>VDFB02270651.1:205493914-205572428 GCA_007258455.2 Sequoia sempervirens | reverse complement strand
AAAAGTATAATTTTAAATAAATTCAATTTTATTATTATATTTATTTTTTATTTCTTGTGAATGTAGGTTTTTCACCAAAAATCAAGCTCTCTATTCTGCACATGTGGAAAAATAACAAATAATAAAAAAAAATTGAGAAATATAAGTCACTAGATATTGAAGTCCTTGATCCAACAAAAATAAACAAAATTGAATTTTGATACATACAAAAAAAGTTATGTTATATACAGTCTGCCTATTATGAATTATAATTGGTTTGACTTTGAAACTTGATTAAGGAAAAAATATTCAATAAAACACTATGAAACCAAATGAAAGCACTAGATATCATAGTTACAAATCTAAATTTGAAAAAATTAGAATTTTATCCTTCATGGAAAAAATTTGTCTTGTATACGGTGAGCATCACTCCTTAAAAATGGTGTTTACTAAAAAAAATAGTTTTCAAAGGAGATGGAAAAACAAGTGCAATTTGATTCCAAAAAAATTGAAAAAAATATATTTATAATCTACAGAAAAAATATCACAAATCACTAGTTTTCATCATCTTTAAATTCCTCATGGTTTAGTTGCTATGGGTGCCCGAAAGTGAAGATTTAGTTAGAAAAAATTAGTTCAGTGTCCAAATTGGCCAAAAATTGTAAACCAGTATTGTGGGAGCACCCATCTACTGAAGGTGAAACCCTCACTTCTTCCACAAACTTGCTTTTTACAAAAGTACTATTGCACTCAACAGTGCATGCATCAAGCTTATACAATGTGCCATACCTAACACCTCTAGCAATCACCATAACACCTCTAACCATCTTACATCTTGCATCAAAAAATACTAGACTTGCACAACCGCATCTATTAGTTTGCTCATAGATAACAAATTTCATGCTAATCCAGGGATATGCAACACACTGTTAATCCTTTTTATTCTTCCATCAGGAAACCTGATTTTAACTTTACCACGACCAACAATGTCTAAATAAGAATCATCACCCCAGTATACCTTACCTCCATCAAATTATTCATATTCACAAAACCAATCTCTATTAAAGGTCATATAGAAAGATGAACTTGAGTCAATCAACCATGCATCATTACCTACATGAGTTGCCAAAGCTGCAATCAATGTTTTGCCATCTTCCTTCTCGAAATCGAAATCAAAATCAAATTTCTTCTTTTTCTTCTTCTTTTCTTCTTTACATTCCTTACGAACATGTCTAGGCTTACTGCAATTCTAGCAAATAACTTTGAACTTTCCAGGAGATTTAGATCTCCCCCTAGATTTGGATTTTTCATGCTTCTCATTCTTCTTTCCTTTTTTCTTAGGTCTTCCACGAACATTTAGGGCCTCCTTGGAAGTGATGGATACCTTCCTCCTCACCTCTTCAGAAAGCAAAGAACCCACCAAATCTCCAGTCTTCAAAATAATATAAGTACCCCCAATATCCATAACGAGAGAATCCCATGAATTAGGAAAAGAAAAAAGCAATATTTGACATTTCTCCTCCTCATCCATTTTGAAACCAACTGATGCCAATTCATCCACTAGAATATTGAATGCTTCCATGTGGTCTATGATTCATCCACCCTCTTCCATTCTCAAGGAATACAACTTCTTCCTCAAGAAAATCGTGTTCACTAAATATTTAGCCTGATACATCTCACCAAGCTTCTTCCATAGTTTCTATGCAGAGGTCTCCTCATGGAAATTAATTAAAATATATTCTTCCAAGCTCAATCTAATTAGACCCTTGGATTTATGATCCATAACATCATATTGAGCAACATGAGTAGGATTTATAGGACTTGAAACATTCTCATCAACAACATCCCATAGATCTTGATCTATCAACAAATCCTCCATCTTCATCTTCCACATTTCAAAATTATTTCTAGAAAATTTCTCGACCTCTATTCTCCATGATGAACTTTCCATCTAAAAATTCCTACAACAAGATCACAAAGTGTCTTCTACACAAGCTCCCACTCAAATCTAGATTAGTCCAAAAAACCCATCAACCCACAACTGAAAATAAAGGTGATCAAGCTTTGATACCACTTGTAAGGAAGCTAAGGTAGTGGAACAACTTCCTATACTAATCTTGAGAGGAGAATAATGTAAAACTTTTACAAATCTTTAATATTTACAAACACTTAAACATAAATAAATATAAATATCATGCATACCACGACATAGTGATTTACATGGGGAAAACCCTTTCGAGAGAAAAACCCCACACTCCAAAAGCCACCCAATATATTATTCGGTAAATCACAAATATTACAATATACTTGCAAAGAAAGCTTTTCATAGGAGTATCACCACTCAAAGATCAAGAGATAATACAACTACTAACAGACTCTTAGAACACATCATTGTCTCTCTACCACAATCATAATGCAACACCCTCATAAAATAGGATTACATTCCAGGGCAAGATGGGCCAAAAAAATATCCACCATTAGATCTAAAACCTAATAATTAACAATCTAGATTTACAATGTGTCATTTATCTCATGTATGTCGGTCATTTTAGAAGTTTCCTGAAAAAGTTAACAAAAAAATGTTTACATGCATCCCACTCTCCCCCCTTGCTGACATTGTATACACCTATTAGTGTAACTAGGAAATATATATACATCCTATCAACAATAAATCGTATATAATTGCAAGGTTGAGACATATTTTCCCAACATTATCTAACTTTGAGTTTGTGAAGATTATGCATTGCAGGACAATGAAGTATGGGTTAAGTTAGACAAATTTTATGAAGGAGATGATAAGGTTAAACAAGCAAAAATTTGGACCTACTGAGGTCAATTTGAAAGTGAAAATGAAGGAAGAGGAAAAAATTTCTACATTCTTGATATGGGTTGATGAGGTTGTCAACTCTATCAAATGTCTCGGTGAAGAAATTAAAGAAGGTATGGTTGTGAAAAAGGTACTTAGATCCCTTCCCCAAAAGTTTGATGCAAAAATTTTTGTTGTCAAAGAAGCTAAAGATTTGAATACTCTAACTATGGATGAGTTACATGGAATTATTACTTCCTATGAGATGATAATTGATAATGACAAATCTATAAGGAAATAGGTTGCATTCAAAGTATCTAAGAAGCAAGATGATCTAGATTCAGAAGATGGATCAGATCCAGAGGAAACAAAATTTGTCAGAAACTTACAGAGAGGTTTTGAAAAATGTAAAGGTAAGTTTCCTTTCAATTTTTTTAATTGTGGTGAAGTAGGAAATTTCATGGCTAATTTTCCATACAAATATTCTAACAATGATGATCAAAATAATGGAAAGAAGTCATTTCCCCAAGGGAAAAAGTTTCAAAAGAATCATAAGAGTTTCTTTATCAATGAGGAAGGCTATTCATCTAATGATGATGACCAAGACACTTCTGTGAATGAAGGAGAAAAGGATCTATTCATGGCTATGTAAAATTTTGAAGGCGATGAAAAAATGAAGTTTGAAAATGATGAAGATGATGAAGTAGATCTTGTGGAAGAATTTCTAAGTTGCACTGGTAAAGAAATTAAAATATTGAAGAAGAGGATTGGTGAAGAGGTGAAATTTAAAGAGAAATTATCTCAAAATATTGAGAAGCAAAAGAAGATAGTCATTGAATTGAATATTCAAGTGGAAGAGGTAGAGAGGATTGAATAAGTTATGACAATTTAATGTTGCACACAAGGAATAAGGCTTGTGAAAAACTTGAAGTAGAAAATGTATCATTAAGGAAAGATCTTGAAAAAGTAAATCATTAGCTAAAGTTAAAGTTTGGGAAGAGCATCAAGATTTTGGATTAGATAATTGAAATTCAAATATCACTGCATATCAAAACTGAAATTAGTTTTAATGTTATATAAAAGAATAATGTGATTGAGTAGTCCATGAAGTCAGTTGTTGAGAATCTGAAAGAGAATGGATTTGGAAGCTCAAAATATGAAAAAGTTGTGGCAACAAAAGAAAGCAAGTTGGTGGATGATGGTTTCATCCAAGTGCACAACAAAATAGAATATTTGAAAGAAAGGCTTCAAGAGGAAAATGATCCAATACTAGGTTCAATCATTCTTTTTCTAGTTACTATTTTAATTGCAATCATTTTGGTCATAAGACTATGATTTGTAGAAAGATTCTAACAAGAATAAATAATTTTGATAGAAGAAATGTATTTGCACCATTATTTGATTTCAATATTATTTTTCATAAGTGCAACAATTTTGGACATGTTGCTAGAAACTATAGGCACAATTTTGTGAGTACTATGCTAGATACAAAGGGAAATAACTCAATATATTATAGTGAAATAGAAAAGGTTTGGAAGAAGAAACCAGAGAAACAAAGATCCAAGAAATCCATGGTGGCTCAAATCATATTACATGCCAAAAAGGAGAAGAATCTATGGGTCATTGAAAGTGGATATTCAAGTCACATGACTGGAGATAAGAGAAATTTCATACATTTCAATAAGTTCGATGGAGGAGTTGTAACTCTAAGTAACAATTTAGTTGCTAAGATTATCGATAAGGGTATTTTGAGTCTTGATGGTGGAAAGAAAAAAACTCATGATGTCATGTATGTAGAAGGATTGGAGCACTGTAATCTTCTTAGTGTATGTCAAATGTGTGATAAAGGCTACAAGCTCTCATTCAATGCTAAAGGTTGTGAAATTAGAAAGATTGGTATTGGTGAGTTAGTTACGGAAGGAAGCAGGATTGATAGTGATGTGTATCATCTTAGTGAGGTCAATGGGAAATTTTTGTTTTCCATACAAAGAGAAGAGAGTTGGCTCTAGCACAAAATATTGAGACATGCCAATTTTGATGATTTTGTGAGGATTAACTCAAAAGGAATGGTGAGAGACATTCCAAAGATGAAAAAACATCCATCTACTAGTTGCAAACCATGTCACGAGGGGAAATAGACAAATACCAAATTTACTACTAAGGAATATTCTACAACAAAGCCATTGGACTTGATTCATACAGATCTATGTGAGAACTAGTGAGAACCAAGAGCATTCAAGGTGAAAGGTATTTTTTGATGCTTATTGATGATTATTATAGAATGACTCATATTACTTTTTTGAAAGAAAAATTAGAAGCTTTTGATAGGTTTAAATCATTTAAGGCAATGGTTGAGAATGTAACCAAAATAACAATCAATTGTTTGAGATCAGACAGAGGTGGAGAGTTCACTTCTGATAGGTATGATGAATTCTATGAGATGCATGAGATCCAAGGTTCCAAAGACAATTTTCTTCTCTTAGAAATCCTCAAAAAAATGGAGTAGCTAAGAGGAAGAATTAGACTATACAAGAGATATCCAGAACAATGTTGAGTCAATCAAAGTTGTTAGATGTGTATTGGAGAGAAGCTATTTAGACAATAGTTTACATTTTGAACCTAAAATTCCCATTGCATGTCTGAGGTTCCAAGTTCTTCCCATAACCTAAAACCCCTATTGCATGTCCAAGGTTCCATGTTCCTCCAAAATTGAAACCTCATTACATATATCTTAGGTTTCAAGTTCCAAGGTTCCTCTCAAGGCCGGTCTCCCACAAAGCACCAAAATTCTCAAAATTTCATGCCAAGGCACAACACATTCTTTCCACCTACTCACCTACCTTAAATGGACTCTATTAATGATTACAACTATTGCATATTGAAGGAATATGAATCCCCATGCCCTCACATGTATCAAGGATGTGATTGAGGTAGATTTAGAGTATCAAAATGATGGAAAACATGTTGTGGAGGTATATCACCTCCTAAAAATTTCTAATGTCATAGAATTCTTTGATTTCATGCAAATTTACACACATCCTAATTTTATATGACCTACCATAGGGTATAAGAGGCCCAATTTTTCATTGTAGAGAAAAAGAGGGAGGATTGAGGAGAGAAAAATGAAAATAAATAGTGAGACAAAGGGAAAAAGAATGCAATGTTCAACAAGCCCTAGGGTCACATCTCCGATAAAAGGGAAAGATATTTCTATATTTTCATGATTTTGGTTTTCCTAAAGTATGTAATGAACACTTTTAACCTCTAAAGAAAGAATGTAACTAGCAGATCCAACATTGTTTGAGTTTCTCCATAAATATTTTGTTATATTTTTAGGATGTATAATTGACTATTTAGTCAACTAGAAGACTATAAAATCAATCCAATTCTTTTCTAATGTATCTTATCAAGATAAATAAATAAATTTACAAATTTTTTTGGCCTACCAATTATACTCTTATAAAGTTCTACATCTTATGTATTCATTTGTTTGCATGTATAGAACCTAATTTATGCATGTTACTAAATGAATGTGGTCTTTGGGTTTATCATCATTAAGGAATCCTATTTGATTTTAGTCATTATATATTTTGTAAGAAGTTTAGAATATATTGCCTAATTGGTATAGGTGTCAATTTACATGAATTAAGTCTCCTTCATCATCCCAACACACTCAATATAAGTCATGTTAAACACAATTTAGTTTATGTTTCAAGTATTTTAATACATTACCATATGCATGTTACTAAATGAATGTGGTCTTTGGGTTTATCATCATTAAGGAATCCCATTTGGTTTTAGTCATTATATATTTTGTAATAAGTTTATAATCTATTGCCTAATTGGTATAGGCATCGATTTGCATGAATTAAGTCTCCTTCATCATCCCAACACACTCAATATAAGTCATGTTAAACACATTTCAGTTTATATTTCAAGTATTTTAATACATTGCCATGTTTTTCATAAAAAAAATAATTAAGGGGAAATCATTAGATGTATTTCAAACAATTCATGTGTTATTTAATCTACTTAGTAAGTTTCAAGACCTTGAGTTCCTCAATCCAACACATAGGAATGAAGTGATAACCTAAAATGGGATACATTGTGAATGGGGTATGGTTTGTAGCAAGATATCATTTTTTTCCTATAATTATATTTATTGCAACACCTCAAGGAATCCCTCCTTAGTTTAGCATATCCAAAATTTAAGGAGCTTTCACCCGCCTAGCTAATTGGTCCTAAGTTGTCCTACCTGATCATAAGATTGAAGGTTTTTCCATGAGTTTGACACCCTTAGTAATAAAAAAGAGGCCAATATTTAGGGATGTGGAATTGATATCTTAGATTTCCAACATAAAAAGGAATTTAAAAATAAAGAAATGGAGAAAATAAGATTGGCATTAGAACAATTAAATATAAGATAAGAGATGCTAACAAAAGGTGAAAATAACCTAGAATCCTCACCAAGCTAAAGAAAATTTGGTGCACTTAATATTCCAATGAAGAACATATAAGGAATGAAATATCATTAAAGAGGGTGATAAGATAACTAAAAAACTCAAATTAGACCTACAATAATCCCTTCATAGGTTGAAATTTATGTGCTATGGAATGTACATTAAGTGGGACAAACATGATATTTATGGTTCTCCATTCATTTTGTTTAGAATAAGGGACAAATAAGAAGAATTAGAACCATGGTATAACCACCATGGTGAAAAAATGAACTTATCCATAAAGGAATAGGAAAAGAAAAAAGATTAGAAAAAAGGGAATTCCATTCCTCAGATTATGGATATAAACATCTAGCATAGAAAAATCAATGCAACATCCATACAACATAGTACACACCATTTTAAGTTATAACACACCAACCCTCTATAGGTTTTCCTCATAGTAAAAATAGGGAATAGTACAATAATTTAATAGGAGGACTAGATACAATTAGACTTTCTAGCCAAATAAATGATCAGACACATGCTGCAGATGTGGCTAGAAGTGTCATTATGCAAATAAATGCTAAGACAAAAAAAATAAAAAATTAGTGGGATATGTGGAGATACTAACCATGCATTATTTAGTTTCATGAGGGAAAAAATATTCTAAGAATGCACCAATGCAAATAAAAATGAGGAATTATTTGGACCCGATTCCTCAAGAAGATCAAAGGCAATAATGAGAGTGCCCAAGAAAAGCTATCAAGGGACTAGGTAATGCATATATATTGAATTAGATGAAAAGGAAAAGATACAATCTACATTAATAGAAGAAGAGAAATTTGAAAGTGAATATTTGGAACTAAAATAAGAATTAAAATAGAATTATATGACCAATTATGGAAAGAAAAATAATGTTGTAGTACTAACTAGAGGGGGGTAGACACCACCAAAAGAAAAAATGGCATAAGAGTATAAAGAGGAAGAAGATGAATAATTTCCAACAAAAATAAAACATGATTTGATAATTGAGGACACCAAAGAAAAGAATATGGAAGATTACTACAAGGCCCTTTTTTTTTTTCTGATAAAGAGGCTCAATTAAAGAGTTAGCTAATTTTGAAGAGGAATAAAATGTAATATAAAAACTTAAACAATTCATAAATTAATGGAATAAATAAAAAACCACTAATTCAAAGCCACAAGTGAGGAATACACTGAATTTTTTTAAGGTGGAAGAAAAAACTTAATTATGATTGAATTACGAGTAAAAAATAAATATTTCAAAAATGTCTTGATTGACCTTGTGCAAATGTGAGCTTTATACCTAAAAGGTTCTAGGAAGAGTTAGGAATTCTATAATTGTAAAGTACACCCTACAACTTTTCTCTAATAAAAAAAATGATAATAAGTATATGGAACATGGAGAAATGTAGAGGTCAATTTGCTAGGAATTAAAATGAAATTTGATTTCAAGATAATTTAAATGAAAGAACCATTCAATACTCCATATAATATTGAACTGAGAATGGTTTGTCAATTATAATGGTATAATTCATTCACAAATGGAGTATTTTTCATTCTTTGATAAATATAAGGTAGTATGTATATCAACTATATGTAGATATGAATAGTGTCTTGTCAAATAAACAACATGAGAAGGGAGTGAAGAAGTCAACAATAGAGCTCTATAATCCATCAAAAACCCCATATAAAAGAAACACTAGATGAAACAAATTCAAAAGGATAAATAATTATTGATATTAGTATCTATAATATAGATAGTGAGGATATGTTGGAAGCATGGCTATTGGATGAATTGGATAGAAGATCTAGTAAAGTGCTAGTGATAAAAATAGCCTTCATTTTAAGAAAATTTGAGAAAATCCCTCACAAAAACACCAAAAATATTTTAAACTTACCACAAAATATAGAGACACAAGTTAGAGACACAAAACAATAACATGACCTAGTTTTATATCATTTGAATAAAATTTCATGAGGTATTTCACATATTAAGCTTCCACAATATTCAAGGGTAGGAGGCCTCTTAATACATATAGAAAATATGGAGAAAATATTTGACAAGGAAGATTTTAAAATGGAAGCATTACAAGACACCCTAGTGTGTAATATAACAAGATTGTGGTATACTCATAGATCAAACATCTCAACTTGGAAAACCTTCACAATCTTGATAAAACAAGGTACCTACTAGAAGAAGGATATTAGAAGATTAACCTTGAATATTGTGGTAACATAAAACTTGAAACAAATTTAGAAATTACATTGAAGAATGGGAAAAATTAAGGGAATATGACAATAGGATATACACACAACTTTTCTATTGGAACCTATAACCAATCATAAAAAAGTTGGTATATATACCAAACAAGGGAGAAACTAGAGAGTGGAAAATAATAAGTTATTTATAAAACATTTTCATTCTATATCCCTCCCAAAATTCTCAATAATTCACTACAAAAGATGGACATAATATTATTACCAATTGAAGAAGTAAAGGATGTATGAAAAAATAAGAAGTCGTCAAAATCAAAGGAGGAAGGCATTTAGAAAATCATATAATGTATAGAAAAAATAGATATCTCATCATAGATTTTATGCTATAACACAATAGAAAGAAGGGAAGATGAATATGAAGAAGAGGACCCTCAAAACCTTGAGGTTGTAGTCACTGAAGGTGAAAGGGAAGTAGCATCAAATGTGCCAAAAAACGAATACTTTAATCAATGACTAAGGACATAGGAATAAAATGTAGCAATTGAGGGAGGTCCCAACTTGGCTAAAATTGGATATTAATGGGATGAAAAATAATGAAAATTACAAAGCTATTGAGAGAATATAAAGATTTACTTCCTCAAACATTTATTGATCTCAAAGGTACAAAGGAAGAAATTGAGATGATAATAATTCAATTGAAAAAGTCCATAAAAGCATAGAGGGAAAGACTATAGAATATTTCCTAATATAAAAATAAAATTTAGAGAAGAACTGGACAAGATGTTGGTAGGACAAATAACTAAATCAATAGAATATGTTGAATGGGTTACCCCTATGATTGTGCAACATAATAAGATATGTGAGACAAGGATTTTCATTAAATTTATAGAACTAAATAAGGCTTAAACCCATTATCCCTTTCCTAAACTATTCAATAAGGAAGTTTTAGAGTTGGTAGCTAGTAGTGAGTTCTATTCTTTCATTGACGATTTCTTAAGCTACCACCAAGTAAAAATTCAAGAACACCAACCTAAAATAAAATTTGTAATTGAATGGTGGTTGCTCGTGTACATTGTCATGCCATATGTCTTGAAGAATATATCTACGGTGTTTAGTAAAATCATGATAAATGCATTCAATTATTCCATTCATAATTGCTTGGAAGTATACTTGGGTGATTGGACTATGGACTGATCAAGGATCATCTACAAGTGATCTACATGATCCTAGAAAGATGTAGAGGCCTACAAATATCATTGAATTATTAGACCCTCTAAAGGTAATAATAATTCTAGATCTTCCACCTCCAAAACTAGTTATTGGAGTAATATCATTATTGGGATATAGTGGCTACCACATGAAGTTCACTAGGGGATATGTGAAATTGCTTAATAAATAGAGGAATTATTAAAAAGGAAACTAACAAAACATTCCAATTGACAAAATAGTGCCAAAATGAAATTGATACACTTGAACTTAAAATCATAGAAGCCCCGATTTTAGTATTTCTTGATTGGACTATCCCATTTCATGTGCATGTTGATGCCTGTAGCACTACAATTAGATTAATAATAGCACTTGGCCAAGGGGAAGTAAGGACCATCCAATTGTGTTTGCTATCTATACTCTCCCAAGATGACAATAATTACACCACAACAAAGAGAGAGGCCTTAGTAATGGTATGTGCATAGCAAAAAAAATTCCTTTACTTACTATCAACTCTATTTACATTCTTTATAGATCATGAACCACTAAAATGTTTGATGAAATGGCTAGTTAGACATGGTAGGATTTGTATGTTGTTGCTACATTTTTAAGAATTCATGTTTAGAAATATGGTGATTTTTTTTCATAATGTACACTATAATAGTAATACATTACAATAGTAATATATGGTTATATTTAATGAGGTTTTTGTGGTGGTTGATGTTAGTGTAAATAGAATCATTATCATACCTAGTTAACTAATCACATTTTTAGGATCGACCTATTCACATTTAGCTTAAGTTTACTTAGGTTTCTTTTTCTTTTGTCTCACTTCATATGGTTGATACATGTGTCCTCATGACTTGAGACACCTATTGACACTTTCTCACCCACTTGTAAAGTGAGGTCACAAGTGTCCCACCTATATAGGGGTAGTTAATCATTCAATCATGCCTTCTCACTTCCTCATCCTTTCTTATATAATTAAGGCTTGATCATTGTAGTACATACTCCTCATTTATATTGATAGATATATTATTGTGTTCATAGTTTCACTTGTGGAAGGTTATCAAATTCAAGCTCTTTGATCTTGGCATTCTCCAACATGGTGTCATAGCCATGAGAGCATGTTCCTTCTTGCATTGAGGTGAATCCCGTACATAGACCTATCAAAAAACCATCATAGAGACAAATGATCATCACCATCATGCCTAGAAGGTTTGGGATTAAAAAAATACCTTTTGTTTCATCAATTTCGGTATTTTTCATTTTTTCCATAGATTTTTTGGCATTTGTACCTATTTTATGAAAAGTAAAAAATAAAAATAAAAAATAGCAAAGGGCCACTTTTCCCTATTCTCATCTACTCATTATGGTAGATATTTTTCTCTATGATATTTTGTCCTTTTTTGGCCTCTTTGTAATCTATGGGAATATTGGCCTATTCTGCCTATTTCAAGGATTTCATGGTTTATTTGTGTAGTTTGAAGGGTTATTCCCTTTCTCTAGTTTATGTTGTTTCTACATAGAGTTGAATTTTATTTTCATATTGGATTTGGTGTAAGATATTGTGCTTTGTTGTCTTCAAACACCCCTACACATCCTTGCAAGTTATTTTTTAGCCTATCAAATGGTTTGGTCAAAATATTTTCTTTTGGCCAAGGTGTTTTACAAATATTTTACATGTGAAGAGTCATAGCCTACAGTGAAGATTAGACATTGGAGTGGAAAAATGTATTAACACAAGCTCCATCTTTATTGGTGGCCTCTCTAGCTTTTTGAGACTTTGGACCCGACCATCTATCATTGAGTCCCACATCGCACCTATAGAGGGGTAGTCAATCATTTAGTCCTACCTTCCCACCTCATCATCCTTTCCCATATAAGAAAGGCTTGATCATTTTATTACACACTCTTCATTTTATATTGATAGACATACTATTGTATTCATAGTTTCACTTGTGGAAGGTTATCAAATTTGAGCTCTATGATCTTCGCATTCTCCAACATGGTATCACTTACATTTATATTTTTTTTTCTCACTTCATATGGTTGAGACATGTGTCCTCATGAATTGAGACACCTATTGACACTTGCTCACCCACTTGTCAAGTGAGCTCATAAGTGTCCCACCTATAGAGGAGTAATCATTCATTTAGTTCTACCTTCTCATCTCCTCATCCTTGCCTATATAAGCAAGGCTTGATCATTGTATTACACACTCTTCATTTTATATTGATAGAAATATTATTGTGTTCATAGTTTCACTTGTGGAAGGGTATCAAATTCAAGCTCTCAGATCTTGGAATTCTACAACAATCAAAATGAATGAATATTTATTTTTGTATTTTATGATGGTGTTTTATGAAATTAGCATTACATATGTAAGATCAACTTTAGTTCTTTCAAGTTTAAGAAATTATTGAAATATATTTAAGTTCCTTTTTTTCTTAATTTGTCTTATTATATTCAACAATATTTACTTTACATAAAAATATTGAAGAAAATAAAGAAAAATAACAAAAGAAATATAAATTACAATTTAGTTGACCATATCTATAGTAAATTCCTCTTAGACTTTGCATGCATTGATTGCTTCATGGGTAAAAGTTCAAAAATATGTCACACTTTCAGCTAACAAAGTAGTTTCATGTGAAACAATTTCGCTCAAAATTGCTTAGCATAAAGAGTTCTAAGTGAAACCCTTTTTCTCAAAACTATTAAATAGCTATATTTTGATTTCAAAATAAGAATAAGGTTGAATTTACATTCAATGTTTTGAGCAAAAAAAATTTAGTGAAAGTGTCCTAGTTGAAACATGGTTGAAACACTTTCACCTAAAATTGTCTATGTGGTAGCCTATGTGACATCTTAACTCCTCTTTCAGGGAAAATTCAACAAAAGTTGAACTTCAACTTCAAATTTCTCCAACCAGAAGTACTTTCATGAAAATTTGAAAACATGATTTTGTAAATCTTGGAGTCTAGAATATGATTTTATTTTTTGATATTTTGATTAGTTTTATTATGATATTTTAAAAATTACATGTAGGTTATTATAATCAAACATGAGGTTGATTAAAAATAAAATAAAAATATTATATATATATATATATATATATACACACACACACGAGGAGAAAATCCTCTCTAAAAGCGTATTATTTTTTTAAAATGATAAAAAAATCAAATAAAAGTTAATGTCCCATGAAAAATATGACATTCTTATTTACTTTGATTTAAAATAATTATTAAGAGATGTGAATTCATAGAAGACTAATTTTTTATATGCACTAAATTTCAAGTTATTTGTGGGGAAAAAATCAAAGATGTTTTGTTGTGATGTCCCATTGACCTCACTTTAAAAAAAAAATCAACAATTGAATTTTTTCTCTTAAATTTATTAAAAATATACATATCCAACTAATTTTTAAAAAATTACAAATATTTATAAATATAAACTACATTAATAATTCTAAATTTCATTAGTTTACATCATTTTAAAATTCAAAACACAAATATTACTTTTAGGTGGCCCAAGTTGAAAAATTGTAATTGTGTTAGTCATTCATTTATAAAAGTGTGACAAGTTCTAAAATTCTACCCTCATGTCTCCCATGATGTAGAAATTGGTCACCAATGATTCATACCTACAAACATAAACTATATACTCTAGGTAGTAAGAATTGTCAATTAATATTAATTTCTAGAACTCATAGAGTACATGTTGGAGAAATGGGAGCAATGTCAGGTGGAGCTGTTGAAGGTAAGGAATTTTCAAAATTTGACAAGGTGGGAACCCTCGCTCTAGGGGATTACATTAATGGAGGAGGTCAGGCTGATGTTGGCAAGTTGTCTGACAGTGGTTCTTTGGATGGGACACCTAGTGGGTCCTTGCTGTTGGGAGTCTCACATGTCATTTCTTCCTCTGGCAGTCTGGGTCAGGGTGATACTTCCTATGACAAGGTGGGGTCTTAGGTTGTGGCTCCTGAGGTAGTTGTCATCTCTAAAGCTGCAAAGTATGATTTGTCCTTGGTGGATGGAAAGGTGTGGTCAACTTTATTTGGTGCTAGACTTAAGGAGAAAACTTCCTCACTTCCTGTGGACTTCTTTGCAAACCTGTTTGAGGGTGAGTATTTGGTATGGGTGCTTGATTTCACAATTGATAAATGTATCTTCTCCATGGAGCAATTGTTGGTTGGCAAGTTTTTGGGACCTTGTCCTAATATTGAAATGTTTCGTATGTTGGCAAAAAATTGATGGTTTTTGAAAGGTCAGGTTGAGATAGCATCTCTTGCAAAGGGTTTCTTTTCCTTTTCTTTCACATGTGATGAGGATTTGTTGAAGGTTTTTGTGGGAGGGTCGTGGCTTATAGGTAAATCAACGCTGGTGTTGAAGAAATGGGAGGAGGACTTTTCCTCAAGTTCTTGTTCTTTTGTCTCAGCCCCTGTGTAGGTTTGTTTGCTCGAGCTCCCTCTTGAATTTTGGGATGAGCAGGTCTTTATGGGAATAGTGTCTACTTTTGGAAATTTTATTTCGATTGATAGTCTTAAAACTTCAAGGCATAAGATGGTTTATGCCCGGATTTGTGTGATTCTAGACCAGACAACGAATCTTTCGTTGATGATAAAGAATAACTCCAAGATGGGTGTGTGGGAGTAGGAGGTTGAGTTTGAATCTATCCCTTTTTCTTGCTTCCACTACAAAAAGGTGGGGCACTGGGTGAAGAAGTTCTTGTTGAAGCTTGTGGTTCCTCCTAAAAAGAACTCGGTCCCTCTTAAGGAAACAAAGTTTGGAAGGAGGTTAGGCAGCGCACTAATGCTGGTTTTGAAAAGGGCTCCGTTGAGCCTGTTGAGGGAGTGGTGTTTGAGGAACCTTCTCTTGGTAAGTCTATTGTTTCTCTTGTGTTTGGTCTGGTTGAGGAAGCTCCTTTGGAGGAGGTTGGAGTGAAGGATTCGTGTGTTGTTGAGAGGATGATTGATCTAGTGGATGAGGGTGGTGTTGACTTGTTGGCTTTGGTGGTAGCTAAGCCAGAGAAGGTGACCCCTCTAAATATGGTCTTTAAGGGGTTAGTGCTATCTTCTATGGTGGACTTATCATTTTCCCCTTTAGTGGTTCCTATGGAGGAGAGAAGATTTATCCTTAATTGAACCACTGGTGGATTCAGTTGCCAAGAAGCTGGTACTCACCTCTTTTGTCATTGGTTGTTCTAATTGTGCTTCTCAGGAGGAGGAGCCTTGGATAACTGTTCATTCAGCCTCTAAGTCTCAGAGTAAGAAGAAGCCAAATCCTCTTGGGTTGGCGATGGCTACTAGAAATCGCTTGAAGCTGGATTGTGGTTCAGAACCTAGGGGAAGAGGAATATCTTCTTTGTAGAAAGTAAGGGAGAGGGTAAACAAGTGTGATATTGCTAATGGATCACAAATTACTTTGCTTGAGATGGGCTTGAATGGTCCCTCACAGAATATTTTATGAACACCCTCTCCTAGAATAATAGATAATTAAATAATCCTCATAAATAGGATCTTCTTGCAAATATTGTAAGAGATCATCAGCCTGATATTATTTTGATTTAGGAAACTAAGATGAGTGTTGAGAAGGTGGACAAGATTCATAATAGGTTTTTTAAGGATTTTGGTTGTCAAGCTGTTGACTTTGATGGTGCTTCTGGTGGGGTGGCAATGTTTTGGAATCCTAAGGTGGTGGCTAGGACCAAGTTGTTTGCTTTTGAAAATCATGTTGCTACTTCATTTTTTGTTTCAGGGAAAATTTTTCTTGGGTTTTGTCTAATATGTATGCTCCTAATGCGAAAATCTCTTGTAAGCACTTTTGGGATAGGTTGAATACTTTTAAGGCTTAGTTTTCTCTTCATAACTTGCAAGTGATGGGGGATTTTAGTACTTTGTTGAATGATGCTGATAAGTGTGGGGGGTCTTAGGTGGCTGATGTCAGCTTGACCTTATGAATTTTATTAATGATAATCTTCTGCTAGATCTGGACTTGTGGGGAGCATCCTACACTTGGTCTAATCAATGTACTAGGGATGCTCTAATATAGGTTAAATTGGATTGGGCTCCCATCTCTCTAGATTGGTTGCACTTTTAACTTGGTCTTTGTCTGCTCTAACTAGGCTTGGTTTAGATCACTTCCCTATTTCCCTAAATGTTGAACCTTTTGGGCATAAAAAGGCTTTTCCTTTCAGATTTGAGATGTGGACTAGTCATCCTAATTTGTATTTTAATATTGCTCAGTGGTGGAATATTAATGTTGATGGATTTGCCATGTATAAAGTTGCTAAGAATTTGGCTTTTGTTAAGCAAAATTTCATTCAGTGGAATAAGGCCTCTTTTGGAAACATTTTTGAGTAAAAATCAATTTTGAAGTCTAAGTTGGATATTGTGCAGCAAAAAATGTAGGCTTCGGGGTTTGATGTTGCATTGCTTTAGAAGGAGAGTGTTCTTTTGTCCAGTTTGCATAACATTGTGGCTAGAGTGGAGGATTTCTAGAAGCAGAGGTCGAGAGCTATTTGGCTTCAAAGTGGGGATAAAAATACTCAATTCTTCCATCTCATGACTTTGAAGCATAGGTCTTCTAACAAGATCTCTAAATTTGTGGTGGATAATTCTTCATTTGAGGAGGATGATGATATTATATCTACAACTTGATCTTTTTTTGAGGACCTTCTCTCGGAGGATGGCCTATTGGATCATGTTTTCCAACAAGGTTTCCTTAATGTTATCCCTAGTTTGGTGTCAGAGGAGGAAAATGGTTTCTTGACTACTACTCCCTTAGATGAAGAAATCAGAAAGGTTGTGTTTTCTTTTGAGGGGAATAAATCTTCAGGGTTGGATGCGTTCCCTTTGTTTTTTTTCACTGTTATTGGGAGATTATCTCTAAGGATGTTATCAATGCCACCAAGGATTTTTTTGGTAGTAGACAACTTCTTAAGGAGTTGAATTCCACTTTTATAGTGTTAATTCCCAAGAAGCCTGGGGCAGAGAGGTTTGGTGATTTTAGGCCAATTAGTCTTTGTAATTATATTTATAAGATTTTCTCTAAGGTGCTCGCTTTAAGGTTGCAAAGGGTGTTATCCAAGATTATCTCTCCACAAAAAAATGGTTTTGTGTCAAGTCGACAAATTTTGGACTCTATAATCACGGTGCATGAGAACATTCACTCTATGAAAGTTAACAAGAAGCTTGATCTTATTTTGAAGCTAGATTTGGTCAAAGCTTATGATCAGGTGAATTGGAGTTTCATGTTTAGTATCCTCGTGGCCTTTTGGTTTTTGAATAGGGTGTTGCAACTTGTGTGGCAATTAATCTATTCTCCTTCTTTTGCGGCGTTGATTAATGGTTCTCCTTCGGCCTTTTTTAAAAACTCTCATGGCCTCCATCAAGGGGATCCTATCTCTCCCTTTCTTTTTATCATTATGGTGGAATCTTTGGGCTGGTATCTCCTCTAGGTAGTGTCTAATGGGGCCTTCAAAATAATTTACCCCTCTTCATTCCAGCTTTGTTTCTCTCATCAACAATTTGTTGATGACACCATTATTCTTGCGGAGGCTTTTGTGGCAATGACTAATTCTATCTGTATTATTATTCATAATTATGAGGTTGCATCTAGCCAGAAGGTAAGTTTTCCTAAGAGTATTGATTTCTTTCTAAATACTCTGGAGCTTTGTCAATTGAGGATTTCTATTATTCTTGAATGTGGTATTGGGGAGCTCCCTTCAACTTATTTGGGGCTTCCTTTATGTTCTAACAATGTTCTTGATTCCTTTTGGAATAGTATCATTGAAAAGTTTAACTCGAAACTTGCTAGTTTGAAGGGTGCCTTGCTTAGTTAAGCTAGAAAAATTCAGTTAATTAAGTCCAATCTCCAGAATCTGTCGGTTTATGCCTTAAGTTTGTTCCAAATTCCTAGAAGATTTTGGTAGAAAATTGAGGTAATTAAGAAAAGGTTCTTATGGTATGATGTGGAGGAGAAGAAAAGGTTACACTTGCTGTCCTGGGAGGAGGTGTGTAGATCTAAATCCCAAGGTGGTTTAGGGCTATGTAAACTGAAAGATTTTAATTCATCTCTTGTGGCTAAATAGTTATGGAACCTGCTTGTGAGTGACAAAGAATGGATGGCTATTTTTTCGTTAAAGTATTTCATGGGAGTGGATAATTTTAGAAACTTTTTTAGGGAGAACTTTGTTCTTTCGTAGGGGTCGGTCCTGTGGAACTTTATGATCTGTGCTTGCTCGATTGTGGTTGCTGGTTTGAGGTGGGTCTTAGGAAATGGTAGAAGGATCCTTTTTTGGGATGACTAGTGGATAGGGCATGGGCCTTTGAAGGATGAACTATGGGCAGCCCTGTTCAAGGATTTTTGTATCAAGGAATGGGGTGCTTTTGTTGCTAATTATATTTGGTAGGGAAGTTATTAGACTTGATTTGGTTAATAGGGACTTGAAGCCCCTTGTTGAGTTTCTTTCCTTGATTCATATCACGGTGGAAGCTCAAGAGTATTCTATTATTTGGTGGTTTACTTCCAATGGTATTTTCTTTGTGTCTTCGGCATTTTCTTTTTAGAAATGGATGGCTGGTCCTCTACCTTTCTAAGGTCACTTGTAGAATGGGAAGCTCCTACCTAAAATCAATATCTTCTTTTGGCTTCTTTGTCAAGACAAGATTATTACTCTAAATAATCTTGTGAAGAGAGGTATGGCTCTGCCAAATAGGTGTTTCTTATGTAAAGAAGATGTTGAGGATTGTCTTCATTTGGTGACTAGGCGCAGTTATAGTTGGGAAGTTTGGACTCATATTTTTCATCTGTGGGAGATAGTGTGGGTATTCCCCACTTCCTTCAATGACATATGCTCCTAGTGGGTGTCTCCTTCTCTTAACCCAACCCTCTCCATGTTGTGGTCTCTAATTTTGCCACATGTTGCTTGGGGTGTTTGGAAGGAACGTAACAACATGGTTTTTCGTCAGTTGGAGTTGTCTTCAAGGCTGGCCTTTAAAATCTATGATGCTATAAAGGAAAATTTCTTGTTTGAATTATTGATGATCCCTTATTTTAACATGAAAGTGTTGGTTTCCCCTTATGATCTACTTTTGGATAAAAGATAGGATCTTTCTTGTGACCTTTCCAATCTAGTGAAGAAGTTAAAAGAACCCAGGGAGGGGGTTTGGTGGAAGGCTCTTGCTTTTGGGTGGTTTAAAATTAATTTTGATGGAGCTTCCAAGGGAAATATGGGGCTTGATAGTTGTGGGGGAGTGATACATGATGAGAATAGTAGGTTTGTCACTACGGTGGCGCTCCCTTTGGGAATTCAGACAAACCACTTTGTAGAGGTAGTTGCAGCCTATCATGGCGTCATTTTGGCTAAGAATCAAGGGGTATCTAAAGTTTGGTTGGAGGGGGACTCGCTTAATGTTATTCATTGTATTTTGAAGAAATTTCTGCCTTCGTGGTCTATAGCTCATCTAATTAATGATTCTATCTCCATCATTAATTCTTTTGAGGAGATTAAAATCTCTCATATTTTTAGAGAAGATAATATGTTGGCTGACGGTTTTTCCAACTTGGGAGTGGTGGCTAAATATGATTGGGATTCTTTTCAATCTTTACCTCTTAATCTCAAATATATTTCCAATGATGACCAAGTGGCTTGCTTCTAAGGTGGTCGATATAAGGGAAAGGTTCTTCATTATGTTATTAAGTTGGTTTATGCACATTGAACCTTCGCCATTTCCATCTCATCATTACATCTTTGGTTTCCGTAAAATGATGGTTTGGTTGAGTAGGATGGGAAGTAATTTGAAGGACAAGCCCACACATATTGTGGGTGGTATTTGCATGGTTTTGAGAAGATCCAGGTTCATTTTATTTTTACATAACTTTCTGGAGTTGTTGGGTTCTTGCTCATTTCATGCCACCATGGGTGGAGATCACTGTAGAATTGAACTGAGCTCATGCGAAGAGTTCCAGAATAATGTTATTGTGTGGGATTACTTGGAGCAGGGTGGGGTTACATAGTACATGCAAATAATTCAAGGCCCTAATCCTGATGCTTTAGATTTTTTTGTGAAAGGTTGGAATGGAAGGACTCTGCATTATAAGGGAGTGGATTTTAAAATTGATGAGGATTTTATAGTGGAGGTCACTAGAATTTTGGTTTCTAGGAGAGATTTCTACAGAGATTGGGGTGCTACCAAGAAATCCTTTGCAATTTTTTTCAAATTTGATGAGAAGAAAAAGCTCTAGGAAATGGGGAGTGGTGGCTATGCTCGTAAGTCTTTGAAACTATTGTGGAGGGATCTCATGTTGGCCTTAATGCATTATTTCATGCTCGAAGGTAGATTTTTTGTTGTGTACAGTTACCATTGCATGCTTTTAAATCACTTTTTGCATTAGTCTCCTTTCCTTTTTACCTTTTACTATCTATGGAAAAAAGTATTAAAGATCACCATAAAAACCCTAAGAGGGTTATTTTGCATGAAGGTCTTATGAGTTTTTTGTTTGCTCACATTACACTCAAATTAATCCATGTTTCCCCTAAAACCCCTGGTAAGAAGGGGGTGAATAATTTTGGTTATGATACTAGGGACTCTATTGCGGAATGGGAAGGTAGTTCCGAAGAAGAAGACTCAGATAATGATGATATATTTGTGGATGAATATGTGTCTAAGGAAGGGGTTGATGATTCTGAAGAGTGGACCAAGGGCTAGGAGATGGATGTGGAATTGAGGGAAACCATGGTGAAGTCTATGAGGAAGACTTCTAAGGGGAAATCTAAAGGCCCTAGGAAAGATAAATCTTTTGCTAAGAGAAATATTGATATGGTGACAGAGGTGGACGCTCCTGGTTCGGGTGTGAAGCCCTCTTTATATTTTGGCAAGGGTGGTGTGGTGGATAGCTCTCCTATGACTGGTGTTGAGGTTCCTTCAGCTATGGAAGTTGTGAATAATTCCCCTATTGGGGACTTTACTCCTGAGAAGGTTGGTACATGGTGGAGAACTCCCCTACGATTGGTGTTAAGGTTCCTAAAGATGTGGGAGTACTTAAGAGTGCCCCTGTTAGGGATATTAGTTTTGGTGTAGGCGAGCTACTACTCAGTTCCATGCCTATGGAGGTTCAAGGGTAGGGGATTGAGATGGTCAAGTACACTCAGGATTTTCACTCTATTCCAGATCATCTTGTTTCTCCTATAGAGAGGGTTGTTAAGATGGAGCAGTTGGAAGTGTTGGCTGATTTGGTTAATTTTCATGACAAGGAGAGGATTAAGGTGGAAGTGGTTGAGGTCGAGGACTCGCCTATTGAAGAGGATGAGGAGCAGAAAGAGGAGCATAGAAAATCCCTTGATCATAACTTGGAGCCGAATGATGCACCTCATGTCAATTGGGATGAGGTCAATATGGGTATGTTCTGCAAGATGGCTGAGGATGGGATGTGGAATTTTCTTTCTCTAATGAAATGGTTATTTTTTGAGGTGTAGGAGCTCAATATCCAGGTTAAAAATTGGCAGGATATTTGTGTGACAATGATCTGAGGAAATCAAAAGGAATGGGAAATAAAAGGTAAGGTGAAAACTATGAATGTAATGTTGGATAAATTAGTTGTTGATGTTGATCACCTGGGGATTGCTCATGAGGATATGATTTCCTCTTTAGAAATGATGGTCAATAATATTTTAGAGGATGGAGTTGTTTTTGATATAGTAAGGAACATTTTCAAGGTGTTGTACCCTTCATAGGGAGCCATAAGGGCCAAAAGAGTCCAAGATCAAAAAGTAACAAAACAAAACAACAAGAAAAAAAAACCAGACACAAACTAACAGCACTTAGACAAACAACAAACCAGCAACAGACTAGCTAGTACTCTCCAATTCTTTGATAACAGCTAAACCAAATCATCACCAATCCACTCTTGGTGGTCTTTAGCCTTCTTCATCTCCATCTCATCCTTCATGATAACCGATAGGGTGTTAGTGACACAGTGAACTAATTTGACCATGAAACGGGTCAAACCATTGAATTTTTTGTCCATTTTTTTCATTCTTTCTTTTAGTACACCAAGCTCCTCCCCTCTGCCCATAGAGTAGTCGGGTTTATTTTTCTCAATATTCAATGGTTCTGATGAGTGAGAGGCCAAAACCTCCTTCTAAGCTTTACCCTTTTTAGGAATGGAAGAGGGACTATGGGCTTTCTCACCTTCTTCACCTTCGGACACCTCTTCAACTCTATTATCTTTGTTGTCTGATAGCTCATCTTTAGTGTCCAAATCCCTGACTTGCACTTTTTTCTTATTCTTTTCCAACCTGCCAGAGCACCAAATAATGGCATCACATCCAATAATCACAGTCTCTGCCACCACCATATCACCCACCGAGTCCTTGCTCATAACATTTTTCCTTTTATTCAGAGGCTCCTTCTCCTCCTTACCTTTCTTTTTTGGGGCAGGCTTACTGGGAGTCTTAGCAAGGGCAAACTTGATGTCGCACAAGCTCACTATTGCACTGATTTGGGCAGATCACTTGATACGCTTCAGTTTTTTGGTAGCATGTTTGGGTTTTTGATAATCAACAAGGACCAGGTGACTTTTCCTAACAGACCTTTTTGACTCGGCCAAAGATAAGTTGGTCTAAGAGGGTGGCTCAATTTCCTCAATTCAGATGGCCAAAATGGGTTTTAGAGGGCATAAAGCCAGGTGAAAGTGGTAGAGTCTTAGGATAAGACCCTAGTGAAATGGAAAGGGAGTTGGTTCATTGGGGTTTAAAGCAACAAACTCCACACATTTTTTGACCGAGTTTTCAAGGTTCATTAGAAGAAAAAAGGGAAAGCTCAGTAAAATTTTATGCCTAAGGTGATTTGACAAGGGAAAATGGTAGAAGTAATAGGTCTTGTACCTTCCTTCCAACGTGACATATTTCATTAGCGCAAGACACACTTGGTTCCACAGTTGAGGAAGAGCCTCTCATTCAAACCAAGACTAGTTGTGCATTGGCTTCTCATCTCCCACAAAGAATTTGTCCATACTAACATTGTCTTGGGTCTTCAAATGTTGTGCATTAGCTTCTCATTCAAGTGTTTCTCTTAGATGGATCAATGTGGGAAATAAACTATGTATGTTCCACATTAGGACATGAAAGATCAAACACAGAACCAGAACACAAAGATTTACGTGGGGAAAATCCTTTCGGATAAAAAACCCCACACTCCAAAGATTGAGCCATTATATTATTCAGCAAAAAAATGGTTACAATACAATTTCAGGCTCTTAGCCTTTTCAGAGATTACATCTTGTTCATTATGGATACAACTAGTAGCAACAGATATCCCTGTACTATTTCTGATCACCCTATCAAACTAAACAACCTTCACACTATTACAATATCATCACATATACAATGCAAATCAACTTAAGAGAAATCAGAAACATGCTTCTTGATCAGGAGCTCTCTCTTCTCCTCTGTTTCAGCCTTAAGGCCCTCGACCATCCAGCCAGCCTCTCAAACTTCACATTTGTTTGCTCTCCTCTATTTTTTCCTTCTCTTCAGCTTCGGCTCTATGAAATGGTTTGTTTCCAACTATCGGATCACAACTGTCGAATCATCTAGCTCAGCAACGGTTTAAATTCTGCTTTTTCTAATTTGTCCACATCGTACCGCATCGAATAGTCTTCACTCGGTCAGCTGTGATCAACTTGTGTCGCATGTTGGTGAGACACTAGAAGTGTCTCCCTGATGCCACAAGTCCTTATTACATGTTGTCACCAAGAGTCATCTCCATCGGCAAGAGGTTCCATCGAGCTTACAAGTTACATCGACCTCAGCATGCACATCGGTGAGACTATCGCTATCGCTAGGAGATCACATCAAGTCTTCAAGTCATGCCGAAACCCATTGTATTCCTATCAGCATCCATCTATTGGCAAGAGTCTCCTTATCGGCATGATCGATGAGACCTCTCATTGACCTTCAATAGAACTCATCCACCAACGCTATCGCTAAGACATCCAACTATTGCCAAGAGGTTATACCAAGGTCTCCAAGTCATATAGACATGAGTGTTCTCATTGGCAAGACTATCATCTTTCACCAAGATGTCATAATGAGCTTCATGTTATACTGAACTCCGAACAATCACCAAGAGTCATGCCGACAACAGGATTCCCATCGGCAAGACAAACACCCTTCGCCAAGACATCACTCCACAAGTTCCAAGTCACCCCAAGTCAAACTTGTCAGCCAGACTTACCGCTTTCGCCAAGACTTCATACCGAAGCCTTTAAGTCACATCGATGTGTTCCACTGTCAACGAGAGAATCAACATTTGGAAAGACTTCTTATCGAGGCTTTCATGTTATCCTGAACTCACTGTTCACCAAGAGTCACACCGAACCGTTGACCCCACGTGCTGTCTGCGAGACATCATCCTGTTGCCAAGACTTCACGCCGAAGTCATTGAGTTACCACGAAAACATTTGTAGGCAAGACCTTCATTGATCGCTGGGACATCATACCAAAACAAAAGTGGTACTCTGAATGTCCATCAATGAGACATATCACTATCGGTAAGACATCTTACCAATCACCCAAGGGTTTCCTTGAAAGCTCCAACACTGTCGCCGAGACATGTTACTTTTGGTAAGACTTCTCACCAAGCCGCCATAGGTTATCCCGATGAATTCAATGCATATCCCTATTGGCAATACCTTCCAAAGTCACTGGGACTTCTTCCCAAGTGTTGAAGTCACTCTAAAGCCCCTGGTCGCTATGAGTCTCCCCGACGCCCGATTGAATGGCCTGTCGGCCAAAGATATCCATGCGGTGGGAAGTTACAATGACTTCCTTATGTCACAGTGATAGACTCCAAAGTGAAAGCGTTCGACAAGACTTCTGCAAGGTCACAACAACTAGAATATTTCACAAGGTTCCCAAATTTCCAGTCGGCTAGACCAAAGAAATGTCACACTGAATTTTCTCTTCCAGAGGTTCCAGCCTATGAGATTGAGGCAACAATTCCAAAAATCTCCCACTTGACGAAGATCACACAAGCACCTTCAAAGAAACTAGAAACTAGGACCACACTAGCTCCACCAGTTCAAACCTTGCAATACTCAAGACACCCAATCAACATGATTCCATAGATAACAGTCCATTAGACAATCTGCAACAAAGACCAAGCATCCAACTGCAACCCACTGTCCAACAAAACAACCGATCCCAGCCTTCCAAGAAACCACATAGATCTCAACATGCTCTCATGCTCCATCAAGAATTTTGCTCCAACATCCAAGATGTTCACCATTCAGGCAACAATCTTGTCATCTTCCAACATGCCACCTGTGGAAGAAGGATACAAATCCAAGGTGTATAGGCACCATTCCAATGAACACAAGCAAAAGATCCTAGTGATATATCCAACAAGATACTGCTACCACTTCACTATGCTCAAATGCTATATAGAAGCTGTATACCCTGATATTATGCTTTTCTAAATGAGCAAAACAACTAAAAATATGAAAGACAAAATATCAAGAACACCTCAAGATTAGCCAAAAGAGAGTGATAAAACAATGAGAAGAGTAGATAATGTAAGACAAATAGTTTACCTTCCCCTTGTAGCTGATACTCCTTTGATTGGCCCTTGCTTGGATTGGTTGTGTGCTCCTTTATGGCTCTATTGAATATCACTATTATGTGCTTGGATGTAAAATGCAAATAGGATGAGTGCACAAAGTGGCAGCATATAGTTGCAAATTGACTAAGTGTTGAGAAGGAAAATTGGCAGCATAAGGTTATGAAAATCAAAAGTGTTCTCTAAAATGCCCTTGAGGAGGGGGTATTTATAGAGGATCTTGAATTCTCTAGAGAATTCAATGGTCAAGATTGCTCCAACAAGGTCAAGATGAAGGGCTATGGTGGGTTGAGAACCCACAAGCCCTCACATCTTGACATGTGGAGGGTGAAGTGGCCAAGGGTATGAGATGGAAATGAGTTGTCAAAAAGGTACATGAGGTGGAAAATGACATGCACCTTGGGGGATGAGAGGATTTCCACAAAAAAGGATTTCTTGTCCCCAAGTGGGAGTGAAAGGGACATTTGAGGAATTTTAGAATTCCTCAAAAATCTACATGGGAAAAGGAAAGGTGGTTGGGGATATAAATGTGAATTAAAAATTCACATTCATAGGATGGTCTAGAGGATAAAAGGTGGGCTCCAAAAAGGTGGGACTTGGTCACATGTGGAGATTGTGACAAGTCCAAGGTTGGTCACATGTGGAGATTGTGACAAGTCCAAGGTTCTAGAAGCCTTGGAAGGATGGAATGTGAATTAAAAATTCACATATAAGAGGGGAATCTAGGAAGAATAAAGAGGAATTAAAAATTCCTTGGAGAATGATTAGGCTTAATTAATCAGTAATCATAGGATAATTAGGGGCTAATTAGGATTAAAAGCCAACTTGCAAAAGTTGGAGGATGTGACACATCCTAATCAAGGATTAGGCATCTGCACATCCTTAATGAGGAAATTAGGAGATGGATTAGGATTAGATGAAAATGACATGTGAGGAATTAAATAAATGTAATATTTATTTAATTTATTTGATGAAAAGAGGATTAAGGAGGGTAATGTATTTAATTATTAATTAAATACCTTAGGGATTTGGAGAATTAAAGATATTAATTAAATAATAGTAATATTATTTAATTAACTAGACTAAGAGGATGTTTAGGCGAAAAGTGATAAATTTGGATAAATTAAGTGTCCAAATTTGGATGTCTATTTTGCCCCTCTTGAGATGGTGCTATGAAGTAGCATCATTTCAAAGAATATTAAAATATAGAACCTAGAAGAAGATGGTTAGATTGGGAAAGATGCCCCAGTCATCAAAGGAGTGACTAGGAAGGGAAAAAGAAAATGATGAAAATTAGGGATGAAGGATGCCCCCTCGAGAGGACATGCGGGTTGAAGAGAACACGTGTGTGCTCTCGAAATAGATGATGTGATGCAAGGGGAGATGAGGAAGATGCAAGGTGATGTGTAAGAGAGTAAATGATATGGAAATGGATGAAGCACAAATGGATTTCAAAAGGTGATGTTGCCCCAGTCAAGGTACAAGCCAAAATGGGTTGATGATGGATGGAGTGTTGTTAATGAGGGAATTAAAGATCCCGAAACAACATGAGGATAGGGAAGGATACATCCCACTGAGTGGTATTGATGAGGGAAGGATACATCCCAAAACACCACTAAAGGATAGGGAGGAATACCTCCCGATGATGATGAAAGTGTTGTTGATGAGGGAAAGATACATCCCAAACAACACTAAAATGATGATGATGATGAGGAGGATGATTGGATCTAGGCTTGTAACAAGACTAAGAACAAGACCAAGGATATGATTTGATGATGCAAACGAAATGGAATGGATGGGGATTGGATACATGCAAGACGATAGAATGGAAAATGAAATGCAATCCTAATAGAATTTTCCATCTTTGGAGCACTGATTTTTGCTATAGCATAAGACACAAGATGCCAGGGTATGAAGAACCAAGGCGAATTAGTGTCTAATGCATAAAACAAACACAACAGACAAGAAGACTATCCCAACACCCCAAAGTCACAAAGACCTTGGTCGGGCCAGGTATTGAGATAACCACAAGCACAAAAGGATGCCCCAGCATAACACAAGACCTCGGGGATCTTGGTGGGTACTATGTGGGACAACCAAGAAGACAAAAACAGACATAAAAAGATCAAGATATGCCCCTATGTTGACCAATCAAAACACACCATAATATGATGGATTATGGCGGTTTTGAGAAGTGATGATAGGGAGCTCAAATGATAAACAAAAGCCAAAAGCATCAAAAGATCACAATCAATTTCAAATGTCCTTTGCCATAGGATCAAGGGGATGGATGGGATTGATGAGGTCTGTTAGGAAGGATGCATCCTGTTGAGACCTATGATGGATACTAAGCTAAAAGATTGATATGACGCGGGATGTTCAAAATCGATTGGATCTCATGATACAAGTGGATATTGTTTGTTAAGAACCAGCTAGATAAGGGCATAGCTTGACGACACGACACAAGGGAGATAAGACATAAGACTGACAAAACCTAAAGACCTAAGGGCTCGGGGGCCAATCAAAGATTAGCCTTGCCTATGTGAAAGCGCAGAGCCCTCGTAGTTCAGGGAAAGGTGGACAACGGACCAAGATGGAGACCTTGATGGATGGTAAAGATAGGATGGACAAAAGGAGAAATACCGATGATAGACGATAGAGGACCAAAGTGGACAATGAAGACCGATGATGGAACCCCGGGGGCAGATCAAATGATCGACCTTGCCTACGTGAAAGCGCAGGGGCAACGTAGTTCGACTAAAGGCCACAAACAAGTGATGGATGAAAGATGATGAGATAACCCTAGATAAGGGGTTAAAATGATTGGAATTGACACGACGGAACAAGATAGACCTGTTGGATTGGATTGGATTGGAGGATAGTGACTATATAAAGCTCAGGGATGGGATAGTTATCCAAATCATCAAAGATGAAGTGGGTGAATGACATGCCAGATAGATGAATGATGAAGTGATGAACGATGAGATAGAACAGATGTGCAAAAGAAGCAGAAGTGATGATGATAAGATGGATGACATTGGATTGCGTGGGGAAAAACCGATAGCTAGATACAAATGACAAGGGATTATGAGATGGGATGAGGGGAGAGGATGGGGGGAGGAAAAGGATTGTGTGGGTGGATTGGATAGAGGGATAAGGATTTGGATGAGGAAAAGGTGACCAAATGGATAGATGACTGATTCATGGAACTAGAAGAGGAAGGGTGGGAACAGGTGAGTAAACGATTGAGCAAGATTATGGAATGAGAGTTTGAAATGATAGGAGGTTCGATGAACTGTTGAGATGATAGATGAAGGTTCGAAGTAGAGGAATGGTTATATGGAATGAGTGAATGGATGAATAGGAGAAAATTGAAGAAGATGGAGGGAGGGATCTTAAGACTTTGTTGCAGATAGATGAAAGCCCAGATTAGGGGTTTGGCTAAGCTCAGATTGGGATAAGATTAAAGCTCAGATGGGGATTGGATCGAAGACTAGAATGATTGAAGGATATGATTGAATTGATTCTACACCGAGTTCTGGGGTTTTAAGGGATGTAAGGTGTTGACAAGCAGATTTTTCCAAATTTGGCAATTTTCAAAAATTGTCAAAATTTTCCATTTTAGGAAACCTCAAGGATATACTTGTGAGAGTCCCAATTTTTTCTAAGAAATACCCATTGGTGAGATAGGATGAATTGCCAACTAACATCCCAGATTTGAGATATGCATTTTGAGTTATGAACGAAAACAATTTTGCAGAAAACACTAAATTGGGATTTTGAGGGTCAAGATGAAACTTTGAGGCCCTAAAAATGGGTCAAAACGGAGTCCAAGAAACTAGTTGGGAATCCAATCATTAGCTCATAACGCAACCACCCGTCAAATTTCAGCTCAAACGGACACCCGAGTCAAAAGTTATGGCCTCCGGAAGTGTTGGCGTAAAAATCAAAAATCAATTTTTAAAATTTCAAAACATGGGTTTTGTTCGGGAGCAAAATTAAGCAACTGGGTCGGGATCGGTTTTTTGAAAAAGACTACAAAAATATGGTTTTTGGCAGGGTAAAGGGTGCGCCATAGTGGGGCGAGTGCGCCCCCTAAGAGTAGGGCGCCAGCCGCCCCGCCACGGCGAGGGCCGCCCCGGCCAGTAGGGCGGAGCCGCCCTGGGCGGACACGCCCCAAACCTGAGACCCCCCTGGGAGGGGACGCCCAGCGAGGCGAGGGCTGCACCTCTTGGGGAAGGGGGAAGGAAAAAAAGAATGAGAGGGAAAAAAAGAATGAGAGGGTGGAGTGGCTATGAAAAAGAAAAGAAAAAAGAGGGATGGGACAATGGACATGCGAGAAAAGATAAAAGATTGAAAAGATGTGTAAAAGAAGCAGAAGGGATGGTGATGAGATAAAGGGCATTGGGTTGCATGGAAGGAGGCCTAGAGCCAAATACCAATGACAAGGGATTGTGAGATGGGATGAGAATAAAGATGAAAGAATGGATGAAGGATGGGAGGAATTGTTTGGATGGATAAGAATATAAGGATTGGGAGATGAAGAATGGGGAGATGGAAGGGATGCTATGATAGATAGATAGGGGGATGAAGGGGTGTTGTGATAGATGGATAGGGACAGAAGGATTGGGAGATGAAAGGGATGCTAGGATAGATGGATATGAAGATACGAATGGGGAGATGGAAGGGATGTGATGATAGATAATGTCTCCAAGGACTATGTCACAAAGGAAGCCGATGCCCCCACTCTAGATATGTCATATATGAGGAGGCATGAGGGGTGGAAGACAAGTGGATGGGAAAAGGAGATAACGAGAGGAGGATAGGATGGGTGGCCAAGGAATACAACAGAGCATGGATGAAGGGAATGTAAACCAAGAGGTGGCCAAAGCATGTATAGATAGGTTCCCCTGTTTTGATCAAGATCACAAGAAGGATGGAGGGATGGGCGATAAATGGGATATGATGGTAGGATGCGGAAGATGGGTGGGATGGAGGGGTTTTATGAAGAGGATGGATAACAGGAAGACGGGTGCATAGCGGGAAGCATAGTAAGAAGCATAGTGGGAATGCATATTAGGGAGTTGCCCCCAAGTAGAGATGGCGATTTACGCATGACGCCTGTTTGCTAGGTTTTCATCATGGTACTTATCCAAGGCGCTTGTTTGCCAAGTTTTCACCATTGGATGATTTTTTATTTATTTATTTATTTATTTTTTAGACTTTTTCTGAATTTTTGGATATGAGGGGGATGAAAAGGGATATGGATATGGATATGGATGAAGGACGCAAGCATCAAGTTCTATACGAGGTAGTAAGAGCCCATGTTTGAACTGACTACTGGATGTTGGTACAACCTTATGAGGAAAAATGGATTATGCTAGAGGATGAATTAGGGGGATTTGAGAGGGGAGATACATGGGATAATGGATGGGATGCTGCAAAGGGTATGGATGGAATGATGGGGTGGATATGTGATGGGGAGATGTGTTCAGGACCAACATTAGTACATGTGGTGGTGGAAGTGAAAAGATAAGAGGATTACTGGATGGAGAATGTGTGGATAATGGAGGAGATGGGGCAGTGAACTTTGGAACATAAGGGCCCAAAACAGACTTAGGAGATGAAAGGGGTGTATGACTAGCTTTTGGATTAGCAACTTTGGATGTTCTTACAGATTTTTCATGTGATGGCATTGCATCTTTTTTCTTTGGGATCCACATAGTTTTGATCTTTGCTTTGGTGGGCCTTTGCGGCCTATAGATTTGATTTGGATTTTGGATTTGGTTTTGCTTTGCTTTAACATGTCTTTTAGAAGGGACATGGGAAGCTTTTGATTCATGTGGATGTTTAGATTGATGCATTTTTTCTTTAACAACCAAAGTGCTTTTAGTAGCAATGGGATGGGTGTGAGGAAATGGATGATGTGGAGTGATGGGGGTAGGAGTATGGGGATTATGTGTAGACGGAGGACGTGCGGGTATGTGCCTTTGTTGATCCTGACTATGGGGTATGTGAGAGGGATGTTTATGATGGATGAGAGGGATAGGTGATGAATGGATTAAAGGATGAGATGGAGGAGGTGATCTTGGGATATATGGACCCAAGATGGATGGAGTGGATGAAGGATGGGATATGGTTGATGGAGGGATGTAAGCACCCAAGATGGAGGGAGCAGATGAAGGAGGAATATGGATGGTGGTTTTGAGGCGATACGATAGAGGAGGAGGGATGGCAACATATGATTTGGTGGAGCGATGAAAAGAGCCTATATTTGTTTTGGAAGAGGCTCGTTGAGGACGTCTAGAGGTTGTACCAACATCTTTAGATTGTGAGTCTTGGGAAATAGGTCCAAGAACTTGCATGTAGACTTGTTCTTTGACTTGGATGGGCTCTAAAATACCTTGCTCATGAAGGACTAGACATTTTCCTTGATAGTTCATTCTCTTGAGCATTCGGTCTAGGACAGGATTTGTGTTATTCTGAAAACATGACGCGAGTCCGTTATTAGGTGGAGGATGATTGGTGGTAAATACACTATGCTTTTCTTCTGCAAGGAGGCCACCCTGGAAGAATGTGAGAGTACCAAGGGGATATGCAAGTGGTGTAGGGATAGTAGTTTTAGGCGATGATGGGGGATCATGAGAAGGAGATGATGGGATAACAACATCAGGAGAGGGAGTAGGGGCCATGATAGGATCTGGATTTGTGGTAGTAGGCTCATGCGATGGAGATGGAGATGGAGTGGTGGAAGCTTGAATGACAAGGGGATCATGGGATAGAATGGATGGGGGACTGTGATCTTGAAGTGGACTAGATGGGATGGTAGGATCTTGATCTAGAGAAGGGGATATGTTGGCATGCTTTGGATTAGACTCTTGGCATGACTCATCTTGTGTCAATGGCATAATAACGGAGTCTTGTTGGGACTCTTCAAGTGGGGAAGATGGAGGGATGGAGGATTTGATGCAGTCATCAGAATGGATTTGGGCGTCATCGATGGGTTCGATGACTCTTGTAGTAGGAGGTGGATGTTCAATGGATTCAACGGATTTAAAGGATGTGATGGTAGGAGATGGGGGCTTGGTGGATTCAGAGGGTGTGATGGTAGGAGATGGGGGCTCGATGGATTCAGAGGGTGTGATGGTAGGAGATGTGGGTTCAATGGATTTAGAGGGTGTGATGGTAGGAGATGTGGGTTCAATGGATTTAGTGGGTTCAATGGTAGGAGATGTGGGTTCAATGGATTTAGTGGGTTCAATGGTTTCAATGGTTTGATCAGTGCTAGGGGTGGTAACAACAATGATAGGTGTGGTATGGAGAAAGCTCTCATCACTAGTTACCATGGATGATAGATTGGGATGGCATGGTTCCACGACTGCAACATGTGGAGTGGGGGATGTTTCCTTTGTTATAAGTCCTTGGAGAACTTTTGAAATGAGAGACTTGCATATGGTTGGCTTGGCTAGGGTGGTAGAAATGGATGAGGGATTATGGATTAGTGGACTAGGATTAGATGCGGGAATGGGATTGAATGTAGGACTAGGAGTAGATGGAGGAATAGGAGTAGATGGATGAATGGGATTGGATGGAGGACTAGGAGTAGATGGAGGACTAAGATTGGATGGAGGACTAGGATTGGATGGAGAGTTAAGGTAAGGATATTGGAGTGGTGAATTAAGATAGGGGGACATGGATTGTGGATTAGGATAGGAGGATATAGTGGGACAAGAGGATGTGGGGAATGAATTATAATAAGGGTATCGGGATGGTGGATTAGGATGAGGATATGTGGATGTAGGATTAAGGTAAAAGGATGTGGATGTAGGATTAGAGTGAGTAGATTGGCATGGAAGATTAGGGTAGTAGGTATATGCAGATGAAGGATTTAGATAGGAGGATGTGGATGGGGGATTAGGATAGGGGTATTGAGATGGTAGACTAGGATAAGAGGATGTGGGTGTTGGATAAGAGGACGATGTAGATGAAGGGTATGATGGATATGACGGATATCCCTTGTCAAAGGTAGCAGAAGCAACATGATTAGGCATGGACGAAGACATAACAGGATAACTTGAGGGGGTGATTGGATTTTGGAAAGTGGGTGGAGAAAGCTTACTAGCAATGATAGTGTCAAGGGGGTCTATGTCATATTCCTCTTGATCAACGAGACTTTCGTTATCGTTGTCAATGTAATTAGGGTTTCCCTTGACCACTATTGATGGGGGATAAGGATTCATGATGGTGAAAGGATAAAGAGGATGGATAAAATATTTTGGATGGGAACGGATTAAATCTCAAATCGGGATTTGGGTCAAGCTCAGATCAGGATTGGACTAAAGCTCAGATTAGGATGATTGGATGATGCAATGGGATTGATTATGACGATAAGATTTGATTATCAAAGGATGATTGTGACACCGAATCTACTTCAAGATGGAAGTAGATTGATTGGGTCGAAGGTGATTGGGTTGGATTGGATTGGATTGGATAAGGTTGGTTGGGTCAGATTTTGATTGAATAGATCGGATTGGATTTGCTTGGATTAGGATTTGGATTGGATTAGATTGGATTTGATTGGATTTGATTTGATTGGATTGGATTAGATTGGATTTGAAAGAGAGACCTTAAGCTTGATCACGTGAGATTACCCTTAGTAACCTTAGAGCTTTGATTGATTAATAGGATGATTACGGCACCGAATCCACCTTAAGCTAGGAATGGATTGATTGGGCCAAGGATGATAACTTGCAACACCGAATTCACCTCAAGATGGAGGCGAATTGATTAGGTTTGAAGTTAAAGACTAATAATCAAGTTCAAGTGCTATGGTCAATTTAGGTAATCACTTTGTAATACAAGGGTAGGACGGTTTGGTTATGGGTGGTGTTTTGGAGATGCAAATGGTAAGAAATGATTGGTGGATTAGGAAGAAATTAGAATAAATGGGGGATTAAGGATAAATGTGGAGGACGTATGGGGATTTAGGATGGTCGAACGAAAGGTTGGAATAATGAGATGGAGGTTTAAAAGGGGTAAATGGAGGTTTTGTGAAGGTTTAAAGTGACAAAACGAATGTTTGGGACGATGAGGTAATGGTTGGGAATGGTGAGATGAAGGTTTAAAGGCCAAGTGAATCCAAATGGAGGGGTTTCGGGTAAACACACTTTTGTAGCAAAACAGGGGCGTAATTGCACTTCTGCAGCAAAACAAGGGCGTGATTGCACTTCTGCAGCAAAAACATGGGCGTAATTGCACTTCTGCATTAAAAAAAGGGGCATAATTGCACTTTTGCAGCAAAAATAGGGGCGTAATTGCACTTCTGCAGCAAAAACAAGGGCGTAATTGCACTTCTGCAGCAAAAACAGGGGTGTAATTGCACTTCTACAGCAAAAACAGGGGCGTAATTACACTTCTGCAGCAAAAACAGGGGCGTAATTGCACTTCTGCAGCAAAAACAAGGGCGTATTTGCACTTCTGCAGCAAAAACAGGGGCATAATTGCACTTCTGCAGCAAAAATAGGGGCGTAATTGCACTTCTGCAGCAAAACAGGGGCGTAATTGCACTTCTGCAGCAAAAACAGGGGCGTAATTGCACTTCTGCAGCAAAAACAGGGGCGTAATTGCACTTCTGCAGTGGACCAGAGGCTTGGTTTGATGCAAATGGCTATGGCAAGGACTTTAAAATGATAATGATAAGGCCAAATTGTTAAGAGTTCACTGGTTTTTTCACAAGAAAGCACTCTCAAACAAATACAACCCTATAATTAGTGTTAAGGGTATGGCCAAAGTGGTCTTAATCTAGGATGCACAAGGTATCTAGGGAGTCCTCGATATACTCTCGGTACGTGAGGCACAACCGTGAACACCAGCCCGTCACAAGCGTGAGTCGGGAACCCCAGCGAGATACTGAAGGGCTCGGACCAACTCTTCACGTCTATCTAGGTATCACCCTAGCTTCGACGCTCCGCCAATTACGACGTGACTGGATTGGGGTACAGCTTTCGCTCTCCCCCCTTTGTATACCCCGCCGGTACGCGTGGTTGGAATCGTCCCTTGGGGTGATGAAATCCCCAAGCAGGTCCCACTATGAAGAAAGCAATAACCGCTTCCAACTACTCCCCAGGCTCACACGAAGTGCAAGGGGAAAGCGGAAACAAGCTACTACTCCCTTAGGGTAACACAAAGAGACAAAACAGCAAGCAACAAATATTTACTCCTCCTAATTAAGCTATGTTCTTAGAAAACAGCAAGGATAATTTTAAAGAAGATGGAGCAAACGGATAGCCCTGCAAGCAAATATTAGATATTTTATCCCGCTTTCTCCATCAACTTCACAAGAATATGCTGCAAAAGGTTAGCACAAAACACATGTATCCTTGCAAGAACAATGTTAATAAGGAAAACAGCAACTGAATCTGAAATCAGAACACCAATTTTACCTTCCAGAGGGGTGCAGTCGCCCTTTTGCAGCAAAACAGGGGCGCAGCCGCCCTTCTGCAGCAAAACAGGGGCGCAGCCACCCTTCTGCAACAAAACAGGGGCGTAGCCGCCCTTCTGTGAAAAAGGGGCGTGGCCGCCCTTCTATGGAAAATGGGGCGTGGCCGCCCTTCTGTGGAAAATGGGGCGTGGCCGCCCTTCTGTGAAAAATGGGGCGTGGCCGCCCTTCTGTGAAAAATGGGGCGTGGCCGCCCTTCTGTGAAAAATGGGGCGTAGCCGCCCCTCTGTAGAAAAAGTGGGGCGTAGCCGCCCCTCTACGACGCGTTCCTACAAAAACTTAAACAACAGAAAACATAAAATATGGGAGCCCGTTTGTGGGTCCCACCGGGCGTGCCAGAAATGTATACCCTGATATTATGCTATTCTAAATGAGCAAAACAACTAAAAACTATGAAAAACAAAATATCAAGAACACCTCAAGATTAGCCAAAAGAGAGTGATAAAACAATGAGAAGAGTAGATAATGTAAGACAAATAGTTTACCTTCCCCTTGTAGCTGATACTCCTTTGATTGGCCCTTGCTTGGATTGGTTGTGTGCTCCTTGATGGCTCTATTGAATATCACTATTATGTGCTTGGATGTAAAATGCAAATGGATGATATTGCAAATAGGATGAGTGCACAAAGTGGCAGCATGTAGTTGCAAATTGACTAAGTGTTGAGAAGGAAAATTGGCAGCATAAGGTTATGAAAATCAAAAGTGTTCTCTAAAATGCCCTTGAGGAGGGAGTATTTATAGAGGATCTTGAATTCTCTAGAGAATTCAATGGTCAATGATATTGCTGCACAAAGTGGCAGCATGTAGTTGCAAATTGACAAGATGCAAGGGCTAAAATGCCCTTGGTAGAGGGTCTAGAGAATTCAACCCAACAAGTCAAGATGAAGGGCTATGGTGGGTTCAAGCCCTCACATCTTGACATGTGGAGGGTGAAGTGGCCAAGGGTGGATGAGATGGAAATGAGTTGTCAAAAAGGTACATGAGGTGGAAAATGACATGCACCTTGGGGGATGAGAGGATTTCCACAAAAAGGGATTTCTTGTCCCCAAGTGGGAGTGAAAGGGACATTTGAGGAATTTTAGAATTCCTCAAAAATCTACATGGGAAAAGGAAAGGTGGTTGGGGATATAAAAAATTCACATTCATAGGATGGTATAGAGGATAAAAGGTGGGCTCCAAAAGGTGGGACTTGGTCACATGTGGAGATTGTGACAAGTCCAAGGTTGGTCACATGTGGAGATTGTGACAAGTCCAAGGTTCTAGAAGCCTTGGAAGGATGGAATGTGAATTAAAAATTCACATATAAGAGAGGGGAATCTAGGAAGAATAAAGAGGAATTAAAAATTTCTTGGAGAATGATTAGGCTTAATTAATCAGTAATCATAGGATAATTAGGGGCTAATTAGGATTAAAAGCCAACTTGCAAAAGTTGGAGGATGTGACACATCCTAATCAAGGATTAGGCATCTGCACATCCTTAATGAGGAAATTAGGAGATGGATTAGGATTAGATGAAAATGACATGTGAGGAATTAAATAAATGTAATATTTATTTAATTTATTTGATGAAAAGAGGATTAAGGAGGGTAAGGTATTTAATTATTAATTAAATACCTTAGGATTTGGTAGAATTAAAGATATTAATTAAATAATAGTAATATTATTTAATTAACTAGGCTAAGAGGATGTTTAGACGAAAAGTGATAAATTTGGATAAATTAAGTGTCCAAATTTGGATGTCTACATTTTGCCCCTCTTTGAGATGGTGCTATGAAGTAGCATCATTTCAAAGAATATTAAAATATAGAACCTAGAAGAAGACGGTTAGATTGGGAAAGATGCCCCAGTCATCCAAAGGAGTGACTAGGAAGGGAAAATGAAAATGATAAAAATTAGGGATGAAGGATGCCCCCTCGAGAGGACATGCGGGTTGAAGAGAACACGTGTGTGCTCTCAAAATAGATGATGTGATGCAAGGGGAGATGAGGAAGATGATGCAAGGTGATGTGTAAGAGAGTAAGTGATATGGAAATGGATGAAGCACAAATGGATTTCAAAAGGTGATGTTGCCCCAGTCAAGGTACAAGCCAAAATGGGTTGATGATGGATGGAGTGTTGTTAATGAGGGAATTAAAGATCCTGAAACAACACGAGGATAGGGAAGGATACATCCCACTTAGTGGTATTGATGAGGGAAGGATACATCCCAAAACACCACTAAAGGATAGGGAGGAATACCTCCCGATGATGATGAAAGTGTTGTTGATGAGGGAAAGATACATCCCAAACAACACTAAAATGATGATGATGATGAGGAGGATGATTGGATCTAGGCTTGTAACAAGACTAAGAACAAGACCAAGGATATGATTTGATGATGCAGGCGAAATGGAATGGATGGGGATTGGATACATGCAAGACGATAGAATGGAAAATGAAATGCAATCCTAATAGAATTTGCCATCTTCGGAGCACTGATTTTTGCTATAGCATAAGACACAAGATGCCAGGGTATGAAGAACCAAGGCGAATTAGTGTCTAATGCATAAAACAAACACAACAGACAAGAAGGCTATCCCAACACCCCAAAGTCACAAAGACCTTGGTCGGGCCAGGTATTGAGATAACCACAAGCACAAAAGGATGCCCCAAGATAACACAAGACCCGGGGATCTTGGTGGGTACTATGTGGGACAACCAAGAAGACAAAAATAGACATAAAAAGATCAAGATATGCCCCTATGTTGACCAATCAAAACACACCATAATATGATGGATTATGGCAGTTTTGAGAAGTGATGATAGGGAGCTCAAATGATAAACAAAAGCCAAAAGCATCAAAAGATCACAATCAATTTCAAATGTCCTTTGCCATAGGATCAAGGGGATGGATGGGATTGATGAGGTCTGTTAGGAAGGATGCATCCTGTTGAGACCTATGATGGATACTAAGCTAAAAGATTGATATGACACGAGATGTTCAAAATCGATTGGATCTCATGATACAAGTGGATCTTGTTTGTTAAGAACCAGCTAGATAAGGGCATAGCTTGACGACACGACACAAGGGAGATAAGACATAAGACTGACAAAACCTAAAGACCTAGGGGCTCGGGGGCCAATCAAAGATTAGCCTTGCCTACGTGAAAGCGCAGAGCCCTCGTAGTTCAGGGAAAGGTGGACGACGGACCAAGATGGAGACCTTGATGGATGGTAAAGATAGGATGGACAAAAGGAGAAGCAATATCAACTTCAAAGCTTCAAACAGAACACAACAGTGAAGTCATTCTCCAGAAACAAGATACAAAACATCAGTTAGAACAACAATCAGATTGATTGCTCCCATCCAACTAATAAACCCACGCGACTAAAAATAACACCCACAGCTCGTGCTATACCATCCAATCTCACATACCTCAAAGGTATAAGCATTAGTAAACTCATGCTGCTCCAAAACCAACCCATCAACAGTGAATGCAAGCTCCAAGTGCCAACCAGTCGAAGAAGACAAAACAAAATAGGAACTCCCACTTCACGGCCACAGAGAGAAACTCTTCGCATCATCTTCCTGGAGAACATCCTCCTACATACACTTCTAATAGCCAACTGTGTCAAAAATGATCTTCTTCACATCCCAAAAGAAATCCTTAGCAGCATCCATCTGTTCAATCACCAAAAACAACTTCTAATATCATGTAATCAATATGGATGTAAGCTTCTCAAAGAAGATCAAGCTAAAACATTTCCCATTTCAGGAAAATCAGCCCATACATCATCTCCTACCAATTCTCATCAGTAAATGACATAACACAAAATCTCAAGGAGATAAAACAAACCGTACAACTTCCACTATGAATCCTCCATAACCAAATGACAACTATTCAAGATCCATATCATGAAAGTGAACTTAATAAAACAAATCTAAAAAATATAATGGGCCAAATACCTTTCAGATAAGCTGTCGAGTAGACCAAGAGTGGGAACAAGAATACTCCTTCAAGATATATAATCCATCATGACTAATCCAAAAGCAATCTCCTCATAGGTCTCTTATTGAACTCACATTCAACCAAAGTGTACACTTCTCGGACTTTCTGCTAATAAACTTTAACAAGAGTAACAAGCAGCAACATTTCTCTCACAAGAGAAAGACAACCTCACCTTATTCTTCATGTATCCATGAGTACTAGCAACCGATCCTCTCATGCTAAACTTCAACTGCATTACTGCACTATCATGAAGTATCAAGCAAGTAATCAAAAGTACCCAATACACAAATAATTACCAGACCACTGTCAAAGTTCCAATCATATGAATCAGGAACTTATCATGACATCATGATCTACACATACCCAAAGGAGATTCCATGCTTTAAGTTACCTCACCATTATCTCAAGTACAATGCACAATGCCAAAACTCTAATGCACAAGCAAGAGTATACCATGACATAAAGCAAATAGACTTAAAACCAGCATTACCTGTCAAGCACTACCAACACCTTAGCCAAAGACTCCAAGCATCCTTCATGGTTCCAAGATGTTGCACATCTTCAAATAATTTCCATGCAAAAGCGAAAGAACCCTTCTACAACACTAAAGAAGACCATTCACCACCATATGATGATTCCACAATTGCTGCTAGAGCTCCCACTGAAAAGTGACACCCAAGCTTTCCAAGCATCATGACCAACTGCTTCAAGTTTCCATAACTGAATATTTAGGTACTCAATAATATCCATCCTCTCATCTCAAAGCAATCACACCAATGCACAAGTGACCACATACAAGGCCAACTAACAAATCTGCACCACCAATGAATCAACCTTGTGGATAAAGATAATCCACATCCAAGTTATCTCACTATAGCCAATGGGTAGCTAATCCACCAACCGCATAACTCATAGATCACAAACATCGAACATGCAAAATTGTTATCACATTGAAAACTACAACACTGAGATATCAAAGAGAATAACCACGTAGATAACATGACTCAAACACCAGATCATGCCAGATCTTATTTTCCAATCATGTCCACAACGAGCACCATAATCAAGGAACACCACCACAAGAATGTTGACTGAAAAAACACTTACCAACACTCCCATGCAGAGAAAGAGTCATACCTCCTCAAAACCATGCACCAAGCATGCATGCAGACCTGCAACTATCTCATCTAGCCATACCCCAAAAAGGCCAATGTCTAGACAATAGATTAACAACAACTCCACATGATCACAAGTTTTGCTTAACTGTGTAAAACCTGCAAAACCACAAAGCCATGCAAGTACAATCATCCTTAGAAAGAAAACAACAGTTCAAGAGAATCCAGGCCCCTTTCAGGCCAACTTTAAACCATGACAATGTACATGCATCCGAGAAAGAGAGAAAGGCTATTTCAGAAGCTTGCAAATCATCTAATAATTAACTCCATAGCCTTCAAGCATTTGAGGATAATAGGAAACAGTGCTTTCCAACACCAGGAACCACCACCTAGCATAAGAACTCTCTTCCATGACTGAGAAACAATCTAGGCTTCTCCATATCACCCAGGAGGCTGTCACACAGACACCAATATGAAAGATTTACTACTACACAGCCACAAATTAGGAAAATCCACCTCATACTCCAAGGTTATACCTCTACCAGCTAGGAGACACAGATCAAAACATGATCAACTCCCTTTTCCATCTTGATCATCCTTCAATCTGCATACTGTATCAGAATACCACAAGGCTTTCACTCATCAAAGGATCAATACATCAGTCCATTCCTCCAGATTTCTTCCAGCCTATCAAGCTAAGAAATCTTCACAGGAGAAATATCTAGAACCAACAACCAAAAGAAGGCTCTGATACCACTTGTAAGGAAATTTAGTGGAGTGCATCTAATGAAAACTCCAAACAGTAGTGCCTTCAGTAACTTTAATTTGATTAGGTTACCTCAAAGACATGAACAACTATGCCCTAATGCATAATAGACAATTTATTTCCCACATTGATCCATCTAAGAGAAACACATGTAAATTCAACATCAAGCATTAACAAATTCTACTACATGAACCAACAGACATGAAAGATGAAACAGAGAACCAGAACACAAAGATTTACCTGGGGAAAATCCTTTCGGATAAAAAATCCCACACTCCAAAGATCAGGCCATTGTATTATTCAGCAACAAAATGGTTACAATACAATTTCAGGCTCTTAGCCTTTTCAGAGATTACATCTTGTTCATTGTGGATATAACTGGTAGCAACAGATATCCCTGTACAGTTTCTGATCACCCTCTCAAACTAAACAACCTTCGCACTGTTACAATATCATCACATATACAGTGCAAATCAACTTAAGAGAAATCATAAACATGCTTCTTGATTAGGAGCTCTCTCTTCTCCTCTGTTTTGGCCTCAAGGCCCTCATCCATCTAGCTAGCCTCTTGACCTTCACATCTATTCACTCTCCTCTATTTTTTTCCTTCTCTTCGGCTTCGGCTATATGAAACGGTTTGTTTCCAACTGTCGGATCACAACTGTCGAATCATCTAGCTTAGCAACAGTTCAAATTCTGCTTTTTCTAATTTTTACACATTGCACCACATCAAATAGTCTTCACTCGGTCAACTGTGATCAACTTGTGTCGTATGTTGGTGAGACACTAGAAGTGTCTCCCCAATGCCACAAGTCCCGATTACACGTTGTCACCAAGAGTCATCTCCATCGGCAAGAGGTTCCATCGAGCTTACAAGTTACATCGACCTCAACATGCACATTGGTGAGACTATTGCTATTGCTAGGAGATCACATCGAGTCTTCAAGTCATGCCGAAACCCATTGTATTCCTATCGGCATGTTCGGTGAGACCTCTCACTGACCTCTAGTTGAACTCATCCGCCAACACTATCGCTAAGACATCCAACTGTCACCAAGAGGTTATATCAAGGTCTCCAAGTCATATAGACACGAGTGTTCTCATCAGCAAGACTATTGTCTTTCACCAAGAAATCATAATGAGCTTCATGTTATACCGAACTCCGAACAATCGCCAAGATTCATGCCGACAATAGGATTCCCATCGGCAAGACAAACACCCTTCGCCAAAACATCACTCCGCAAGTTCCAAGTCACCCCAAGTCAAACTTGTCGGCCAAACTTACCGCTTTCGCCAAGACTTCATACCAAAGCCTTTAAGTCACATCGATGTGTTCCATTGTCGGCGAGAGAATCAACCTTCGGCAAGACTTCTTATCGAGGCTTTCATGTTATCCCGAACTCACTATTTTCGAAGAGTCACAATGAACCGATGACCCCACATGCTGTCGGCGAGATATCATCTTGTCGCCAAGACTTCACATCGAATTCTTTGAGTTACCGTGAAAACCCTTGTCGGCAAGACCTTCATTGATCGCTGGGCCATCATACCGAAACAAAAGTGTTACTCCGAATGTCTGTCGGTGAGACATATCACTATTGGTAAGACATCTTACCGATAGTCCCAAGGGTTTCCCCGAAAGCTCCAACACTGTCGCCGAGACATGTTACTTTCGTTAAGACTTCTCACTGAGCCACCATAGGTTATCTCGATAACTTCAATGTATATCCCTATCGGCGAGACCTTCCAAAGTCGTTGGGACTTCTTCCTGAGTGTTGAAGTCACTCTGAAGCCCCCAGTCGCTATGAGTCTCCCCGATGCCTGATTGAATGGCCTGTCGGTCAGAGATCTCCACGCGGTGGGAAGTTACAATGACTTCCTTATGTCACAGTGATAGACTCTAAATTGAAAGCGTTCGGCAAGACTTCTGCAAGGTCATAGCGACCAAAATATTTCACAAGGTTCCCAAACTACCAGTCGGCCAAGCCAAAGAAATGTCACACCAACTTTCTCTTCCAGAGGTTCCAACTTGTGAGATTGAGGCAACAATTCCAGCAACTTCCTCATCCACCATAAAGGAGATGCCTCCCAAAGTCACATGTCGATTCTTCCATGAGTTGATGAGCTGGTTCAACAGATTAGGGTTGTGGCCAACAAGTCTCTCCTTTAGATGAGCAATGCCTCCTTTGACACAAATGTGCTAGACTAACAAATCTTTGCAAAATTCATTGCAATTCTCTTGCTCAATCTGCACCCTGCCCCGCCCCCCCCAATGATTCCACACTACGCACAGTATAACTAGGAACCTTGAAAAACCAGAATGTTAGAGATAATAGCAAGGTGAAAAATCACCCACACAATAAGGCATTTAAGCCAAAAATAGTATTCTTTGGGAAACAAGCCTAAGGATAGGTCACACACATGAGTTAATAATTTCCCTATAAAAATATTAGCATAGGCATTAATGAGGATTTCTTCACATAAATGGCTGATCAAAAAGGACATAATCAGCAATGAAGGATTGCCTTCCACGTAGAAAAAATACCAAAATCTAGGCAGGATGGCCGCGGGGCCATATTTAGAAATCTCTAAATTGTTAGCCATTAGGGGTTGTTCAAATTTAGTTATACCATAGATAGAAGCTATAAGGCGCGAAACCAAAATAACATATAAAGAAAATCCAAAAAGGAGCTTTGTCTCATAATTACAAGTCACATCAAATTTGAAAACATAGAATTTGAAACTTCACAATCTTAAGAAAATCCCCATAAGGAGATTACAACAAGTACAAACCAACTTAGAGTTAATCAACCAGTACTTGTTGTAGAAAAACATGATTTCCTTTTTACCAACGGGCTCCATTCTATAATTTGAAAAAATCCACTTGGTATCCATCTCATCGATACAGCTAATCATCCATCTCATCAAAATAATAAGACCATGAAGCCCAACAAAAAAGCTTGTGGACCCCCAAAGAATCCAGCTAAGCACATGTTGTATTTCCATCATGAGTCAAGTAAGGGCTTTGTTCCTTCCCTATAATACTCTGAATATTTGGTGGAAGTAGACTTAAATCATGCCAAGATTTGGAAAATTTCTAGTGGGAGCCAAGGTTAGCTAAGGCATCAGCCACTTGGTTCCCCTCTCTATAAATATGATTGGCCACCTTTAATTTTAATTTAGACACAAGGAATCTAATGTCAAGAAGAATATCCTTAGTGTTTCATCCTAGCAATCTATCAAAATTAATAGCATCAATAATGGACTTAGAGTCACCTTCAATGTACAGGTTCTCTATCCCCAAGGAAACAACTATTTGTAAGCCCTTTAACAACACTCTAGCTTCCGGTATCATAGAAGAATGGAGACCAATCTCCCCAACATAACCAGCCACCAACTTTCCTCTGTGATCCCTGATAATACCTCCTATACTTGCTCTACCCAGGTTTCCCTTAGCAACCCCACCAAAGTTTAGTTTAAACCAGTACCTGTTAGGGGGTTTCCATATAGTGGCTCTCCTTGCTAGCATTTTGGAGTTGTCATATGAGTTAGCATCCAAATTCTGATGCCAAGCTTTAGCTATGCTTATTTCCAACTCTGTTGGACCTTTATTTGAGGTTCTCCCTTTGAAGAGAGATATTTTCCTCAATGAGCCAAGCTCCTATATGAAACACCTCTTTCAGGTCCATCTCAGTGTTCTTGAAGATCCTATTGTTCCTCTCTTTCCATAAGCACTAGCATATAATGGGAGGAACTTGGTTCCATATTTCACCAGTTAGTGGATGGGTAAAGGGTCCAGTCCAACTCACAATAAAGGAAGTGATATCCTTGCACATAATCCATTGTATTCCTAATCTTCCAAAATCCAACTCCCACACTTCAGTAGCAAAGGAGCAGTGTAACAGCAGATGATCAATCGATTCTTCGTTGCATTTACACAAAAGGCATATGTTGGGAATCTAGAATCCCCTTTTCCTTAGATTATCCTGAGTAAGAATTATGTTATGACATACAGTCCACTAGAAGAAGTTAACTTTCAGTATAATGTATCTATTTCAAACCTTTTTCCATAGATTATTGACCACACCCTAATCAGTCAGTTGTTTGTAAGTGGATTTGACAGTAAGATCACCTTGAATATCATGGATCCAAAAGAAATCATCCCCATGGTGAGAAGGGGGTATCCTAGTGAGGGAGAGTAGCACCTATAGCTTCATGGCTAGAAGAAACAAATTAGGGGATAAAGGACAGCAAAGGATAATGTCATTCCATTTCCTAGCCCTCAAGGGTCCTAGAAATAATCACTAATATATATACCAAACACTTGTTGAGCATGACCCTTAAGGAACCTAAACTCAGAAGAATCAAGAGTAGAGTCAAGTAACCAAGTATCCTCCCAGAATTTGATTTTATTACCATTACCTATCTTCCATTTGATCACATTCCTCATAAGGTCCTAAAGACTACAAATACCCTTCCAAACCAAGGATCCCATGGGGTGGGCCTCTGAAAGGAAAACAACTAATGGCCAGTTCAAAAGGTATTTAGCATTCATCATTTCACACCGGTCCTTCCTATTCCTCAGGTGATCCCAACCCACTTTGGCCATAAGAGCTTTATTAGAATTAGAAATGGTTCTTATCCCAAGACCACCACAATTTTTCGGTTGACAGACCTTATCCCACTTAACCAAAGAGAGTTTCTTTTTTTCCTCAGTGTCCGACAAGAGGAAAGACCTCTGAATTTTCTCAAAATTTTCAGAAATATATCTAGGTATCTTAAATATGGATAGGAAATAAATAGGGATACCTTGAAGAATAGTAGAAAGAAGTTGAAGCTTACAAGCATGGCTGAGTAGAGAGCCTTTCCACCCAACAAGCTTCCTTTGAATCCTTTCAAGGATAGAATTCCAAAACTCGGGAGTGACATATTTGATAGTTAGGGGTAGCCCAAGATAAACCGAGGGGAGAGAGCCACTCTAACAGCCCAAAACAACAGTCACCCGATTTTGCAGGTTAAGGGTGTTGTTGAAGAAGTAAATCATGCTTTTATTGTAGTTAATGCATTACCCAGAGCAAGTAGCATAATTGTTGAGACAATTTTTCCATTTCCTGGCTTCCAACACCGAGGCTTTCCCAAATAGAAAAGTATCATCCACAAATTGTTGAATCACAGTTGGCTCAAGGGTGGAAGCAACCTTAATTCCTTTTATGGACCCTTCCGACAGCATATTAGAGAAGTTCTTGCTTAGCATATTTGCCACCATTATAAACAAATAGGGAGATAGTGGATCTCCCTATTTGATTCCTCTTCTAGCATGAAAAAACCCAAAGGGAGAGCCATTAACCAAAATAGAGTACTTAACCATAGTAATACATTCCATAATAAGATTGATCACAAATTGATTAAATCCAAACTTAGCAAGAACTTTAGGGACAAAATTCTAGATCACCTTGTCATAAGCCTTAGAAATATCCAGTTTAAGGGTCATTCCAGCATAGTTGCACCTATCCATTGAGTGAATTATTTCATGTGTTGTAATGGTAGCATCAAGGATATGCCTACCAGGCACAAACCCTTTTTGAGTAGGGCTGATAATTTTATCAAGAAGAGGTTTGATGTGGTTGGCCAAGATTTTTTAGAGGATTTTATAAAAAGTATTACAAAGGCTAATAGGTCAAAATTTAGCCATATGTTGAGGATCCGGCTCCTTGGGAATAAGGGCAATGAAAGTGTGATTTAGTTGCTTAAGAATCTTACCAGATTTGAAGAAATCACAAGCAACTAGAACAAGGTCCTCACTAATGATCTCCCAGAAGGTCTGAAAGAAAGCCGGAGGGAAACCATCAGGGCCAGGACCTTTGAAGGCCCCCATACTGAAAGTGGCCAACTTTACCTCCTCATGAGTGACAACACTATGAATCCCCAAATTGTTAGTATTGAGGACAAAATTGGTAAACTATTAGAGGATTTGAAAATTGTGGTTAACATCAGCAACAACTCTTTGAAGACAACTGCTAAGGGTATTTCTATTTTAAATGATAAATCCTTGAAATGTTCAGGTAAACCTATGGAGCTGGGGGACATGGAGAAAGCAATTGAAGTTGTTAATTGCTCAAACCAGGTGGAGAAAAATGTGGATTCTGCTCCAACGTTGGAAAAGGATATGCAAGTCAGACCGTGTCTCAGGACAAGGAGTAAGATTAAGAAGAGGGTTGTTGCTTCTTTTGATGAGCTTAAAGATGTTGTGGAGATGCATGAATGGGTCATTTAGGAGAACATGGCCTCCATGAATGTCTTGGAAATTTTTTTGTAGCTACTGCTAACCCTTTTGCTTGATTAGCCTCATTGCTAATGTTTTTTGTTGTTGGTGTGTCGACAGGTTTCTATTGTTTTATCTTTTGTCAACATTTTGGTTTTTTGGCCTACTAGTTTTAGTTGCTTAGTTTTTCTTGTAGCTTGTTGTCTTTGTAAAGGGTTTTGGGGCCCCTTCAAAACCTATTTTTCCTTATCAAAAATGACCATCAATTAAAATATCCAAATAATATTATTGTGTTAAAAAATACAACTACATAGTATATTTACATATTTGGATTGATTTGAAACTTCCAATGTAAATGTATATATGCATACATATCTCAAATATGCATATATAATTATATAAAACATATACATAATTATGTTTACACACACAGACATAATTATATAAACATGTACAAAGTTGTATATACGAGTACACATAGTTGTAGACATGCCTCTACAACCACACAATTGCATAAAGAATTATATACATTTTACAAGTTTACCATAAATATTTTATAATTGTATAGAACTATAGTTGTCTAAAAATGTAGAAAACTATATGTACAATTCTGACAACATATATTTTACAACTCCACATTTACATACTTAACAAATTTCCTTGTGAAGAAAATTCAGTAGGTTTTATTATTTAGAACTTTTTCACTTTCTAACATTTATTACGAATGAATAACCTTATGCAAATTGGTGAAACTACCTAAAATTTAGAACCAAAATTGTAGGTGAAGGTTAGTGATTTGCAAGGAAAAGTGATATTACTTTCATATATTCAATTCTCATTGAATGATATGTATGTGCACATTTACTCAACTCCCACTATATTGAAAAGATTAAACATGTATGCTGAATGAAAATAAACTAGCACTTGCAGTCGAGGGAGCTGTAAGGAATACGCCTATAGTATTATATAATTTCCTAAAAATTATCGACCCTATCTATGTAGATGATAGAAGGCTATAAGAAACATACACTTGGTATATTCCATCACTATGTATAAGAAACATACACTTGGGATATTCCATCACTATGTATAAGAAACATACAATTGGGAGACATTATCTTAATTGCACCAATTCCAACACTTGGGATATTTTCTAAACTAAAATTATTATATTTACTTAGATTATCTATTTGTACACAATAAATTTCTGCTTCAATATTTACATTCCAAATTTTGGTGCTTCATGACGAATATCAATTCTATATCACACATTTTCTTGCATTCTCTAGAACTCTGCAATTTGCTATCTGTGTTGTTCTAGATTGTATTTTTTGGAAATATCAGTTGTATGTGCCAACCATAGTATAGACGATCAAGTGTGCTTCAACTAACATAAGAATTATGTAAGGAAAATAACAGATAACACTAGAATTGTTAAACCCTTCTATGATAGCCTATTCCTAAAAAATCCAACCCCAAATATGATTTGTAATAAAATAGAGCCAATACTGGGTGAATGTGATTCAATTTGGTAAACAGATTCCTTAAATGTGCCCCAATATCATTTGGTGTATGTTGTATATACATAGTCATCTACTTCTGAAAAACCAAAAATAGTCATTAGATTTGGGAGTATGGAATTTACTACCAATACTCAAAGTTTGGAAAAAGCTAATCAATAAAAACTTGGCTGATGATTTTTTAAATTCAACAAATCAGCTAATCTAATATTTTTTAATTGTGTAAATCAAACAAACAAATTGTAAATGAGGAAAACTGATGATAAACAAAATATTGGGAGGTGAGATAGATTTTGGCATTAAATAAAGCTCCATTTAAATTTGTCAAAATTGTTTGAAACAAACAGTATGCATTGACAAAGATTATACAGAACGAAGATGAACTTATAATTTCAAAGTAAAAGTATCTTTTTATGTACAGCTTACCCAATTATTTGTAACATTTGCAACTATTATCACCCATGTTGGTTGTCTAGGGAGAACTTTTTTGATCCCTGCACATCATGGAAAATATTGATTGTGCTATGTGAGTTTTTTTTTGTTGGGTAAATGATATGGAATTAATAGAATAAAAGGTTGCATTAACAGTTGCGTACCTATTGTCATTATAATGAGAGAGATTGTAGCTGACCTTCCTCTTTCTTTCTGATAATGGTGTAAGGGTAATTTTTCATTCAAGAATAGCGGTCGAATGAGAATGGTAGTTCTATTCGAAGATCGTTTATTGGTTTGACCCTAGACATATCTATAAAATTCAGCCCTTGTCTTTCAACTTTTCTAATATCAATTGTTGCCTTTTTTATGGTTAGCCCTTGATATTTATGCATGGTAATAGCCCATGCCATGCATAGCGGTATTTTCCTATGATTTCCAATAGATATGGGTGTGATAGGTACACATTTTGGTTCATTTGGGTTCCATGGTGGTCCATTGTAGTCATTGAAGCGCACCATGACATATGAAGGTAAATTTGGTGGGTTAGAGCCAAATGGGTAAACAATTTCTTGTAATTCTCCAAGAGATCTATTGACAAGGCTTGTTTGAATCCACAAGTTTGTTGTTAACATGAATAGTTGGCCTCTACATAGCAGGAGCTCTTTTGGAAGTTGTCTAGAATCATTATCAATATTTGATTTTGTATGTGTTTGTATTGCAACATATAGCACAATAGGAAGATTTAATAGTTTGAACATTTTTTTGTTATGTAGTGTGTATTTTATACAATGAATCAAATATGGTTTTCCTATACCTATTGTTCCTTGTATTATCATGTGTAATGGTTGGTTCAAGGAAATTTTGTTATAGTGTTGTTTAATAATAGTAAGTGCAATTTCCTATTTTGATGATAGTGGGTATTGTGAATCAATGAATTGAAATGTGGATTGGTCATTTTGTTGTGACTATTTTTTTGTGTGTATGAAGTGTTCTGCAACTTTATGTAGATGTGGAGGAATTGTATGTGTAACCCATTTGTTGTTGTCAAAATCACATTTACCAAAGCATTTCTAGGGTGTCTACATTTACATGATTAGGAAGACCCATTTGTGAGAACAATTCCCATTCATGTAGTGGCAATGTTGTTTGTGCATTTGTTGGAGTTTCAATTTTTGCATCTTCTTCTTGGTTAGCTTTAGTGTTTACCATGTGGTCAACATGCCAAACAAAGTATTGGTTGAGATTAATTTCCTTCCAATGTGCAACAAATTCATCTTTACTAAGGCCAATATTTGTGGGTATGTCACGGAAATGCTTGTATAAAAGTAGGTCACTCCAACAAAATATCTCAAACTATTCTGAATCCTCATTTGGAACACTATGAAATAGAGGAAAGACGTTTATGATTTCTTTGTGGTTCCTACGTCTCCACTAGCACCCTTTGCTAAAGGATGAAAAAGAGAAAGATTGGGCAGAGTCAATCAATGTTATTATTTCCATGTCAAGAGGTCATTGCATATAGCAATATAGATAGTGTCATGGTAATGTATCTCCATCTCTATTTCTTCTGATTCGATGGACTTTTTGACCAACATTTAATGTGAAAAATGAGCGGCTGCAAACAACTAGAGGGAATTTTCGTAGCATGTGGCAAGTTTCTTGGGCACCTATGTGCCGGTCTACAACAATCTTTGTCATGAATTTTCTATAGGCTATTAGAGCATGGTCGGCTAGTGCCTAATGTCTACATATTCATGTTAGCATGTCGATACAACTCTCAAAATTTCTTTCTACCTTAGCTACATATTTGGCAATGTATTTGAGGACATGCATTTTTGAAATTACAAGTTGGCAATCCATATTAGCTCTCCATATTGAAAGCATGTCTAGATTGTGTATATTTAATCTGTCATAATTACGAGCAGGAGTGTATTATTTTTTGCCTATTTCATTGCATGATAAGGTAGGTGTGGCACATTCAGTCTAGGGAGATTTGTATTGGCATGCTAGAGTTTGACCCTTTCTATGTAGGCAAGTTGCTTTAATACATTTTGTGTCTTTGGACATGGTTGAGAAAATCTTCATAGTCATCAAGTATATCTCTAGAGAAGATTTCTAGTGTACTTAGTAGGCAAGGGTCATCTTGTCCAGATCAATGTCATGTGTTATTTCTTTTAGATGGTGTGTGCGGGTTCCATGCAATAACATATTTTTTAAAGAATGATTTTTCTTGTTCAACTTCTATATTGTTGTGCTAGTCAAGCTTGTCCATGTCTAGTGCATTAGTAAGCCAAACAAAGCCATGTATGTGTGAAGAACTTTGATGTTTCCATTCACATCTATACCAATAATTTTTTGCATTTAAGAGCTTTTGTACTACCTCACGGAAGATGGTGAACCTTTGGTGCAAGTATAAGGATGTCATATGTGGGTTATTAACTCTATTTTCCACTTGAGTTTTGTTAGGTGATCTCACGTATCTAAATTTTGCAACAGCAAGAACACAATGGACTTTGCATCCACACACCACATACACTAGTTTTCATAAAACAATCACCCTCACAATAATCAAATATTCTTTCTCATTATACTACTCACTTTTAACAACATCTAACAAAAACTATGCACAAAAATAATCATTAAATACCACAAAATATCATATTTACATTAACATATGGCATGTACATTTCATAGAGTAACTATTTCTTACAAAATTCATAGCTAGATCTATGCGTATGCATTGAAGACAATGGCAGCAATTTCAAACTACATATCATCCAGAATGTTCAGGAATTAGAAAAGAAATTTCCCACTCCATAGTACTCATCATAGCTTAGCTCTCATAGGAGAGTACAAAAAGCATCTAATTTTTTGCATATTTTGTGGAATTCATTAACTGTTTGTTGCATAGCCTGAATTTCAAACTCTTGTACAAAGCATGCATCCAAACTTGTTTCTCTTGCTTGTTGAATCTCCTCCTGGAAACTTGCTAACACATTGGTAGCAAAAATTTCAATTCTTGTTTTGTGAGCCCCATCCCAACTAACAAATCCAATTGATTCAGTTGGTGGTGAGGATGTGTTGGTTGTCCCATCCCAACTAGCAGATGTAGTTGATTCAGAATCAGTGCTCAATATATTAATAATTTGTTTAGGTGGTGGAACGTTGACCATAACTTGACAAAAGCTATAGGTGAAAACTCCAAAAAAAAATTGATAAATAACCAACCAATTAGAAATTAATTTTGATTTAAGAACCTCTGGCATCACATTTCTTGAAGGATTTGGAGGAAACCCATTTGGAAAAAAAGAATTCTTCCAAACACAACACATCTTCACAAATAACAGATATGATCAAGATTATATAATATTTGAAAATTGTGAGAGTGAAAGCTATCAAGAAGAGTAAGAAAATTTGGCATAGTTTCATAAAGCATGGGTATGATACCATTAGGATGTTATAGAATTGACTTTCATGGTGCATGATTTATAGTGACAGAAGAAGTGAATCAAAACAACTATTGATGCATTGAATATAACAGAATCCAAAGATGGAGAGAGAACTCTTGTAACAGGTATGGTGGTTATTATTGCGAATAATGATAAGAAGATAATGTCATGTATACCTAACATCAGTTGCCAAAAACCCCATTACAAATAAGGCATGGGTGCTATGTGACAATTTAAATTTTTTTGCAAAACTTATAGGTATTGCCAATATAAAAACAAAGAATATGAGGATGATTCATTTGTTCCTCAAAATAAGCAGTATCTTTAACTAATTCTTGTAAAACCTTGAATAATCCATGGATGATTTCCTCATCTCTTCTGCAACATGAATAACAAATAAATACCAATGCATTAAGGGCACACAGTTATTTCAAATATCATGATGCTCTTACAATAGCTTGAACTCACGTTCTCCAAAAAGTAGAAAGAAGCACTTGGATGGAAATTGTTTACTATTTCTTTTTCCTTTTTTTGAATTTTTTTTTAATTAAAGGAGCGTGACCATTTAAGTTTTTGGGCCATAGATACACATTCTAGAATGACTAATTTTCTATTAACAATCTCATATAGTTCATCTTAAATAGATCTTAAAGATAATTTGACATTTACATTTCTTGTGTTGGACTTTGTACATCAACTATAGATGACAGACAAGCGATTTTAGCTTTTGTATTAATGATTTTCTTTTCCAAAGTTCCTTTTATATTTATTCAAATAGTTTCTTCTAGACAAATTAAAGCATGCAACATGCAACATGCTACCTATATCAATGATTTTGCAAAGATGAAATGGTCAATGAACTTAGGCTAAGGTATGAGTTGTGGGGATTTTGTATTTTCCTATTCATCTACATTTTTTAAAAGGGCTAAAATATTTTCCTGAAGAAATTAATAGAATCACAACATCAAACAAGAGATGGATGATGATTACACTTTATGGAATTAATAGTTCAATGTATGTGCTAGTGTTTGCTCTACATGAAGAGTTTGTGCTTTGGATCCTTGAAAGTTGAAAGAAAGAACTTGTTAGTCTTTGCATATGGATCTTTGAAAGATGATGATTACACTTAATGGAATTAATAGTTCATTGTACGTGTTGTTTGATTTATATGAAGAGTCTATTCTTTGGATCCTTGAAAGTTTAAAGAAAGAACTCGTTAGTCTTTGCATATAGATATTTGAAAGTTTGCTATGTAGTGGTGTATTGATTGGCTATTTGAAGCGTGTTTTAGGTCCTATAATTTTTCTAAATCCCAACACCTAAAAATTTTGTAGAGCAAGTTTGCTCGATAGAGACATTGTTTATTGAAAACATATCTAACATTAAGTTGGTTACAACATGTTAAGTAAGCATTCTAATTTACCAAAACTCATTGCATGTTAAAAAATAAAGTTTGTTAAAATTGGCTTTATGTAAAATTTCCAAATAATTTTTTCTTGGCTAAAAGTCACCAACTACACTTAGGCCAATGAGCAATGAACAACCTTTAAAATGATAAATGATTTTACTTTGTTTGAATTTTCAACTAATGTACAGGTAAGAAACTATGGTGGATATGAAGTTAGTGATCCCAAAAATTTGCAAGATGGATTAATAGAACCTAAGTAATATAAGCACATAAGTTCCAACTAGTAAAACACTGTTTGGTAAAATTCTTTTATTGGTGAATTTATTTTATTGTCTAAGATGATGTGCAAAGTTGCATTTCCTAATAAGCCTCTGAAAATTCAGTCAATACTTCTAACATAAATTAAAAAATAGAATTGAATATACTTTCATATTTTAATCTATAAATTATAAGGAATGTTTAGAAATAAATGAACAAACCTAACAAATGTCTATATTTTTGGAAGAGAAAATGAAAATTACAATAAAAGAAAAGAAAAAATCTTTCAAATGCTCTGTAACACTCAACGTGATATTGGATAAGAATAAATATTGAGAGGCAAAGTGGTGTCAAGAGGTATCCAAGGAGGCATGAGTTCAAACTGTGTGTTAACAGAAACAAAAAAAAATGAACAAAATGAGTACCCACAACGATTGAACTAAGACCTATTATAATGAAATATGGGTTATCAAAAACAGAACATGGCCATGGGGATTAAACTTGTGACATCAAACTAAAATAATAACCCAACATTAAGGTAGGCACCATTGGCATCAAAGTAATGAAACAATAACAAAAATGTTTGAAAAAAGGTAATATGTCCCCTCAAACATGAAACAAGAATTTTTTTTATGGAGATTCTACAAGCAAATGGAATCATGAAACCCTACCAATGTTGAAACAAAAAAATGCTTACCTTGTTTGGAGAATGACTCGAGATTCTGCATAAATTGCCTCCTGCTGTCAACGGTGGTTGTAGGCTATTATATGAAAATACTGATTATCAAAAACAAAACATAACCCAACTGCTATTTGTATGCCAAGGGAAACAAGAATTTTTTTATCAAGATTCTACAAGTAAACAAAATTAGGAAACCCTACCAATGCTAAAATAGAAAAACGCTTACCTTGTCTGGATAATGACTTAATATTCTGCACAAATTGCCTCCTGCTAATTACGAAACCCTACCAAAGTAGATTTTTTTTAAATGGGACGAACATAAACCAATCACGCTACAGCTGGTACTTCAATCTACTTAAAGTAAACAAAAACTTAGTCTAAAGTAGATTTATAACAAACCTTGTGTAATGCCCCGCCACACAACCCTAGAGGAAGTTGTAATTCATTACTTAAATGTACCAATTTTTTTTATTTTTTATTTTTTAACAAATAGCATGTAAGATGAATACACATTGCCAACAACCTCTAAGGCCACGAGACAAAGATTACTTTAAAACCCAACAATAACAAACATTAAAGTAAACCGAAACATTAATCACTTAAGGAAATGAGACAACATACATTCCATTCAAGATAACTTACAACGAAGGATAAGAACTACCAAAATATTTCAATTAACAAAATTTAAACAATAAGATTACAACACTCATTCCCCGAATGAGGCAATTCCAACCAAATGATTACATATTACAAATTCCACCTCGATAACAATTGAGGGGAAAAGGAATAAAGATCAACTGAAAAGAACGAAGCCAGAGCAGCATTTGGATCCAACGAGCTCTCCAACATGAAAGTATCGTCCACACGAGCAAGAGCAAAAACCAACAAAGGAAGGTGCATGTTCCACCCAACCAAGTGAAACCAAAAGGCTCACCCCCCGTGCTAGGAGATAGTAACAAGGATTTCCTAGACAAGACCATCTACCTCTAGACACAGGATAACACGTAAACTAAACTGAATCAAGGACAAAACCCACTTTACTTAACACAATGGTTACAATGCTTCCAGAGTACAAAATTGAGTACCATCACTGTACAAAATAAACCAACGGTACAACACCATACCGACTGCTGTCATAGGAGGAGTGTCATCGCAAAAGGCTGCATGGGATCTCCTGGCAAGTCTTCCTAGGTCCCGGCCCCCCTCTAGGGATATCCTGGAAACCTCAACCGGCTCCCGGCCCCACATGCACACCAAAGCGGAATCGATTATCTCTCATAAAGACAAGATAACGATCTTGCCATTCCAGGCCTTCCCGACTCATCTCAAGTCTCGTACAAGCCCTTGATCTAATGAGCGAGGCTAAATTATCTTGTTAATGTTCAAGCTACTCTATCCCTAGTATAAGTTATTTTAATTTTCACTTAATTAACTGACTCTCACATGAGTTATCCTAGAACCACTTTGGGCCCAGTGCTCGTTTGAAAGCCACTCCCCTATTGACAACACATAACTCAACCGCATGCCAAGGGTAGACAATGCACTGACACTTATCACAAATAATCAAACACCTCAACAGGTAACACATCACTACGGATGCCCAAAACTGAAACCAAAGCATGCACTACCTCAGGCTAACACAAGGTTGACTAACATAATGAGACCCACATAACAAACTGATAACTCGACTCAACCATGAATCACAAGGTCACACAACCCGTTCAAAGAACCAGGTAACCACTTAAGCTTAACTCACACACAATCCAAGATAGACAAAGCAAATCATAAGAGACATAACATCATCTCAAGAAAACATTGCTGGAAGACTTACATGATCAACAAGAAATGACTTAAAGTCAACAATCATATAATCACACGTTCTCTACAAGCCTAAGGAAGAAATTTTGCCAAAACAAGCTTTTCTCATAACACGGAAACCAAAGTAAATAACAAAGGTTGACTCACGTATAACCACCCATACCAATAAATGAACCTGTAACAGGAAGACTCTCAAAACATTCACTCTCATTCCACAACATTGAATGCGAACAATTAAACACTGAAAACATTTCAGACAAGTAGGTAAGCTAATGTTTGGATTTCCTAAATCCATTCAAACACAGGTTTCATGACTTGCATTTATCCAATCAATTGGTCCCATTTCTTTTCACGACAATGAAATGTTTAAAGAACAGATCATTTACTCTAAATTTCATCACCACATTCATAATCAAAACACTTTAATAATGCAGCTATCTGGTTAAAATTTAAATCAACCGTTCTCTCTAAGTTTCATGATGACACACTATAGATGAGTCACTTGATTAATAAATCATTCAGGTTAGATAATAAGTTCATCCTTTACCTTCAGTTCTGCAATCATATTCTATAAGTAAACATCTTGAAAAATAAACATTCAGATTAAATGATTTCAGTCCTGATTTCAACTTAACATTAAATCAATCAACTTAATCTTATCTCTACTTGAAATCAATTATATTCCAAAACAAATATACCTAATAGTGAGTTAAGCATGATGACCACTTAAGGAGTTAAAACCAATAATTATATTTCGTTTTCCCAATTACATTTATTAATAAAATCACCCTTTGAAAATGAAAATACTTGATCATTTAAAATCTACCTTTTTAAATTAAAACCTTAGACTATAAGATTCAACATTTGAAATAACTCATTTGAATATAAACTCTACTTTGGCTTCGATTACATGACCAAAAGTCATCTTAAGATAATCAAAATCAAATATAAACAAATCCAACATTTGACAATAAAGTCGCTTGATTTGAATAAGACATTCGTTAACTCTAAGTTTCACTAACATATTCAAACTCAAGATATTTTATTAAATAATATTTAAATTAAAATCACTTAATCCATTTTGCAACATAGGATACTCAATCAACTAAAATCAATATTTCAAATAAAACATTAGATTTTCTAAACTCCACTCTTGCCTCTAATAACACGACGATAGTCATCTTAATACATTTGAATTATGATACCCCTTAGTGCATCTATTAAAATAAAATACCAATGCGATACCCAAATAATTAAATATAAAAACATATTATCATGGTTATTTGCAAATAAATTTTCAAAGTATGTATATACCTTCATATACAGAGATACTTGATTTAAATAACTATTATTTTAACAAATCATTAAAACCCCCATTAATTAAAATATATATCAAATAATATATATATATATTTCCATTAATCATCTTTAAAAATCCTTATGGTTTAACATATAAAATAAAATATATTTTAACCTATACAAAATTTCATTTAATTTAATATATATTAAATATATTATATTTTATATAATATATAATATTAAATATTATAAATAGTATATAAAATATAATATAAAATAATATTCATAAAATTTTAAATTGAAATTAAAAGTAATTTCGAAATTATATAAAAAAAATATAGGAAAAAGGGCCAAAGGGCACGCAGCCCCTGCCTCCCGCCGGGCGGCGGTGGCTGTGTGTTCATACACAGCCTGCCCCCCGCCGGGCGGCGACGGCTGTGTGTTCACACACAGCCCGCCCCCCGTCGGGCGGTGACGGCTGTGTGTTCACACAGCGGACGCCTCCTGCCGGGCGGCAGCGGCGGCGGCGGTGGCGGCTGTGGGGTGGGGTTTGACCTCCCACCTCACTAAAAAAATTATATTAATTTATTTTTGCATTTTTCCAGAAATGAAAAACGAAAATCAACATAATTTTATGGGGTTTTTTCTGGGTTTAGCCCAAACTCAATTTTTTTAAAAAACATATACAATATATATATACCCAGAATTAATTTCATGTTCAAATTATGAAAACAATCCAAATACTTTGCAAGAATAGAAGATATTTTCAAAAACTTTAGGAGGGTTTCAAAATCTAGTTTTAAAATAGAGTTTTCTTTGATTTTGTTTCTATTTCATGGTGTAAATTTCTTGTTTGGTTTCTATGTCCAAATCCATCTACAATTTGCAAATTGAAAAGCTTTTCATGAATTTTCATTGAATCTAAAACTATATTTTCAATCATTCAAAATGAGCAAGAAGATGAAGGAAGGAAAGATGAAACCTTATGTTTTCTCCAAAATTTGCAAGCTTCCACAATGGGGATTTTTTTTTTTTTTTGCACTCTTCCAACTCCACAATCTTAGCCTCCTCCAAGCCTCTCCCCTCCCTTTTGAAAACCCTAAATGAACACATATATATTCTTTTTCCCATTTTCTAAATTTAAATTCCAATCCAATTTTAATTCCCATTTCCATTTTCAATTTTCAAATTCTAATTAAACTCAAATTCAAACTAAATTCTCAAATTCAAATTTTGATCAAATTAAATTTCAAATTCAAGTTTGCAACTCCAATTCAAATTAAATTGTAAACTCAAATTCAAATTCAACTTCTAATTCAAATTTAAATACAAATTCCAATTTCAAATTCACAAATATCTTTTGCCAAAAAAGTCAACTATTTCCAAAAATATCTTTTCTACCCCAAAGACATTGCATTGAAAATATTTGGAATTTTAAATAACTTAAACAATTTTCAATTTCCAAAATGCATTTTGCAAAAATATCCTTTTAAATAAAATTCATTTTCAACCAAAAGTTAATTAAATTTCTTTAACCAAATGAATTTAACAATTCACAAATAAAATTATTTTCAACTTTTATTTCTAAAAGTAAAATGTAAAGCATAATTCTAATTTTTTGATTTAATCCAAAAAATCTAAAGATGCCAACCCAACAAAATTGATTTAATTTAACCCTATTAATTTAATTAGTCAATAAAATAAATCTAATTCATAATCAGATTATTTTATTAATTAAATTAAATTAATTAATTAATCACTAATTTTCCAACATTTCAATAAGACAAAACAATCATCATTTATAAATTTCAAAAGCCATTTAATCACTTTTAACTTGCAATTAAACACATTTAATCATTAATTAAACTATGCAAGTCATTTAATAAACTTTAAACTTGAAATTAAATAAACACTTAAGGGGAAACTAACCAAGTTAAAACTACTGACCCCGACGACAACCCGACAACATGCTATGACTAGGCGACGACTTGATTTGGAAAACCTAGCTACTATCTCCCAATCAATTTCGTTGGTGAATGGACATGCTCACACCTGTGAAACCAGGTGGAGTCGATGTCCTGTACCTGCAAACCTGCAACAAAGAACATGTCGAACATGCAACATATATATGTATGTTATGATCAAACACGCCATGAAGAGGAAATCTCAGAATTGTAGGGCACTCGCAAGCGAGTGATACAATCCGTCCCCTTCACCAATACACAATTACTAACTGATGATTCTAACATCAATAATATGATCACAAGCATAAAACATCATTTAATCAGATATATTCTAAGTTACTCCAAATCATGTCATAAGGATAACATTGGAATAAAAGAACATCACATCAACATATAACTTCCACATCATAAGCATACTCAGACACACAAAGAACCTTGCTGATCCAAATATCAAAAACAGAGGGGTGTTACACCTTGGCCATGACAAAGCAGCTCCGTGGCAGTCGCCAAGCAGCTCCGTAGTAGGATCAGGGAGCATGAGGTGGGTATACAAAGAGGTACCAACAACTATAAAAACTCGCATTAACGAACATTGTTTTTACCCATCGACGGCCACGTTCCCGACGTTCACATTTCCCTGGCAAAGTTTTTTTACTTCAGAAAATCTGGCATGAGACAACTTTCCAACTGGAAGCTGATGCTAAATATAGCCTATCAGCTAAAATATGCATGTATAGAAGCTTATATTTGTTGACTTTGACCAACTTAAATTTTTGGTTGTGATTTGATTATGAGCAAGCATTTGATTCTAGACTATCTTGTGTTTCTTTGGTAAACATACATTAGCATGTTCAATGTAAAATAAAACAATGTGCATTTGACCTAAATCTTGGTCATTCTTGTCAATAGTAGGTTGAATTACTTTTTTATTAAAATTTAAAACACATACATGTAACTAAGGTGAGCCCCAAGTCTCTTGCCTTGCCAATTATTTATAATGTGACATTGTTAACATGTCCACAAAATTTGAGCAAAGCGTTCATTAATTTGGGAAACTCCACCTTGAATAAAACTTATGAGATCATATATCTATTTCATAAAAAATGTAGTACTCATCGATTATGATATAGGCATTCAGTATCTCATAAAACTAGTATCAAATGGAATTAGAATTTAAAATCTATTAGGACATAGCTAAGGCCGAAGTAATTTTTTCTATATTGACTATTTTGTGACTTTTGTTTTATACAAAATAGTCTCCCATTTTTATATATGTACAAACATAAGGTATATAGTCTAGGTAGTAATGAATGAATACAAAAATATTTCAATAATGGTAATGTGTTAAAAATACAACTTTATAGAAGATTTTCATATTTAGTGATGTATATCATGTACTTGTGTTAAGGAACACAAATAAGTAGTTTGATTTGTAACTTAAAAATCCGAACACATATGCATATGAATATAAAACAAAAAATATGTGTAATAATTGTATAAACACATATACACATGTTGTAAAAAGATATGTTGTTCACCTTGTATAATTTTTATAATGTAATATTAATGTGTACTTGTGGTGTGTCTAAGGAATCTATGGATACATGCATCATAAGGGTTAGATATTAGTGGGGCCACTTTATATGTTGTATGTAACATTGGGATAAATATATAATGTGGGTTGCACATTGAAAAATCATTTAATATTGGAAAAACTTAGTACCAAAAAGTGAATGAGAGGGACATGGTTTAGTAGGCTCGTGGTTTGAGAAATAGATGGTTTATGTAATACCACTTGGTGGTTACATGCAAGCTTATTTCTATTAAAGAAAGCACATAAGCAATTGTTGAGGTTGGCTATCATAAAATTTTGTTTGTTGGCTAAGATTGATTGGGCATCTCTTGTAAATTGCATATGTGAGGAGAGGGAGCATGGATTGGGATGTGTGGCTACATGATTCTCACTTTCTTGTTCACATGGAATGTAATTGGGGAGATTCAATGTTACAAAAGGTTTCCATGGAGACTCAAAAAGTTTATTATAATATGTGTTCATGAAATAATATATTGAGTGTGAGTTTGGAGGCTAGGTTTTTCCTTCATGAGGGTTTTCCTAGGGTACACCTTGTGTTATCTTGATAGTATGGTTGTCTATTATTTTGTGTATTTTGAATACTTTTTTACATATTTTTCTCTCTTTGGCTTATATGAAAATAGTTTATCATGACTGCAAAAAAAATTAAACATAATTGTACTTACACATTGTGTCATATAAATAGCTATATATGCATATATATATATATATATATATATATATATATATATATATATACAAATCTATATATACTTGAGTATACATAGTTGTATACATACATATACAACTCTACATTTGCATAGAGAACTATATCTATTTGGGAAAATTTGTATAGATAAATATCACATCAAAAATTTAACAAGAGTAACTATAAAATTTGTAAACATTAACACTATAAATAATATTTAGATATTTGCATATTTGTAGAAAAATATATGTGCAAAAGTACATATTGTTGGATAAATATTTGTAAATACAATCTATAAATACTTAAAAGTATAAACTCTAGAACTTGTAGTTTTCTACATTACAAAATACAAACAGTTGAGAAACTAAGAAATTTTGTTGTACGTAAACTATACATAGAACAATATAATGAACAATATAAATTTGATATCAAGTATACACATATATATAGTTTTATATACTCATTTACACATATAGATGGCTATATACACATATATAAAACCATAATATGGTAATACAGAGAAAACCATTGTTTACACAACCCTACATAAATTTGGAAGCTCAAAAAGAAAATAAACAAATACATGACCAGTGTGACCATTTGTGCTATTTTTGACCATCTAATTGATACCATCATTGTAAGAGAGTATTTAGGGCTAATAGACGCTCTTTTCTCCATCAAAACTCAAAATAACAAGTATCAAAAGGGTTATGTATACTCAAAATGGAACCATGGGGCATAGTTTGGTATTGGAGTTTTCCATCACCTTTTTCCCTTTGGAGCATGGATATTCAATTCATTAGGCTTTAAATTCCCTAAGATCATTTATTTTTGCATTACATTCCTCTTGCAACAAAATGAGATTGGGATATGGGTCAAATGACGAGATTATAATTAACTATAGTCCAAGAGGGTAATTTGACAATAAATGTATATAAGAGATCAAAGGTCTTGACTTGTCAACAACAAATATAATCAAAAGAGGCCAAAAAAGAAAATGAACAAAAAGAGGTGCAAATATATATAGTTGTAGTGAGGTTGTTACCTGAAATGCAATCTATTTGTTAGTAGTAGTTGGGAAAAATTTCCCACATCCATGATTTTGAGTGTACATTAATGAAGACATCAAAATTAATAGAGAAACTGCCTCTACACGAAGGACACTATAAAGGCATTGAATAAGATGCCTCTATTTGGAGGACACTACATTTGTCACAAGAGAATGAAGATGAGAAAATACTTATCTTGCAAATTAGGCAAGTAGGGTAAATGTAAAGCTTGAAATGGCATAGATATACATATTTAGTGGATATGAAGAACATATAAAATATGGCTTGAAGTGTTATATAATGTGACATATTAAAATTCACATAATACACTTCGGTTTGTATAATGTGGTATGACTTCTAATAAGGATATTTAAATATGCTTTGTCATGTGATATATGAAGAATGTTCATGCACACACCCATTTATGTGGATTTGTAAGTGTCAATTGCCAATTTACGAAAGTTTTAATAATGATCATAGTGTACAATTATTAAGACAATCTATATATGAATTTTGACTAGAAAATTTAACTAGCCACTTAAATACCTACATCCATATAACGACTCATTATACAATTCTTATTACTACTTAAAAAACTCAAACAATAACTTTAAACTTTAAACTCATATAAAATTATAAATTTAGTAAATCTCTTACCTAAATATTTGTATGTATCTATTTATATGACCTTGAAATACTACTACTAATTCGTATGTTCAATCAAGGTACTATTCTAGAGCCAACCAACTTCACTAAAATCTCACTTTCATACTTTTGTAAGAAAACTGGATTTATGTTTCAACATCTGGTGCCCCAACATAGGAAGAGGAGCTATTCTTTTAGCTTCATCTCTGCCTCGTTGCTTCCCAATAATGAAACTGCAGAAAATGATAGAATCAAACCGACACTACCAATTCTGTAACTGCCGTCTGTTGAATCTGCACCACCCACTTAACAAAACCAGTAGTTGATGATGACGCAATCACCATGTCACATCCACAACTGCCATTGACAATGACTACGACACAGCCGCCACCCTACTCTGTAGGGTGGTGGTGGCTTCGCCATTGTCTAAGAATAACTTAGTTTACAAATCTGATTCTCATCAACTCCTGGCTAATTGATTGATCAGTTTTAACTTTGATTCTTGTAAATCAACTGCTGTGTTCTTTATGGATTAAGCAATATAACGTTAAACAATAATAAAAAGATTGGATAGAATGCAGTTTCATAAGCATTATAGCTATCAATACAATTTGTATCTTTATTTTGAATGTATTTTCACTTGTGTGTGGCTACAATGTCTATTTGTTCAACTATTTCAGTGTCTACTAAAGCAAGAAAAAGAAGAATCACTATGAGAATACAAATTGATATTGGCAAGCATGTAAGAGAGCAAATGTAATAATATAAGCATATGTTTAAAACCAGTACAATATTGACTATAAATTGATCTAACCTTATGTTTTCTAAATGGCATTGATTGCAAACTGATTTTATCCTACCTTTCACAAATATTCAGACAAGAATAATTATGAAATTTGACAAAGCATGTAAGAAAACAAAAGCAATGATGATAGGAGCATATATTTCAACCTGTACAACATTGACAATAAGCAGACAAAACTTACTTTTTTCCTAAAAGTAAAAATAATTTTAAGGTGATTACAGTAAATATACAATTGCTAAACTTTAGAATTAGAGGTTTAGAGTGGAGTCTGGGTTTCTTAATAATAAATTTGGTGGGAATTTTAAAATTGGATAATTGACAAGTATTCAAAAAAGTCTAAGTTGGTGGGACAATTTTAGAACTACACCCCAAATGCACATGCTCAAATCTTCAAACTAGAAAGTAGGGGTTATTATTCAAGGAAAGATTCTAATAAACCAATAGAATATTTGTTTTGCTTCATGGGATCTCTTGCTCCTTCAAAATAGATCTTGAAGCCCCCCATAGAACCCAACCTTAGGCTGAGGTCCCATTAAAGAATTTCAATGGGTGTTGCTGAGACTTTTTAGGAATATTTTAAAACTACTGGTCTCATGAATTCAGTAGTGCAATTCAGCTTAAAAGCTTAAGCTTCTCATGGAGTGGGACTTCTTAAAAAAAAAAATCAAGTGGATGGTTCCATGAATTTTGTAGTGTAGTTTAAGCTTAGAAGTTTAAAGCTCCTAAATTTATGAAAGTTGGGGGTCTTATGACTTTTATTATTTTGCATATTCAATTTGGTAGAGTATATAAATATAAAATAATTTAAAAATTAATTGATGGAAATATAAAAACTCCATATGATTGACAAGTGGTATAAAGAAAGCCTAAACTGGTGGGGCAATTTCTAGCCCCACCCGAATTGCACTGGCTCAAACTGAAACGTAGGGGCTGCTATTGTTGAGGAAAATATTATATTTACTCTTGTACCATTTTTCTTTTTACTTCATATAACCCCTTGCTCCTTCAAAATAGATCTTGAAGGACCCCAATAAACCTTACCCTAAGCTCCAAGATTTAGGGAAGACAGTAGTCTCATGAATTTTAATTCAGAGATATAAATAAATATATAAAGATCATTTTTCCTTCAATTTTTTTAATGAAAATTCAAAACTTTAGATGATTGACAAGTGGCAAAAAAAATTCCTATGTTGGTGGGGCAATTTCTAGCCCCATGTCCCGCTTAAGTTTTAGCATAATTTGGAATATTTTTCTATTTTAATGGAGTGGCTACTATTTACAAATTGAAAATAAACTATGAACAAAAAGGGGCATAATACCCAAAATTTCATGTGGTTCCACAAATTTATTTCCCTCTTTTTAATATTTGATGCCAATTTTCTTTTCCAAATTTTCATTGTACAAATTATTAATATTATAAATACAAATGTAAGATGATTCCTTAAAATAGATAGAAAAAATAAATATTCATGAGCCATCAACTCCACAAATAATTCCTAAATAAGCTAAGAGTGGTTGCTAAGAAAAATAAACTAAACAACTGCATGGGGACCTGCCCTAACCCACCCCAATTTCACCCGATCAAATATGTGGTCCTAAGAAGTACGGATTGCTATTATTTGGTGAAAGGTTTCAATTAATCTTGTAACCTTTTTTCTTCATGGGACCCTTTGTTCCTTGAAAATAGATCTTGAAGCCCCCCATGAGACCCCACCCTTACCTAACAATAACAAGTATATTTAATTGTAAAATTAAATTATAATATTTTGATTTAGTTTTATCTTATAATTTATGTTCTTTACTTTTGATTGGAGGTGTTACTTTTTCGTGCTTACATATAAGAGAGCCTTCCACAAATTGGAATAAGTTTGTGTTTAGAAATAACCTCTATCATTGAGCTACAAAGTTAAAAATTATTTGGCACAACCTTTAAAAAAAAAATCAATAATTTGTCCATAAATTTAAATTTTTGATATACACTTGTACTTTTTTAAAAAGTATTTAAATAATAGAAAAAATTGGTTTGATCTTAGACTTAGTTGCAATTTTTTAATAAATCATGTCTTGAAAATATTGCATGATATTTTTTAAAAATTGGATTGGATCATCTTTGCTTCCAATTCATGATCACTTGCATTTTTATCTTATTTCTGGTTCTAGGGGTTGTAGTCCCATGAAAATAAGAGTATTATAAATGATTGAAAATTTAAGTATATATGGTCTTATATGTGATTATATATGGCATGAATTTTTATTAAAGATTAAGATCCCTTTTTTGGCAAGGCTCTAACCTTTTTGTACAAAACAAGTAAGATAGATCATAAAGTTCAAGAAGCGACAAGAGATCGCAACAAAAAGACTAGTAAACATTAGAAGAGAGTTGAAGCTTCAATCAAGGAGTTGATCACTACAAATAAAGGGAAAACAACCCAAGGGAAAACCTTATCAAGGCAATTCAAATCCAAAACATTCCAAGGAGCCTTGAACAAAAACTTTCATCCTAGTCTCAAAGCAAACCTTCTTAGCAATCTTCCTAAATTCATGGTCTCTCTTGAATAAAAAGGGATAGTTTTATTGATTCCATCACCCTTTTTCTTTAGGAAATCTCTACGTGATATTCAATAGTTTGGAAACATCATGGTTCTCCTCTAAACCCGTCCCTTCATCCTCTTCTTTCTCCCTACAAATATCCTTTAGCGTCTCAATTAAGAGGGTCTTGTCTTCCTCAATAGTTGGAGGTTGACATGATGTTGCTACAACTTTTTCCCTCCAAATAAAATGCACTCTCCTAATGCTTGGACATCTTGCAATAATATGACTAATTTTGAGGCAACCATGACAAACCAAAGCCTCAAAAACAATCCATTGCAACCAATCACCTAGCTTGGAGGATAGTGTGGTCATTGAAGGAAGAACCTTGTCCACCTCCACAATTGTAGATGATCTAGTGAACAAAAAAAAATCTTCAATTTAGTGGACCACATTCATAGCCAAAAATTGGTCAAGTGATATGAAAATTAATAAAACTTGTTATCTAACTTTTTTCTATGATGCAAATGTTTATTCAACCTCTTATATCACTTTTTGATACCTTTGATCAAACTTAAAGTGTTTGTAACCTTTTTCTACAAAAAGAAACCTTTGTTTTCCATTAAGAATTGAACATGTGCCCATTTATTTTGTAATTTTCTTTGACAAAGTAGCAAGCTACCTTAGTGAATGCCATGTAATTATGGTGGATGAACTATTATCAAGAAAGAAAGAAAAAATATCTCCAATGCATGTGACTCTTTGCATGGGAAAACATTCTTTTTCTAACTTCTAACCATTTCAACTCAAGTTTGTGTTGTTTTATGATCAATTACTTTAAGAATTTTTTAGTTTCCAAATAAAAACCTAAACCTAATCTTTCTTTCCTTGACGTGTACTTGTTTTTCAATCATTAGAGGGGTCTAAGCTTTTATTTTGACCTTTTCCACATTATAGTACAATCTCTTCAAGCCATTTATTTCAATGATTCTAACAAAATGTGTCCTCCATTCACCATTGAAAACTCCACAAGTTGAAGGAAAAGGAAGGAAAGGTTCAACTAAATTTTAAAAGGCATTGTTTCCAAGCATTAAATCCAATACACATCTAAGATAAATATGATTCCAATTGTAAATGTTTGAATTTATACATGTTTTATTTTAAAGTAGTTGTATTTGGTTAATAACACTATTTGTATGTTGGGATTAAGGTGTCTCAACCTTTGGAATCCTAGCATTTATTTGGTAATTATTTATTTAATTTATCTTATGTTTTATTTGTCTATGTTAATCAATTTTATGTGCACCTGATGATGTCACTTGTTGGAGGGGCAAGTTGAGTTGTCTTCAAACATGTGAAGTGGCATGGGTGGCATGAATCCTATTTTTAGGAGGTAGGCATCTCACTTTGTATAAGTTGATTTAAGTCATTGGTGATAATTAGCTCATGTCATATTGTTAGCTAGTAGTGATAGATTCTATTTTTGAGTCAATTTTAGAAGTTTCCAAGATGGGTGGAGTTGTGCATGTAGGTGCATTACAGTCAATGTTTCAATTTGTATGTTGCATGTGCCTTGCATGTTGAGAAGACTAAAACTGACATATCAAGTGGCTTTTTAGACTTGTGCATGTTCTTCCTTCTATAATTGCATGCATGTAGTGAATATGGAGATGAAACATGGCAATCTTTGGCGCTTATCTTGGTTGTCTATAAATATAGGCTATGTTAGTGCATTTTGTAATTGACAGGTTGAAGAATTTTTGAGATGCCATTATGCTGCTAGAATTACTCTACGGTTTTGTTGTTGTGTGAGAACTCTTGAAAAGCATTGGCTCTGTTATTGTATTGTAACTCTTTGTTGTTGACTAATATAATTGAGCTAGGTGTTTGGGTTCAACAAATCATGTTTGATGATTTCCTAGTGTTTTGTCGTCACTGCCACATCCTTAGGCATGCTTATTTTTGGTGTAGAACCTCTAAAGGAAGGCATTTTTACAAAATGCATAAGGATCCAGTAGAGACTTGTTTACCTCAAGGTTTAGTTGAGGCTCCCTTTAGGCATAAAGGAGGGGTAGTTGGTCCTCTTGTGGGTATGACTAATTTAGATGGTCCTATTGAGAGAAGTTTGGTGGAGGTTGGTAGGGAGAAGGTTCCTATTAGGATTGGTTTGGTTGGTGTTCATGCCCTCCATCCTTCTCTTGGGTTGCAAAGTTCACCCCCCAAAATGGCTTTTAATAAAGAAAAAAGAAGATTCAAGGCGAGAAGCATTCTAGGGACCCTCTATTCCCTTTAGTCTCAAGTTGGGCAACTACGAATGTAAACTCTACTAAAAAGGAACTAGGTATATGGATAAGGTTGTTGGTAAGACACAAAGTGCTCTAAAGTATTTTGGATTTAAGCCATGAAATGCTAGATTTGCTAGTGTTTTGGGGTAGCTAGCCATATACATTCTACCTTCCCCCTATTGGTGGAGTGTTAAATTAATGTTGTTTTGCTTACTTTCAACTCTATGTTCCTTCTTATTCTATGTATATATATAGTCACTAGAGGATGTGACTACAAGAGGGTGAGGACCTTGTCTCCCTACTGGAGTTTCTTGACAACTAGTTCTTTGCTTGAGATAGTGAGTGTTATTAAAAACAAAGTATTTATCCTTGACTTCTCACTTCTTGACATACATGGGGATAACATGGTGAAGTTGAAAAGTAAGGAACTATAATGGAGTTAGCTTTCAGATCCCATGAAGAGGAGCCCCTATACTAAGTAATTGAAAATGTTGTGTAGTGGAGGGAGTTGACCAAGAACTAACAGCCTATTAGAAGTTATAACTACTTGTCTTTGTTCAATATAGTTGTGTTTTTTTTGTGCCTAGTTTTTCTCATAGGCTTTTGCCTCTGTTTGGCATCCTTTAGTCATATTCTCTTAGGGGGTTCTATTATAACTTGCTTGGGTGGGCATTATAATTGTGGCTTTGCTTTGTAAAAAACAAAGTATTCTGCTATACCATAGACAATGATTATGTTATTAATCTTTTACGCATGGGCAAAGGCCCCATTGAGAACCCTTGATTTATCTTTAAAAAATGATGTAGACGGTTCTTCAATCTAAAAACATCAAACCATCTAGACAATCAACAAAATGACTAACTCCTACCACATCCATAATAATAAATTGTCACCTCGTCCATACAACATGAATGATTGTGTGTGGGCCAATTTTTTTATCATAATATACGAGAATATGAAGAGCATTTCAAAGTAGGATACCAACCAAAAAAATGAAGTTATAGTGTATATAAATATAATCACTAGGGGTGAATGCAAAGTTTTGTGGTAATGTTGAGGTTGGTAAGGTGTTGCCCTCTTTAATCACCTTATCCTCTAAGTTGGGTGTTTGGGTGCAACAAATCGTGTTCAAGGATTTCCTAGTCTTTTGTCACCATTGCCACATCCCTAGCTACGCTTCTTCTAGGTGTACAAGCTCTAGAGGATGGCAAAGTTCCAAAATGCATGAGGATACAACAAAGCCTTATTTACCTCAAGGTTTAGTTGAGGGTCCCTTTGGGCATACAGGATGGGTACTTAGTACTCTTGCAAACATGACTGATTCAAATGACCCTATTGAGAGAAGATTGGAAGAGATTGATAGAGAAAAAGGTGTCTATTAGGAATGGCCTAGCTAGGGTTCATGCTCTCCACCCTTCTCTTGGGTTGCAAAGTTTACTCCCCAAAATGGCTTCTAATAAGGAGAACATGAAGAAGGTTAAGCCAAGAAGCATTATAGGGACCCTCTATTCCCTTCAATCTCAAGTTGGGCAACTAAGGATGGAAACTCTGCAAAAAAAGGAACTAGGTTTGTCCATGGCAAAGGGTAAGGTAGTTGGTAAGATACAAAGTGCCCTAAAGCATTTTGGATTCAAGTCATTGTAAAATTCTACATCTATTGGTGTTTTGGGGTAGTTAAGCCTATTTGTTCTATGTTCCCATGTTGATGGAGTGTTGTTGGTTTGATATTGTTTTGTTGACTTTCAACTATATATTCCTTCTTGTTGTCCTATGTAGATAGGATGGCATATCTATTATCTCTTTAATGATCTTTGTAGAAGGGTGGAGCCCTTTCAAAATCTCTATTTCCAATTCATAGCTCTAGCCAAAAGTGTTTACCCTTAATCAATATATATAAAATATCATTAGGGGATGTGACTGCAAAAGGGGGTTGAGGTCCTTGTTTCCTTGTTGGGGTTTCTTGGTGACAAGCTCTTTATTTATTTGAGATATTGAATGCTATTAAAATCAATGTCTCCTTGTTGGAGTTTCTTGGGTACAAGATCTTTATTTGAGATAGTGAATGCTATTAAAATCAATGTATCCTTGACTCCTCACTTCTGGACATTCATGGGGATAACAGTGTGAAGTTGAAAAGAAAGGAACTATAATGTAGTTCGATTTCAAATCCCATGTAAAGAAGCCCCTGTACCAAGTAATTGAAAATGTTGTGGAGGGAGCTGACCAAGAATTGATTGCCTGTCAGAAGTTATAACTACTTGTCTTTGTGCCCAGTTTTGTTCATAGGCTGCTACCTCTGTTTGGAATCCTTTGGTCATGCTCTTATGGTGGGTTTTGGAATTAATGTTATTTTGAACCTTGTAGGATAACTTGCTCGGGTGGGCATTATTATTGTGGCTTTGCTCTGTAGAAAAAAAGTATTTAGCTATGATAGACAATACTTATATGCTTTTCAAGCTTTTATGCATGGGCGAGGGCCGCATTGAGACATCTAAAAAACGATGCAAAGGGTTTCCTTCCATATCACACGCCCTGTTTAGAAGTCAAATGTGTTTTGTTTTCCAAGTAGAGAGGCCAAACTTTTTAAGTATTTGCAGATAACAGTTTTCCATATGTAATTTCATTGAAAAAAATTCCGAGTCAACATTACCTGCACTTTGACCATCCCATCTTCAATAATGTGACAATGCTTCCTTCCAAAAAATCAAAATAAATCTAAAATGCGTTGTTTTATTCAGTAGTTTGAGAGTTGTGTGTGACTGTGAACCATATGCATACTTTGGCCACAATACAGCAACATTAGTTTATTAAAAAATTCAATATACAAAAAAATTAAAAAATTATCTCCACAAAAAGAAACAGACGAATTCATCAGTCCCATTACTCAGAATCCATAATTTGATAGTCCCAGTTAACATTCTTTATCTTCTATTTGTCTTCGAGGCTGTGTAGGCATATTCTAACTTCTCCCTATAATAATGTGTACCAACTAGGTTATTACAAAAAGTTAAGTTGGGGAATTTGCCTTGACATTCTTCAGGAACTAGGCTTGGGATCAAGCTGGCCAACCCCACAAAGCCAGCCATTGATGACCCTGTAAAAAGTACCACCAAGGAAAGCGAAGTAACAACTAAACATAGAAAAATAGAGAATATACAAATGTGCTATAGTAATATGGCTATAGATTCTGTTCTAACTGTGATTTTACAAAGATCAGCCTACCTTTGTGAGAAAAATGACTGCTCTTCCCTGTAAATTCACTTCAGATGGAATGCACAGGATGCCTTTGATTCCAGCTCTTGCAGGGAAAATCAGGACTTTGATTCCTCATCCAGATTTTTAAAACTGAAATTCATGCCCACGATTAATTGTTAAACTATACCACCATAGATTCTTCCACAGATTATTTGGGTTATCCGTGCTTCTACACAGTACCAAGGCGAAATCTCCATACTTCTCCAGAATGCTAGGATAAAACCATGCCATCATTAACAAGCTTCATATGTTTGTGGAAAAATGAAGTGCAAAAATATAACCATATATATTGTTTCAAAAGTCTCCATATTGTAATAATTTGCCCAAATCAAATGAAATTTTCGGTGTCCCTTCTATTCGATGGTTGCAATAAAATAATGTTCAGTTGAAATCACCATTTTCTATACAGAAAAACACATATACAGACAAATAATATCCATTACAGAAAATTCTCTGAGATAAATACCAGTTTGTAAAAGAAATCACCTAACAAATCTGAGAAGGTAGTCTCTCCTCTTAAATAATTACAATTTACAGTACAACTTGTTAAGACTTGTACGTGGAGCTAAAGTACCAGTCAACGGCAATGGGAAATGTTCACATTTATTCATTTCTATGATTATCAAATACAACTTATGATACAAGGATGCCTTCCAGCATTATATATGATATAATTAGAATTGCACTAAATGATAATTGTGTTATCAACTGACCATGTCCCTTACCCAGTTTTTTTACCTCTGTTACAAACACCACAGAATTTGTTCTATCGAACCATGCTTTAGGAAATCTGATTGATGGTGAGGATTTGTTTGCATGGTGTTCGAAACAATTATCTACTTGAATGCTTTTCTCAGCACTATTTTATACAATGGCAGGAATTTGTGGACTTCAACAATCATCATTTAAAATAAATCATCAGTCTGGATGACTATAACTTGCATCTCCCATTTTCAATACTTGATAAGCAGGTTAAGAGGACACTGTACACCTTCTGAGAGAAAAAGAATAAGGTTGAAGAAAGCTCAAAGATGACAAATGAAAAGAAAATATTCCTTTTCACTATTTGCAGCAAGCTGTGACTCATGAATGGATTCACAAGGTAAAGAAACTTATCAAGAGGCATCCAACTTTCTGCTTGTTACAGATTAAAATTCTTGCAGCTAGTCTTTCCTATGGGCATCAAAAGCATGTAGCATCACCAAATGATTGTGGAAGTAGTATAAAAAAATAATGGTCTCTGTAAACAAATAAAATAAAGTGGCAGGAACAAGATCAGGGATTATTCACAGTACAAAAACTCAGCGAACATTCTAAAAGCTCAAAATAATTGATATAGGGTTCCGGCTAGAGGGCCGAATCCTCTGATTGTTCTTCTGGGGTGTAAAATTGAGCTCAAACATCTCTTTTGAAACTTGCCCTGGTTTCCAAGATCCCACAAGCTTCGCAACTAGATTTGCACTATTCTGGATATGGTCCATATCTTGAATATCTGTCCATAGCTTCTGAGCCAACTGCAACTTCCTCTGCTTCGCATCAAGGGCAATACCCCATTTTTTGAATAAAATTTGTCTCTCACTAGCAGTAAAATTCCTCTGCATTTGTCTAGCCAACATATTTCTTTCACGTCTGAGAGCTTTAATGCTGCAAAACTCACAAGTAGATCTCATATTAAATTAACTAAATGCATCAGACAAATATTCAGCTAAGTATTAAGAGTAGATTATGGTATGGCAATATATCATGATTAAGAAGGGGAAACGATTTACTTGGAGGCCAAAGTAGTGATCTCATCATCTTCAAGATTAGAGTTATTCAAAGTCCTCTGAGAGAAACTCTTTTTAAGGAATGATAATCTCCTGAATTCTACATCCAGATATATCGCATCTGCAGGATCTCCTTTGAATAATAGGAAGAAATGAGTTCTATGAATTATGGAGACACAACATGCATCCCATAGTTCAATTATCTGTAGTCTCTGTTTATCAAATTCTAACGCCCAGCAGGAAGGTGATTTTACAGGTCTCAGTGACTCATTGAAGGTTATATGATTTACATTATGATCATCCTGAACATGTCCATTTGTCTCAAGTTCTGTCACCTGCACAATGTTTGAATTTGAAATTTAAACCCCTTTCAGATTCCCCACCAACTGCCTCCATGTACTCTTTTAAATTTCCCATACCTGTCCTCATTAACAGAGAATAAAGAACTGAAACAAATAACACAATCAGTTTCAAAGCAAACACCCATTGTCACTTTTTAACTTTAATGGCATATACAAAGGATGCCTAATGGCAGCCAGATTGGGTGGACCTATTGCTGAAGAAACATATACTCCACGGAGCAAGCACAGGTTAGAATCCAGTGGGGGGTTGCCCAGTATGAATAAATATAAGGTAAATGGAAAAACAATCACCTTGTAAGCCCCCTTGTGAGCTTGCTGAAGCCGAGCTTCAGACATCCAATTGATGTCTTGCTTGGTGAAGACCTAAAAGAACTACCTTTATCTTAAACTCGGTACCCTTTGACAGGATAACTATAATAGAATTTAGAAGAGGATCTGAACAAGCATACCCCGAACTCTTTGAAGCAGTTGACGGGAGTTATGAAAGAGAAGCAGGTCTATCTTCAGGAGAGAATAGAGAAGACTTAAAGGAATAAAGAAACATTCTAGCGCGTACATTATGGAAGACACAGAAACTTCCAAGATCAAGAGCAATTGATAGTTCAATGCTTCAGGAAAGCCCAAATCTGATGCTGGATATAGTGTCATATACAACAAATTTCAAGAATCCTTTTGGGCAGTTAAACAAACCAGAATAAGAAGTTGCATAAATGAAATAAAGAACTGAATAGTTCTGTTTTATACCTGGCAGATAAGAAGTTGCTTTTGGTATTGAAGCTTGGCCACCCTTTCTTTGAGTTCAGTCACATAAGAGCGAATGCCACTGATGTTCTCTTGAGCAGTAGCCTTGAGCATATTATGGACTTGTTTAATGTCGACAAAAGAGTCTGTTCTATTTACTATAGAGCCATCTCTGAAGGACAAATTGGCTCTTTTCTCTCCAATTTCATAAAAAAGTCTCTTCCTTGAGCTTCCATATCTTTCTGAAAAAGGTTCTCCAGATGCACATGGAGGAGTATTCTCATCATCTATTACCCATAAACAGGGTGATGATAGATGGGTGGACATGATTTCAGCTCTACAACTCCTGCTTCTTGTTAGCTGGGGAGTTTTATTCATATATGATGGAGTTCTGCTTAAAGGAGACACAAGGGCTTCAGCGGGAAAAGGAAGGACAAGATTTGCAAAGGAATTTTGCACATTCTGAAGCTCTTGTTCCAATGCAGCAATTGTTCTATCTATATCAGTACATTTGCCCATATCTCCCGAGTCATTAAGTCTTGAAATCTCTTCCCTAGGTGTTGTATCTATGCTTCTCAATAGGATTTGTTCTTGTGGCTTTGAATTTTCTTCTTTGGATTGCAAGGCTCCAATTTCCCCTCTTAACTCTGTCATGGAAGATACAGCATCCTTGTTTGTCCCAGACTGTGCTAGATGAAGGCACTGTACTTCTTTTTGAAGAGCCTCCAAAGCTTTACTGGCATCCTTCCCAAGTTCTTCCTGCAAATACTCCAACTTCCTGATTTCATGAACCAGTGTTAGAGGACTCAATGTAGATTCTGTAGCAGGCTGTTCCTCAGGTGTAGAGGCAGAAAAATGTTGAAATTCTTCCGACCCCAGAAAAGCATCCTGCTCAATCTTTTCTGGCCTTTTCCAATAATGGGTCTCACTGCTTTCCCGCTTTTCTTCTCCATTGCAGTAGTCATGTTGCAAAGGAAAATGCAATTCATTGGAAATCAATTCATGATCAATTCCAGATGGTTCTGATGCTGGA
>VDFB02270651.1:205360515-205493814 GCA_007258455.2 Sequoia sempervirens | reverse complement strand
ATCATGTTGGGAAGATTATCTGCACTTGGTCGAGTTTTCCTATAACAATGGTTACCATAGTTCGATCGGCATGGCTCCTTTTTAGGCTTTATATGGTCATCCTTGTCATACCCCTTTGAGCTGGGATCGGTTAGAGGACAGGGTTCTCCTTGGACCCGAAATGCTTTGAGATATGGAACAATAGGTAGCTCGCATCCGAGAGCATCTTGTTGCAGCTCAGGATAGGAAAAAGAAGTATGCTAATGCACATAGAGTTGATCGATAGTTTGCAGTTGGTGATCGGATGTTTCTTCAAGTACGTCTGTGGAAGAGCCCTATTCATTATGGAAAGGGTTCTAAGCTTGCGTCCCACTTTGCAGGGCCATTTGAGGTGTTAGAAAGGATTGGACCTGTTGCCTATAGCCTAGCCTTGCCACCTAATCTATCACAAATTCATGATGTTTTTCATGTTTCAGTCCTTAGACCATATTATCCTGATGTTACTCACGTACTTGATTGGAATGCTCTATAGGTCAAGGACGGGTAGCTAGCTCTCGAGCCCATGGCCATGCTACAACATCAGAGACTCGCCCTCAGGGGCAGAGCTATTGATCAAGTGCGGGTTCAGTGGGACCTGAATGACGAGACTTCGGCGACATGGGAGGATGTGTCCCATATTAGAAAGGCTTACCCATATTTATTTACTGGCTTCCAGGAATAAGCCATGTTCTAGGGGGGAGGATGTAATACCCCTCATGTTGTTGTTACTCTTTGATACTCTTATGTGTTGGTTTGATACTTGGGTTGTGGTGGTGATTAGTTCACCGACTTGGTTGTGTGTGGATTCATAGTTTGGTTGGTTTGTTGCACTTGACATTATTATGATGATTTATGATACATTATGTGGTGGTTAGATTATTTGGTTATGTTATGGTTTTCTTTAATATTATATGTGTTGATGTTGTGATTCTATGTTGCTATGTTTTATGATGTGTGGTTAGTGAGTCTTGGTGAAAGGACGGAGTAGCATCACTCGCTTGTGAGCGCCCTGCTACTCCACGATTACCTTTCACGGTGTTTCTGCAATGGAGATTTACATGTTACTTGACATTTGTTTGTATGCATGAATTGCAGGAATAAAGTCTCGATTCCACCTGCTTCGGCAGGACAGGGCGAGCATTACATTAACCCAACAGGTACGATGTTGAAAAAGGGAGTTGATAAGGAAGTGTCCCCGTCCCAAGTCCGTCACCTCGTTGTGAGTCTTGTTGTGTCATGGTTTTGGCCTTGTCCTTGTCTTAGTATTGTTGTTTATTTATTTTATTGTGGTTAGTTGTCATTTAATTTATCTTTATTTTTTTAATGGGATAAATTAATGATATTTTGTGGATATGATTAATTGTGAGTAATTGTAATTTTGAATTTAGATATTGTAAATTAAAAGTTATTTAATTAATTAAAAGGTGTAAGTAATTAATTTAAATAAATAATGTGGGTGATAATTATATATTATCTTTTTCAAAATATTAAAATTAGAAAATCAGAAGAGAATATCTTGTGAGGATAGTATCATGAGAAAATAATGAATTTTTAATAAAATCTGTGAGATAAGTGTGAGCTTTTAAAAGCAAGAAAAAGAACCAATGAATGTTTTGGAGTTTTGAGAAAAAAAAGAAAAGAGCTTTATTTATTTTTATTTATTTTATTGTGAGGAAGTTTTACACACACAATGGTTTTTGGTTTTTGTCTGAAAAAGAAAAAAAGAAAGGTTTTTTTGTGCTTCTTTGTGAAAATTGTTCTGTAAGAAAAGAATAGCAAATTGATTCAAAAATTAGCTGAAAGGAATTTGAGAAGGATCTGCAGAGGAAATATGGTTTCGAAAGAGGAAGAAGGGTCGTCGTGCTGTTGGATTCAACATCAAACGAAGGACTCCAGGTTCTTTTAAATTTATTATTTCTTTTGATTTATTGTTCTATAAATAAAATTTTGTCTGCCAAGTTTGATAATCAATTTCTCTATTTTTGAAAGAGGGTTTTGTGATTGAAATTTGTTTGTAATAAACCCTTGAATCTTTTGTAGGAAACTATAGTAAAATCTTCTGAAATTCTTCAATAAAATTTAGTTGAGAAATTATTGTTTCGAAAAGAAAAAAATCACTTTTTTATTATTGCTTTGAATTTGAATGCCCATTAGGTCTAATAAAAACCAGTTTATTTCTATTATTTGTTTGAATCTCTTGATATATATATATATATTTAAACATAAATAAATATATACACATATATATATATATTTACATATATATATATATTATCTTTTGTTCTTTTTATTTTTTTAAAAATAAATAAATATTGTGTGTTGGGTTTGATCTCGTTTTCTGAGAAAAGAATAGAATATATAAATAAATATATGTTTCAGATTTTAAATTTGGTTTATAGAATAAAATATACATATTAATGTTGTTATTTCGAGTTCTTTTTGTATTTCGTTCTAAACGAAATATATTATAAAATTTATATTATAAAAAATGTGTAACCTTGGGGGGAAGTGGTCGGCGGTGGCCGTACCACCCCTGACCCCAAGGACTGTGCAGCAGCCATTAGGCTGCACACAACAACCGTAGGCTGCTGTACGTAGCCTAGTGGGGGCTGCGGCCTCCCATACAGGAGGTACGCAGTACCCAAGTTGCCTATGTTTTAATTTAAAAGTTTTTAAATTTTTTACTCTAACACTGTACTTCCTTTCATATATTCTATATAATCATATATATATATATATATAATTATATATATATATAAATAAATAAATAAATATATATATATATATATAAATATATACATATAAAAATATGAATTTGATATGCTGTGATTATGAATTTAATTTGATAATTTTAAGAAAATTGCAATGCTAAGTGTAGTTGAAAAAATTAGAAATAAACTGTGTTTTTATTTAAATCGAATATTCTCGAATTATTGATTTATTTATTTGGTGAAATTTATTGTGTATTGAAATGAGTTTTATGGCGTTGTTTTATGTAACTGTTTACTCTCGAGATTGTTTGTTTAATCTATTGTGGTTTTCTCTTATTTGGGTTTATATCATGTGGGAAAACCCTAGAGTTAGTTTGTCCTTTTATAGGAGCTTAAGTTGTTGATTAGGAACTTCCAGAGGTGGGATACTGATGTTTAAATTTGATCTCGTATTCTGATATTTGGCCTGTGTTTTGGCTGTGGTTTTGATTTGAGTTTACACATGGATTGTACCGTTTTATGGATGTGTTTCATATGACTTTGGCGAGATGGTTTTACCTCGCGGATGTTCCATTTGTTGGTTTAGTTTTCTTGTTGGTACAATCCCTTTGTTGGTTAGTGAGTCTTGTTGAAAAAGATTCTAGGATGGGCCACGATTCTAGGATGAAGAACGAGCATCAAATATTATTGCTGGAGAAAAACCGCAATCTAATGGTGTTCAAGTAGAAATTAGTAAGTAAATTCATGATTAGTGTGGCTGTTTTTCTTGCAATCATTAATTTACTTCGTAATTTATTTGTCAAATTAACAGTATGACATTTGGAGTTTGAAATAAACATGTTGACATGTAATAGGTGTAGACGAAAGTGCTATACTCGACAAGTTCATTTTGTACCACATGAACTTTATGAACAAATGGATTGATCTATATGATAAAAAAGAGAGAAGAAGTGTTAGAAGCAAGGAGACAGTTTAAGAGATCAAACCAAAGGAATACTCCACTTCCCACTAATTTTCTTGGGAAATGGGGCAAAGATTGCACACTAGAATGGGTTACTGAACAAATTCAAAATCAAATAGAAGATGTAGGTATAGATTCAAACATAACAAAAGATGAATCAACATGTCTAGAAGATGTGAAATAAAGGTACTGTTGGAATTTTACAAAATGTTGTTTCCTTACAATTTTGACACTATTAACTATTTTAATATTCATCATTATATTTGTTTTCACTAAAATAAATGGTCTTTCACAGGCGAGGAAATATCCAACAATGTGGGCATATGGTCGACATTATCGTGTAGAAAGTGTAGATATAAAGAAACGATCCTTCGATTGTGGCATCATGGTTGACTTCAAGCAATCCAATCGATCAAGCTCAAAAGATAAGAATATAATTGAAGGGAATATACAATATGTTGGGAAAATACAAGAAATTATTGAGTTGGATTACCGCTCTTTTAAATGTTGTATTTTTAAGTGTAGATGGTATGAAGCATTTGAGAGGACACGTAGACATGATACCCATATTGGATTTTTTTCTATAGATTCCTCATGGTTCTTACCGAAGGATAAGGAGCCTTATGTTCTACCAATTCATTGTGAGTAGGTATTTCTTTAACTCAAACTAGAAGCGGTAGTGATCATTAATATATTAATTCATAGTTTATTGCAAATATATACATGTGTTTATTAATCAATAAAATTGTTATAACATACATCTAATATATGTCTATCGTTCATGTGCAAGTATTTTTCTATGAAGATATTTTGGACCCGAAATGGATATTTGTCATACATTATGATCCAAGAATAAGGCATGTATTTGATGATGCATTAGTGGATACTGAGAAAAACAATGATGGTCAACAAAATGAGAGAGGGATTAGAGAACATCGAAGAAATTGACATCCACGATGATGTTGAAGATGGTTATGTTCAGGCACAAGAAGACAACAATCCAGAGCTAGATGATGTTATGGAAGACAACAATATGGATGGTATAGAAAATGATGATCCAAATACATCTGGTAACAATAGAGATGATCTACAGTCAAATTTCAATGATGATGAAGATGATGCAGGTCAAGATGAGGATGATGATAATATTAAATACTTGAAAGAACATATGAACATTAACAATGATACAATGGATGACATTGTAGCAGACAATAATGTTAATGACCAAGACTTCTAAATTTTCAGAATTATTTGCAATCCATGTTTAAAAAAGGATGATTCTAATGGCCTAAACTTTGAAATGCTTTAGTAATATTATTTTTGTCGATACAAATTACCTATTGCAATATCCTTAAATTGTTCAATCTTTGGTATGAATTGTTGGCAGAAAAAATTAGGATTACTTGGATGCTTCTTCAATTCATTTTGTATCAACATATGTTTGTGAAGACACAAAAGTTAATAAAATATTAATGCACATAACTCACAATTATTTAAATAAGCAACTTTGTTTTTGATTTAGGTAAAAGTAGTTTTGAAGGGACCCAAAACCCTTTACAACCAAAAACAAAGCTACAAAAAGAACAACTTGCAGCCAGCCAAAATCCAACCCCCAACCAAGAACCATCAAGATTTACATTTAGAACTACTCTTGTGGGAATGAAGGGTAATGCCAAAAGGCCTAAGTTGTTCCTTATAACATTGTCCTTCTCCTTGTTTGCCTTATAAACCAATTTGAATCTAAATTTCCTTAAATAGATAGCACATATTGTCTCGAGAGAATTTCATCATTATTCTTTAATGCGAGCGAGAACCTTTCGACACAGCCTTGAGACCCAATCTCTCGCTCTTTAAGTTTCAACACCCAGTAATCTTTTATGCGGCATCGGCCCACCATTTGAGACATCCAGGAGAGATGCCTCATGTAGTTCAGATATACCTCAAAAACCATGTTGCTCGTTTCTTCTCAAGTTACATGAAATATTTGGCTGCTCCATCATATAGCCTTCTAGCTTTTACGATCGCATTTATTACTACTTGTGTTATTTCAAAACATTTCTACAGGAGGAGTCCCCTCATAGTCCAAAGTTAGACCCAGAATTTTAGAAAGATTTAAGTAATCTTGCCATGGCGTATACAAAAACATCCATTTCTACATTGTCGAGCAAAAGGTGGAATAAAAAATGTCAGATAATTCATCATCCACCAACAAAAAATCACCAGGGTTCCGCAGGGTGAGTCACCAGTAAGAGAAGATTAAGCGGCGAACCCAGTGAGTTAATGAATGTTTCCAGTAGGAATTCATCGAATACCAAAACTTAATCATCATATAAATATTTGTCCTCAGCTAAAAGTACCGCAAATTATGTTTCTATCAAGCATTATCAACAACACTTAAAACCCCACTATACATAGGAAAATATGAACTTTACCATAAATTAGAGGCTCCCGTTCACTGGAGATCCAAGAATGCGGCTGAGGGAGGCTAGGCCAAAAACCCCTAAACTGACAAATCACCCCACGAACGGAGAGCTTAGAAACATTCTCATCTATTTCCTCTTTTGTCTTAGCTTTTAGATTCACTGAGATGGCATTGGAAATAGGGATAAACCCGCCAATCGACAGCCTCCCATGTCGGATTTTCGTAGCTGACACCTTAACCTTAGCCGCAGGGCTACTGCCCTTAACACACCTCCCGCCAGATCCTGTCCCGCAGGAAACATTAGTCACTTTCGCAGCGGTCGAAGAGATGCATCCTCCTTAGATGCCACCACCGTCGACAACGCCCGCACCTTCAACATGATGCGCCAGGCTAGGGTTTCCATTCGCTTGGGAAGCCTCTTTCGTCACCATTATATAAATAAGCAACTTTGTTAACTTTATTATTTTTAAATAGTTTCCTTTTTTATGTTGAACATAATTTTGAACATGTAACTGAAAACATCCATAGTAAATGCTTTAGTGTATCAACATATTCATTCACATAAGCACAATATTGAGGCTCAATAAATGATATTCATTCAAATATAAGAAGAAATAAGTATGACAACATAAGAAAAATACAGAATGATAACACAGTCATGGAGAATCTCTAATAATAAGATGTTCTATTTCATTCATAAGCTCAAAAGTTACACCAGCAGAGTTTTGGTACACCCTTCCACTCGTACCTTTATTATTTTTTATCAAAGTTTATATAGAGATTACATAATATCAACCATAATCCCTAAACTATTAACCATTAAACTACCTAACCCCTAAGCCCCAAATCCCTTATCTTTTGATCCTTAATCCCTTAAACCCTAACCCCTAATCCCTTAACCCTTAATCCCTGCTAGATTAGAACAATTAGGCGCTCAATAAGGCCCTAAATTAGGTGCTAAATTAGATGCTAAATTAGACACTAAAGCAGGCTGTAAAGTAGGCACTAAATTAGGCGCTAAACTAGGTGTTAATTTAGGCGCTAATTTAGGTGATAATTTGCGCCTAATTGTTCTATCAATGCAATACATGCTAAAAAATAGTGCCATCCCGATAAATAGTGCCAAATTTTTCAAAAAATTGGAGAAAAATACATTAAAACAATGGGTGGAAGTAAAAAACAGAGCAAAAAAAGGAGCTAATCACAATGATTTGTTGTAGTGCTAAATTAGATCGAACTAGAGAGTCAATGAAGGAGGTATTTGTTGGGACTTTCAAATTTTGCAAATTTGAAATGCCCATATTGAAAAATTTTCCTTTGCACACGCAGAAGTGTACCTGACAAATCTGCTCAAGTGACCCACTTTGGAGGGTCATATTTCAGAGCTTGTTGATTTTCGTGCAAAACCCATTGGTGAACTCACTCATGTGACATGTGAACGTACATGTCAATTTTCAGCTTCCCACGATAAGTTTTGACAGGATTGTGAAAAGCGAAGCTGGAGGGTTTTGGCACTATTTTGCTGTTTACAAACTTCTAGTTCTGCAAAGTGGCATCCTGTTCAAGTGAATATCTTGCAACTAGTTGACTGTCAAGTCAAAAGGATTGTTGCTCTCCATTCTCCATACATTCATGTAATCCCATGCTAGTGTTTAGAGCCTTATGATTTGATTTTCTATTTTTACCAAGTCAAAAGCAAATGCAATTTGTTTAGTTTTGCACTTGCATTTTCGGAAACTTTTTAAGGAGGTCAACTTTGACCTTCAATATCTCGTGAAGATTGATGATTCAAGCAGAGCCCTATTGCACACGTGTTTAGTGTACCTAAATGAGCTTAAGTTTTCAGTGGAAACTTTCCAGGAGTTGATTTGATATTTTTTCAAGTTGGTGACTTGGTGAGTTTTAATTGGTTTTGAACAAATACAGTTTCAGAAAAGTTTGACTGAGCAACGTTGTGGATTAATATATTTCACCTCAAGATCCCTTTTGTCGAGCTGTTTGTTGCACTGCATTCTTGGGTCAAATTTCTACATGCTTGCTCAGTTTTAGGCTCTTAGAATAAGTTCTGATGGGTTATTTAATTGCTTTTTGATCGCGACATGGCCAAAAATAGTGTTTCAAAAAGTGTCAAATTTTGCAATTCTAATGGGAACCCTTTTTTTGTTTTGGTCTAAAACTTCTACATCTCCATTTTCATAAAAAATATAGGTCATTTGATACATTATTTTAATGTATTTTGAGTATGGTGAACATGTCCCGAGGCCAGTTTGCAAAGGAGGTACTTGAATTTTAAGGGTTGGACAAAATTTGAGGAAATGGGTTTTCTCTAAATAATTGATGATGCCCTTATGCAAATTTTTACAGCTCCAGGTGTCCCGGTTAGCTCACAATGAATTTCCTTTGATTGGATGACAATCGAAATTAAAATTGCTACATTTCCTAAAGTTGTAAAACATAATATTTTAAATATTTTAAATATTATCCAAAGGCAAAATGCATGTGAAAAGGGAAAATTTTAGGGCAAAGTTTGATTTTTATAACTTTATAAAGTTAAACTTTATTTTTTTGCTTTCCCCGCTTGCTCATGACAGTGAAAGCTCAAGCACAATAAGCTTGCAGGGTGTGCGAGAAGACCATGTGGATGGTGGTCCCAACAGAAAAGTAACTTGCCCAGTTAAAAATTAAAGAGTTCAATATTTTAAAGCCATCATTCTTAAATGAAACAGGTTGGATAAAATGTGAAGCACGGGCAAAAGCTTTTATTTTAAATAAAAGTTTTTAAGTGAAAGGTGAAAAGGGAGCTGTGTGGGTAAATCCCCACCATTCCTTACTATCTCGCGGGAGTTTGATGATGCAAGCTTGAAGGCTTGCGGAGTGTGGGATAAGTAAAGGTGGGCCCTTTACTTTTTAAAAGGAAAAACATTTAAACTTAAATATTCCCTAAGGCTTTTAAAACATTTAAAGACAAGTTTTTAAATGTGGTAAAGTTAAGGCACAAGAAATGAAGTAGAAAGCCCGACATAAAATAATAAAATTCTTACCCCATGTTATAAAAGGATCAAATGTGAATTAAATGCACTAGGTGAAATTTCTTCTTTGTTGGGAGTGAAAAGTAAAATAGCACATGACAAATATTTCAATTGTGAGATGCAAATACAAGGTTCCAAAAAAGTATTTTAATATAGCCTGGGATAATATTGAAGTGCACCGTAAAAGCCTTTGTTTGTTTAATATTTTCATTTTCAAAGGCCAACATTTTAAATATGTGGTGAATAGGTGAATGTTGGGCAAAGAGGTAAAAGGGGAATTATTTCAAATGTAATATTTGAAATTAAATGAAAGTTGAGAGTTAATTGTTCCATTATAAAGTGGAATATTTTTATTTGCTAGAGATAAATATAAAGTGCAACTGGGTATATAAAATGAAAAGTGAAAACATGGGATAATTTTATGAAGTGAATTCATTATTCATTTTATAAAGGAGACTATGTGTTGGGCACATAAATGTGAAAATAATTCCTCAGGAAAAATTGGTAAAGGAAATAAACAAGAGTTTTCACGAGTAGATTTTCTTTCAGCTAGAGGGTGAAGATTTTTCATGATGAAGTGAATTTGTTGTTGTAAGGAAAATGCAAGAAATGGAGGAAAAATTTGTTGTTGCAAAGGAAGAGAGAAGAGAGAGGCTTTACATTTTGCTGATTAATGGTGGATGAAGCTTCCAAATGTCATCAATAGATAAACTCCTAGAGCTTTTCTTCTTCTATATCTTCTCATTCTTCTCTCATTGTAAGCGGTTCTGAATTTATGTGTGGGTTGGGTAGATAGAGAAATGTTGAATCTCAGTTATGAGCCGAGTTTGAAAACTTTAATTGTTGATTTCATGAGTAAATATTAGCCAGTTTGTGCAAGCAATTCATAAATGTCTTCAAATTGTCTCTAGCTTTGTACATTTTAAGTCATATGAATTCAATAATACAAAGTATGTTTGAGTTTGTTATCTCAGTTTTCCTGAGATTGTTTTATTTGTTCATGGGTCTATTTGAAAGAAATGGTTAAATTACTTTGAACAAATAATTGTGATTTTAAGTGTGCAGGGTGAATCTGGTAAGAAGAATTTGATTGACAACGGGAGTGGATCTATTGGTGTAATGCATTAATAGTTTGAATCCACTGGTTGAAGTTCATTTGCTGATGAATTCATTTTATGCATTTGACTCCATGACCCAGAATTAGGAACTAATCTGATATTCAGCTTAATGCATCTCAGAAACATTTTAAATTCAAAATCATTTTAAATCCTTGTTGTTTGGTTGAGGTTTAGTGTTAAGTTCTACCTCCCAATTGTTGAGTAAGTGTTGAAATACCAAGAATGCAGCCAAATTTGAGGTTGTCAATGCTTTCCTTGGTGTATTTTCATTGGGAATTATTTGCTATAAAAAGCAATGTATGTGAATAGTTGCATTAAAGTCTTTAGGCCACATTGCAGAGGTTGACCCACCTTGGTCCTGCAGAGCCAGAAGTGTAGGAGATTTCAGTCTTTGGTTGAATCTTGTCAATTGGACAAATTCACCATTGAGTCTAATCATTAGAAAGTGGCTAGTCTATAGGATTCATTGGACTAGTTGATTTGGAACACCAACAGAATCAACAGGGTTGGAGAACTCTTGACATAAATCTAATTCTTGTGTAAAGATAAGATCTAGCAAGAAAAAAAGTTAGTACCTAGGAAAAGGGAAAAGACTGGAATATTCTAAAATGAAGTAATCAATGATGTGGACATGGTTCCACCAACCAAAATTGATGAGATCAATTTGGAGTTTTGATTAAAATGAGAAAAAGAGACCAAACAACTTTGGTATCTCTAAAAAGGTTATGAAGATTACTTAGAAGTGGGGAAAATCATTTGGAAATGTGACTATGAGAAAGAAACCTGAAAAAGGTAAATCGGGTTAGTTTGATAAAGGTTTTGATAATACATAGATAGGTTGGAGTATAAGAAGAACTCACCAACATGTTTGCAAAAATCAACACATGTTTAGAGGTTCCAGAAGAAAATGGAATGCAATATGGCACTGTGTCAAAGAAATAGAAGTTGCAAGGGGAAACAACACTCTAAGTAGAAAGGTACATCAACCAATGAGGCTTTGTAAGTATGAATATTCCTCCATAAAAAGGATATTGGGAAGAGAATTGGAATATTAGTGTGCCTCTTAAACTTCTAGTTGTTGATTATTCATTAGATCTCCTATTAAACGATCCAAAATATTGAATCTATGGGATTATAAATTAATGATGAATGTAACTTTGGGAAAAAGTGATTTCAAAGTATGCCATTGAGGGAAGAAAAAGGAAATAGAAAGACAACAAGGAATGGAAAAACATTTCAATAAGCAAGTGTTGGTTAAGAGTTTAATTTTGAGTAGATCAAAAGTTGTGGAAACACTAAGGGGGGAAGGAAGAGAGTGGTTTTGACTCAGATTAATTACCCAAACCAACAAAAAATGTGGATATGTTTTCAATTTGGAAGAACTAATGACTTATTTGTAAGTCATGATGTCAAATAAGTCATACATTTTATGACCCCAAGAATAAAGTATTGGAGTTATGGAAAGATAGTAAGAAGGTCAAGAATTGTGACCAATGAGGAAGGAATATTACCACTCAATACCTTATATATGATGATTGTAAGATCAAATGATATTATCATTGATGCCTTAAGGAAAGGATAGGAAAATTACTTGGTCATGAAAGGGAAGATCATTGTCTATGGGATTGGCAAGTGAAGATCTAGGTTACTTGTGATTGGAAGAAAGTGTCTCTACACTCCTATATACCTTATATGGGGGGATTTAGATAATGATGTTATTTCTAAACATAGGTAGTAATACTACATATTATGAAGCATAACCATGTCGTAAAGCGACTTGACATTGTAGTTTACTATGCTAAGAGACCTGGGGATGGTAAGGTTTAGCTATAAAGCCATAGAAATGGAGTGAAAGATAAGGTAGGATGTGACGTTATGTGAACCACATCAAAAATCTGTTTATGAGAATGATTATTTGATCATACCTTACTCTTGAATGAAACCCTAGGATTGGAATAACCTGATTGGGATGAGAAGTTCATTTGATTAAAGAGAGAAACCTTAGGTTAAATTTTTACCTATTGGGTTGGGATATGTACTAGATTACTCATTAGCACCTATAGGTTGGGAACAACTTATTTGGTTGAGTTGTACATTTGGTCTTGATTGGAACATATAGGGTTAGAGTAACCTATAACATTGGACTAGTCATTGACTGATGACTCTATCCTAGAATTAGGGTATATCAAAGTTGGGACTTACCTATATGTGATTAAGTGAATCAATGGAGATAACGAGAAACGTTCATGATTGGTAATTAGGTATCCAATTAAATTTGATATCTTCTAGGGACCAACATGATTAAACAAGGATTAGTACTTGGAATTAGTACCAAATCTTATTGGGAAAATTTGATTGAGTTAAAAGATGAATTGCATCTTTGGAAATAATCCAAGGACGGGAGAAATCCAAGTTGTGGATCTGCTAAAATAAAGGAGATTTATCCCTGCAAAACTACTAATCATTAATACTTGGAATTAGAGGTGTGAGATCGTAAAATAGGTTTTCACTTAGTCAAAATAATAGACTATTATTGGGTATAAAAGAACCTATGTACCCAAAATTTTGGAAGATTTAGGAATGAAACGAGGGAATTAATGTCAGAGTTAGGACAATGGAATGGCAAAGTGAATTTTCAGATGAGAAACCACTATAACCTGGAAAAGGATTGAGTAAGAGGTTGCATGGAATGTGAAAAGATAATGTCTAGTATGCCAGGAAATGAAGACCGAATGTCATCATCAGTAGGACATGTATACTCTCTTGAGATTCAAGAGGGAGAGTGGTAGAACACAAGATAAATCAATCTGTCTATGTTAGTAAAAATGACATAATGTTCTAAGTGGACAGACTCATCAAAGTAACCAACGCTATTTGGAAACTTGATTTATAGGTTCTCGGTCCTAAATAAATACATTGTGAGAAGTAGTTGCTTAGTATTCCCGAGAAGGTTATTTCAGTTATGAATGAGCAAATAATGATAGGGTTGTGTAAACCATGATCATACTATGAGACATTCAATTGAATGAATGTGCAATATATTATTATCGCCAAATAGGCAAAAATGGTAAATCAAATCTTAAATGATTTATAAACTTCTAACATTGAGGTTTGGACCATTGCATGGAAAGGAAGGTTGGAAACTCTATTAGGCTGAAACAGGCTTAGAATTAGGTTAACCATAGACTTGATAGATTTTCAAAAAGGAGTAATAGATCGAAGAGATCAATGAAACTTTGTTGATACAAAGCTTAAGTATGAAGCAGTATCGAAATTTGATAGGTGTCCAAGAGCAATGATATGCTCAAAATGGACAAGTAATCAAGAACAATACTTTATGGAAAATGATGTATAAGTTACAGACGAAATCAGTTTCTGAGTTGTCTAAAAGTGTAAATACCAACTTGGGGAAGGATGGGACCCATGGTGTAGTGTACAATGCACCAACATTCCTTTTCTATTGGGATTATACCAAGGATAAATTCATGGGCCAATGATTTTTGATCACTATGTTTTAGGGTTATGTATAGTTACTATTGTACCTAGGATATACATACAAAGTAATATGATAATATAATAAAGCTCTTTGGGAGAGTAAGTATGTGTGAGGCATACAATTTTTCCCTATGCGATAGTACCTAGGGCACTCAAAGCAAGGTCCAGGAAGGATAAGGTTGCAAAGAGTGATGCTACATAGGATGAATGTTTTATAAATATTACGTATTTTGATTGGAAAGTAAAATTTTATTTGACTTTGACTATATGTTAAAGGGCTATAGATCATTGGAGATGATGATTCACAAGGGGCAAGTATGTTCACCCCAATTGTGAAATTACTATTTACTATTACTATGTAGGGTAAAAGGTGAATGTAATTTGAATTCTATGGATGAATTAATTGTGCTTGTACTTGGTTATCAATGCATTATGAATGTATGTTATCACATTTGATGTTGTCTTATGGAAAAGTACTACATAAATGTGAATGGAAGGTTATTGAATTGATATTCTAACTATGGAGATGTTTTATGTATACTGCATATTTTATGAACAACTGATTGTCGTAGGCATGTGTTAGTGTTTGCAAGTAAATGTCCATTCCTCTAGGTGGAGGAGAAGTATCACTCAAGAGAAGATCTTGGTAGGGTAAATGGTAATGTTTACTATCGATTGCATTATTGGGTGATGTTTATTTGTTTGAGGTTTTGAGACCTTCCTTATTTTACTGTGCTTGATTGTAAGGGGAAGTGAGTATTGAGAATATATATATATATATATATACATATACACGTATGATGGATATAATGGGATGTCCATACGAGTATGATGCTAGATGTATAAGATATGCATATATGTATACAAATGTTGGTTATGATGTTTGTGAGAATATAATCACGTGGTCGTAATCGTTCGATTATTGAATCGATTACATGGCTTCATTGTTTTGTACAATATGAATATATATATGTGTGTGTGTGTGTGTGTGTGTGTGTGTGTGTGTGTGTGTGATTGGATATATGCATACACACACACACAAAAGAATACATTCTTATGTCGAATGTATTCTTACTTGATTGACATTTAAGGAAATATGCTTAGATATATATGTGTCATCATTATTCAAATTATATATAGATATGTATAAGTATGTATATGAATGTGTATGTAAGAGTACTGGTGTATTGTTTGACGGGTAAAGGTAAACAAGGATGTATGCAATTGAGATATTGAATGGATCAATTACGTTGCTATATATATGTGTGTGTGTGTGTGTGTGTGTTTGTATATATAAAAAAATACACGCATAAGCGTAAAAGCTTAATAGAGGAATGTGTATGCGAATACCTTGGTTGTATTCATTTGTATATCGAATGTATATATACTTTATTGACAATATGGATTAAGCATTCGAAGTATCAAATATATTTATCCTACGGGTTGAAATATATATATATATATATATATAAGTATATTGGGTATACTATATATATATTTTAATGATAATGTCGCAATGATAAAGAGGTCGAAAGGCTTGTCAAAAAGCCAAAGTCTGATTCTAAACTTGCTACGTATGATTATAGGAGGTTGTTGAAGCCGAGTCTCTAATATTTGGAGATTGATTAGAGCATAGACTGATATATCTATACACATATATGATGAAAAGAATAAAGGTTGATAATAGTCAATACGACTATATTCTTTGAAGTTGTATGAAGTTGTTTATGACTGTTGGTGAAACCAATTATCACTTAGTTTGTCACACGATAGAAATACATTGTAATATGTTTGATATTGTTGGCTTGTGTCGATATAAATGCATAGACTTGGTCGACGCCCTTGGCAAGATCAACCTTGAATTTCTCAATCGAAATAAATGCTTTAGTCAACTCATCTAATATGAAAATTGATGTGTGTTTGTTGTTAAGAAATGAAAGTTGACTGTTTCTTGTAACTGTAAAACCGCCCCAAACAAGAAGGAAAGAGGTAAGGAATTGGCGCCACCTTTAAATCAAAGTTGTTGCAGATGTCTTTTCTTTGTAGCAATTCAAATTTAACATATGCAGATTGAATAAGTCTTGATTTAGCTGTCAATGTTGCAAGCCAAATTATAGGTGTTTATGTTGAGTATGAGCTTAGGGAGTTGCCATCTTATTTATGAGTTTCATGTGTTGCTTTGCATGGAGCTTGTTGTCCTTTTACATGCCTAAACTATAGGCCATGAGGTTGCTAGGCTTCTCTATAAATAGCTGAGCCATTTCATTAGTGAGAATGCATTCTTTCCCAAGAGATTATACATCTTTTGCAATTCCTTATTCCTGTGTTATTCCTAGCCATACTTGTTTTATATTGTGAGTGAAAAAGAGTGAGTGTTCTATTGTGTTGAGAGGAAACATTGTTGTTTGAGAGGAGTAAGCTATCAACTTGTGAGATAGAGTTATTTGTGACATTCTTGAGAAGATGATTATCGAGCTAATGGTTGTTGGAGAAGGCTGCATTGTTGTCATTAATATGGATAAGCGATAACATGCATGAGGATCTCTTCTATTGGGAAAAGGTGTGTTGTACACCTTGCATTATGTATTTAATGTAATTATTCTTGGGGCCACTTAATGTTGCATGTAACATTGGCACATAAGTTAAATTGATAAAATGTAATTATTTAATATTGGAAAAATAATAAATAAAGCACCCAATATTAAATAATGGGAAATGGTTTGTAATCTCATATTTATTGTCACATAGTTTTGTGCAATACCACTTAGTGGTTTTGTGGGAGCTTGCTTCTATAAAAGTAACCACAAAGGTAGTTATTTGATGATGATGTAATTTTGCATGATTAGTTCTGGTTAGCATTTGTGAGGGTTTGAAGCATGGCACAGGATGTGTGGTTGCATGCTTGTTCGCATGATTGCTTAGAGAGAGCTTGTTGCTTCAATGGTGTTCATGGAGACTCAGAAGATGTATTGTAATCTTTATTGCTGAATAATACATGAGAGATGGATGCTTTTGGAGGCTGGATTTTTTCCCTCTTGAGGGTTTTCCCAAGGTATATCTTGTGTCATATTTTCATGGGTATGTTGTCTATTCTCTTGTATGTGGATTCTGAATACTTAGATGCATAGATTTCTTTTGGGTTATGTGGAAATTGTCTTTAATTGGTTGCAAGTTTCCAACAAGTGGTATCAGAGCTTTGGTTGTGGTTGTATAACCCTTGGTTGAGAAAAATCTTGTTTAAGTTTGAATCTATGCGTTGCATGTGAGAATCAAAGACATGGCAGGATATGAAGGTGTTGCAGGTTGTTTATTGCAGATATGAGGGTTTTGGGTTTGCTGATTAAATGGGTTGTTTGTGGATCTGGGATGTGAGAAATTTTGGGTGAAATAGGTTTAGACATTGATCCTTAAAAAACATGCTCTCAGTATCTCTTAAACTTTAGGGAAATTAAGTAGAAAGCATTAAAAAAACCCACGGACTCTGGCATGATAGGCTCTTAATCCAATGGTTGCAAACAATTTGTGGAAGTCTAGAGACATACTTGATGGGGAAAATGGGGAAATGAGATAATATGATGGCTTCATTCTCATTAAAAATTGTTATTTGTTATTAATAACTTATCATTAGTGGAGTTTTTTTTTACACCTTTTTCTCATTTATGCAGGAAGTAACTCATCACAGAGGCCTATACTTTGCCAAGTCGAGGGGAGCTGAAATTATGGAAAAGATCTCATTTATTTAGAAAATGTATTTAATAATTTGGTTATTTTTTGTATTCATTTTGAACTGATGGAAAAAATTTAAACTCAATTGTTTTGTCAAGAAAACAAATATAGATTTCAAAGAAGTGATGAAAAATCAAGTATAGTTGTAGTTCTTGCTGCATAGTATTTAGTAGTATGAGATTTTTGGGGGTGTGATTTCATTTCACCTATCTTTTATGTGAATTATGAATTATGTATCATAATTTTACAACTCAATCGTACACTCATTTATTAGAAAAATCAGAAACTATTTCTTGCCTAACTGTTGGTATTTCAGTTCCTACATTATAGGAACAACTTTCTAATTATTAGAATTGTTTTAACAACTCAATCAAACATACACTCGATTATTTATTAGGAAAATCAGAAACTATTTCTTGCATAACCGTTGGTATCTGTGTTTGCTAACTTTTACAGTTCAACATACACTCATTTATTAGAAAAATCAGAAACTATTTCTTGCATAACTGTTGGTATTTCGGTAGACATTTAACACTTCAGCCCTAGTTTTGCATCATGCTTGAGTCCAAAATTCATTAACTGTTTCTTTCAAGTTTTACCGTTTGTCTTCTTAAATCTTCAATTTTCTTGCCTTCTAAATGTTTTTTGTTTTAATGGAAACTGCATTATGATACCCTTGAAAATTGAATGGGGCTAGGGTTTTTGTTTCTATTCCTTTAGAACTGTTTTTCAAATGATTGCAAATGCCTCTTCAAATTCATTCATATTCTGGGTTTTGTTTTTCCTTTCTTTGACAATTGCCATGATTTTGGTTGGATAGTTGAAGTCAAATTTCTTAACATTTTACAGAGTCAAACTATACTTATTTTTATGGTATCAAAACATTTTTCAGCTAGGATTACAACTAGCAGCTACAAATAAACCTCTTACCGAAGAGGGAAAATGGCAAGCTTTAAAAGATCGCCTTTGTAGCACATTTTCTGAGCAACTTTTTCCTAAAATGTTGTTTGTTTGTTATTAGACTATATTTTTGATTGATTGAATCAATGAATGCTATCAGTATAAAGCATGAAACATCACATATCACCAATATTTAAAAAAGGAATCTTTGTTGTTTGTCTACCTAGTTCTTCTTATTGTTGAAACAAATTATGTGAATGTGCAGATTGGTTTGATTTTTAAAATGAGAGGGGTAATAATTAATATGGTTTTGATTTCACTATTTAGAATTCTGACTATTGTGCTTTCCTTGGATGAAGTTCATTCAATCACACTGTCCTTTGATTATTCACTTCAAAGCAATTGTTCAAAGGCAAGGCAAGATGTAGGGTTTGGTTCCAACTGCGGTTCTATCTGCATTTGATAATAAGATTTTCAATTTATGCAAATCAATTGATAGCAAGGCAGAAACAAATCCTGCATTGAGTTTGGCACTAGTTTTAAAGGTTGCCAAATCATGCAATCACCTATACTCTCTTCTAGATCACCTTTGGTTGGGTAAAAGAGAATTTTTCCACTTGAAATTAAGGAAAATTTGGTAAAATGGACACCACAATCTTTAGGAAAAATAGATGGCTCTATTAATATAGAGAGAAGAGAAAGCTTGAACCACTCACATTGACTCATATATAATAGATATGAATACTATTGTTCATTCTATATTATTATCTATCTATAATTAGCCCTCACCATCACATTAACGCTATATTAGTAATATATCATGAATAATAGAATAAGGGTCCTAACCGGCATCATATCTAGGAATCTATTATTGGGAGTTAATTGAATATAATAAGGGTTTATACATTTTTAATTGGATTAAGAATCAATTAATTTTATTATTTTAAGAATAAAATAAGAGATAATTGCTAAGCAACAACACAATTCCAAAACAAGAATCAACATTTTTTAGAATTACAAAATAAAAAATTATTATTTAAATTAAAAAACAAAAACAAACTAAACTATATAAATGAAAAACAAAGTTTTGAGTCAACAAAATAACTTTAAACTTATATTATTTATTTTTTATTTTTAGTATGAATGCAATAATAAAATTTATATACTCTAAAAATTATTTTATTTTACTTTAAAATTATTTTATTACTATATATTAATACTATCAAAAATTATATATTAATACTAAATTGTCTTTAATTATTATATTATTTAAATAATAATATAATAAAAATATAATAATAAACTCTTTATTATTAATATTAAACAAGTATTTTATCAAATTTTAAATATATTCAAAATATTTTGAAATGCCATTAAAAATTTAATAAATTAAAAGAACTTAATATAGATTAACTTTAATTTATTGTTTATGTATATTTAATTTAAAAAATTTAAATTATACAAATTCTCATAAAATAATGCAAAATTTATTTTTTAATTTAATATCAAAATAATCTTAGTAATTTATCTTTTAATATGGAATAATAATGATAACCTACTACTTTTAAAAAAAAAAATATGTAAAAATTATTATATATTCATAATGGAATATTTAGTATTCAAAACTTTTGTATAAATGTCAAAACATATTATTATCAACCATTTATTCTTGTATCATTAAAAAATATGTCAAAACATAATAATGATCCACTTTTTCATGTTACCCACTTACACTATACTCATAAATTATTATTTTTGTATTGAATATAATTATCTCACTAAGAACGTCTACTTTATAAATGTCAAAATGTCAAAACGTAATAATGAATGACCTTATCATATCAACTATTTAAATTATATTCATAATTTATTTTGTGTTGAATGTAATTTTGTCATCTTAGAAATTTATTGTTGTATAAAAAACAACAATAAGATAATTTTATATGTATTATATTATGATTTTTATCTAAAATATATCTACTAACATATAAAAAAATAATATTAGTAATCTTATTTTTAATCTGAAATAGTATATTTATTCAACTTGAATTAAAAAAAGACACGTTTAAATTTTATTTATGTTTAATATAATATTAACCATGTACATTTAAATTATGTAAGATAAGTATATTTGTAATAAATTTGAATAGTTACAATAATCAATGATATTAATCATCCTTTCTTTATAATAAATTCTAGGAAGCTAATTAGTTTACTTAAAATTGTCATTTAAAAAAAAGTTATATTCTTAAATGTGTTTTAATTTACTAGGAATTAAAAAAATTAGATTAAGTTTACTATAAAATTAACAATTAATAATAATTTGTAAATGACTTACCATAATTACTTGAACCTTTTACATATACTCAGACATATTAATCTCCAAATCCAAACTCTACTACACTAGTTTATTTTTGTACCAAAGTGATGCTAATGAATAACTTTAGGAGTCTATTACACTAGTTTGATGTTTTGAACTTCCTTAAGCCTTGGCTAGACCTCTTGTGTTGTTTCTCTCACAATAATTGAAAGTATTAAAAACACAATATGTAAGATAACTAGTGTAGTATCTTGATTGCAAGAGATGGAGAATACTCCATGTAATGTGAGAGTCTCTATAATGATTGAACAATGCTAAAACTAAAACTAAAACTAGAAAATAATCTTAAGTAAATAAAAATAATAATAAAGTAAAACTAAAACTAGAAAATAATCATAAGTAAATAAAAATAGTAATAAAGTAAATAATTTAAATAAAATAAATAGTAGTTTGTTTTTGCTTGTATGTAAATTTTCAATTGTGTTGCATGTTGATAAATGGTATAGTCAAGTCTTCTTTTCTTACCAGACTTTCTAGTTTTGTAGAAATGTTGCATTATGTGACTTATGTTTTGTGAAGATGAATGTGCTCAAATGACCTAGATATCTGATCCATAAAGTCCAAATACATTTGATCAAAGCAATACAGATTCTCAAAAACATATTGTGGATGCTCTATATTTATGCTATATTGAAGATCATGTAATATATTCTCGCTTGTAGGTTTTGATCCATCCATTTTTTGCTATGGAAGGAACTAAATTCAAATAGTTGAGAATGGCTATAGTAGTTGCATTTTATTTATCAACCACATTACATGATGATTTTGTAAATGAAATATTTTTTGTGGCTATTTGGCAAGCTTTTTGTGAGTTCTCTAATCTCATATATTGTCTATTTGGTTTGTTTAAGATTTTTCTAAGTAATAAATTGACACGTATTATGATCTAATCACAAGAAGAGTGGACATCATTTTTCATAAACACTTGCAATGTAGTTAATTCTTAGATTGCCACAACCTTTCATGATCAACTTATGTTACATATAGGAAAGGAACATGAGAAATCTGGAAACTATGTCAAAATATATTAATAGCCTATAGTTTTCAAGCTGATTCCCTTGTGCATTTAGGGTCAAATTGGAAAGTGGAAACAACTATTACCTGATGGAAAACTAAGTAATAAATGTGGCAGTGCCACAATATTCAAGCAGGTGTTTAGGATTGTCTTGGTTTAAATTAGTTTACGTCAAGATGCATCTCTATAACTTTTTGCAGGAACTTCGCTGCCGTGCAACTCTTGTTTTATTTTAGTATTCTCTTTTTCTTGAAATTGCTAAACTTTTTATTTTATATTTTCACTCTTCTTTTAATTTATTATCTTTCTCTTTGTGATCTTTCCTCTTTTTTGCCTTTTCTTTTCTTATTCTAGCATTATTTCTTATTTTTCCTTTAACTTTTATTGTCTTTCTAATTTTCTTTCTTTTTAAATTTTTTATCTTTGTTCTTAATCTATTATATTAGCCTCTATTATCTATTGTTTGCATAAACAAATAATTTGAATCTTATTTTTTGAAATTACTAATCTTATTATTTTATTCTTCTTATATTTGATTTTCATTCGATTTGTTATTTTTCTTCAATTTACCTTTTTCATTTCTTAGTATTATTTTACTTTTCTTATATTTCTTTTTCTCCTTCTATTAGACTTTTCATCTGTTCTAAATTTATTATATTAACATTTATTTTTGCATTAACAAATAAATTGAATCCTATTATTTTATATTACTAATTTTATTATTTGAAATTCTTATTAGATTAAACAAGATTAAGGACATCTTATAGTAGTCTCTTAATCCTTGAAATTACTAATCTTTGTTAGTTCATTTTCTTCTTTTAATTTTATTTCTTAAATATCTTCCAATTTCTTCTGGTTATATAATCTAGTTGTTTTTATCTTTCAATTTCTTCTGTTATATAATCTAGTTGTTTTTAGTAATTGCAATGAGTTATTAATAAGTTAGCTTTTAACCAATCAAAAACAATAATTTAAAAAATATATATATATAAATTCAATTTTATGTAAAACCCCGTCCCGCAACCTATAGGACGATGCAATACTGTGGAAGCACAACTAATTTTTTTTAAAGTTAAAACAAGACGAGTAAAGTAACCTACTCTAGCCACATACATCCTCTAGGCTACGCAACGCGTCTACATGTGAACACCATTACTTATAAAATTTAACCAACCATAGCATATGAATATTAAAGTCAAGATACAACTTACAACAAAGCATTAAACCATTTTAAGATAAATCTAACACATAGAAATGTATTAAACATATTTCCACATATACAACACCATTAAATCCAATAATGAATAGATCATAAATACTATTACAATTACATCACAAAGGTTCACCTCGATACAAATGAGGTATTACAATTATACACATAGATCCACAGTTACAATGAAGAAGGAGAAGAACAACTCCAGAGAACCACACGAGATCCTCGAACAAGAAGATCCTGCCATCACGAACAGGAAGAGAAATTCAACAGTGTAAGATGCACGCCACCCAACCATTTGGTACCCGTAGGCCCAGCCCCCGTGCTAGGAGATAGTAACAGGTAACCAAGACAAACCTATTACCTCTAGACACAAGTAATATACAAGACCACGCTGTACTAGTAAATACAAAATAACACTGTACTAAGAAACACAAAACACAAGGCTACATTGCTTCCAAAACCACTGTATCAAATACATCCACTGTACAATACAAATCGACTATTGTCATAGGAGTGTCATCACAAAGGTTGCATTGGTTATCCAAAGGAAATCTTCCTAGGTCCTGGCCCCCCTTTAGGGTTATCCTGATAACCTCTCACGATTCCGGCCCTACATGCACACCAGTACGGAATCCGTTATCTTTTGAGAAGACAAGATAACGATCTTGCCATTCTAGGCCTTCCCGACTCATCTCAAGTCTCATACTAGCCCTTGAGCCAATGAGCGAAGCTAAATTATCTGATTAAATATTAAGCTACTCCAACCCTAATAAATGTTATTTAATTTTCACTGATTAAACTGACTTTCACACGAGTTATCCTGGGACCCCTTTGTGTCCCGACCCCCATTGAAAGCCACTCCCCTATTGACAACATAATAACATATTCCACAACCCAAGGGTAGACAGTGCACAAAATACGATAACAAATATCAACTATTTTGCAAAAAACAACACATCTCGTTCATGTAGTAACCGGGTGCTCAAATCAAATCACACAACCCGTTCATAGTAATCGGCTGTTCAAACTAATTCACACATCCCTACGGATGTCAAATACTGAAACCCAAAAAACGTGCACTACCCAAAGAAAATCTCAAAAAGGGCGAACAAAAGATACAATAACCCTCTCACAATTTTACAATCTCTTGAAGAATTATAATTTTCTCGACAACAAATATCCCCAATGCCCAATACACAATTACAAAAGAATACACAACAATAAGAAGCCACTCAAGTAATTAAATAAATAACCATTGGGATTTCCTAAATCCAATAAATCCACAACGAATTAAACCAACTGTTTAATTTCGAGTTTGACAATTAATCATAATATTCAATTCAAATTGCCCGCAAATGTGAACAGAAAATAAAACAAAACTTAAAATAATTCAGACACTTAAATAATCTAATATTCGGATTTCCTAAATCCAAATTGAATCAATATCTATTTAAATACAAATCAACTTTCACTCTTAAGTCTTTTTATTTTAAGATTTTATTAACCCATGCATTTACATGCTTTTATTAATATATAAATACTTTTGTTTACAAATCATAAGAAAATTAAAACTAATTGTTAACTCAAATTTCACAAACAAATATAAATAGAAATCTTAATCCTTCTAATAAAATCATCTTATTATAAAACACGTACTTGTGCATTGTATGCATTAATTAACGATATAATATTTCTTTTAAATAAATATATGTATATTCTAATTACATAATCTAATTATTATTTTCCATCGTTTATTTTAAAATATCAAATTGTGCATGTGCATGCACCTATTTAAAAATACATTTAAATATATTTATATTTAAATACTCTAAAATTATATGCAATATTTTTAATATATATTTTTAAACAAATAAATAAATATATAAATATAAATTAACAATTTTCAGACAACTCTAAACATAAATCCCGTATGTTGTGACTTTAATAACTTTTGTTTTCGAATTTAGATTTCTCTGAAATTTTTATTAAAGGTGTGCAATCAAGTCGTCTAAAACAGATAAAAAATGCAGCCCTACTCAGTTTGTAAATTTTGAATTATGATTACTTTAGTGATGCACTATTTCTGCTGTTTTGATTTTTGAATTACCAGAGGTTTCCAATTATTTCAATTTTCCCAAATTTAAGAAGATTTCATTTTCAATCCTACAGAGGTTTTGTAATTCTTCAAATACTTTTATTTGTATTTTCTATTGTTTAAAATCATTCCCTACAAAGATCTAAATTTTCACAGTAATTTACCATTTTCTACAGGAAGAGGTTTCTAAGTTTTGATTTAAATCCAACATAGGTTTAATAATTTCACTATATTTTTCCTTTTGTAAAAATCTATTTCAAAAAAAAGAATTACACAGGGGATTTAAATTATTTTTCTATAAAGGTTTCATTTTCACGACAATCTTTTAAAACAAAGAAACAAGAACTTCTACAGTATTGAAAAACCATTTCCTAAAACATTTCCAATTTGCATTACAGTAATAAAATAACTTTTCAATTTCAAATTTCACAAAAACAGTAAAGAACCTGTTATAGAAAAATGTTGCCTCAAAAAAATGTTGTCGAGTTTCTCTATAATTTCAATTCTCAATGTAGCCAAAACTTTTTTCAAAGCAATCGCCTCCTTCCAGAAGACACAACAAAAAACACAGCCAAAAATTCTACAAAAAAATAATTCTAAACAATTTCTTTAAAGAGATCCACAATTTCCTCACCAATTTTCCACACACATCCAAACTTTTCCCGTGAAACAACTTTCTTTTTTTTTTCCCCCAAAAAATCTATTCCGTGAATGAATTTTCAACAATTAGATAACAAATTTCTAACTCCCAGTTATCTTAAACAAAATATCTAAAATATCTTTTCCCTCAACAATTTAGATATTTTCCATTCACATGCATTTAAATATAATAAAACAATTTACTAATTGCAACCAATTTAAATATTCTTATTTATTTAATTACCGTTTAAATTTTAATAATAAAATTTACTCAACAACATAACCAAATTAAATTAATTAATTAATTTATTTATTCTAAAGCCCTCACCACAATAATTCATTTAATTAAATATTTAAAATAAAATACACATTTAATCTACCAAATTAAATATGCACAAGTATAAAATACCCAGAACAACAATGATAAATCTAAGACCAAATTCAAACTAACGACACACTGTACTAGGGTAAAGGTATGACTAGGTAACCCGTTACTATCTCCCAATATTACTGTTGAGTAGTGGACACGCTCAGACCTGTGAAACCAGGTGAAACTAATGTCATGTACCTGCAATCTTGCAAACAAGCAAATGTCACACATGTATACATATAATAAATCATACACATCGTGAAGAGAGAATCACAGAAATCACATGGCACTCACGAGCGAGTGATGCAATACCGTTTATTTTCACCAATACAGTCACATCAAGACTGACAAAATTAAAACATCAATAATCAATAAATGAGCATACATCAATATTAATTCAAATAACAAATATGCTAATGTGAAAGCATGTTATAAACAAATAATCAGTCACAACATAACAGAAACACATAACAAAGAAAGCATTGTCGATCAAAAGATCCAAAATGGAGGGGTGTTACATCCTCCCCCCAGGGTCAGACTTACTCCTGGAAGCCTGCAAATACCCTAGTACAAGCTCAATAAAATCACACATAATCAATGGTTCTAAAAGTGAACCACTCCATCTCTCAACATAAAAACAACAGCAACCCGTGCTAAAATCAACACAACCAAGTTCGCTGTCATTCTATACAAATCAACATGGTGAAGCAACCACCCACCAAAACTCCAAAACACATATCCATGGATCAACATACATAATCCACATATGCATCAATACACATCACCGAGAATCATCACAAGGCCACACATAGTGCAATATCATTACAATGTTAGCTCAAGACAAGGTATGCAACATTATCACTTCAACATTCTTTTAACATTTTGCACTTTGAATCCAAGTACAATAATTTAACCTCTCATGATTTCTTAAGACTTAACAATAAAGTCAGGGACTATAGGCCTCACCAACAAGATACACCTATTATACAATTATCATTAACATGCAATAGTTTCACTAATCCCTTTTCTCTAAACTTTTACTTACTGCAAAACGATTTTCTATTCATAATATACATTTTCCATGATTATGAATGCAACTTGGGGAATTAGGTCATTTAACCAAAGTTTGATCTAATAAAACAAACCTTCATGAATACATAAGCCTTTTCTCATAAGATACAACATACCATGGGTTTTCAATACACCACACACTCAAGGACAACCATCTTTGTAAACCAATGGGAAGAGAGAGAAGACAATAGCTATTTACAGTTCTAACATAGGAACGAATGCAATCATGGTTTCATCATCACACGATCACTTCCACACAAATGCATCAATCATATGAGAGTGTGCAAATCTCTATGAACCAACAACATGATCATTTATTTTTTATTACCATATTTCATAATTTCAAAACAATATAACATGCAAAAGTAACTCGAAAACCACATAGGGTCAATCAGGCAATCACTCGCACAAAGAGGTAAAGCACAAGAAAATATGCATCAGATACTTGGATGGTGAAGAAAAACAAGACTCTAGAAGAGAATACACACAAAAGGAACTTCTTGGCACCCTCAAGGTCAAACAGACCTTCCAAGAATATGAGCAAAGAAACCAAGCAAAGGAAATTTTTAGGCAACACATATCACCTGTAACCCACCAACAAGCTATGGTCCAACATGCTCACCCGCAACATAGGATAGAAGGAAGTAATCGATCTCAACCTCAGAAGACTCTCAACCAAGGGAATCACTCCAATCCTGAAGGGTAAGGCAAGACCTAGGAGGCATCATTCCTCCACAACTCAAGACAAGGTTGGAAAACTCAACCCTCTAAAACGCCATCCTAAGGCACTCAAAACAAGAGGTCCTATGACTATCTCGCCCCAACAAGCACTTGGAACACACCCAACAAACACACTACACAATTTTCCATAATGCATTCTTCCAGTGGGAAGGATATCAGTGCATTGCGCACTACACCGAGGGTCCTACCCTTTCCACTGACTTCCTGGACCATTGGACCTTCACCACTTAATGACAACTTCTGGGTAAACAAGTGAGAACAATCCAAAAGGAAAAACATAAATTAAAGAGTGAAACACCTAGGTCAACGTAATGGGCTCATAGTGCCCAATGTATAAGCTTACACAACTAACAGCTTAGTGGGTTCACCATTATCCTAGAGCACCCAGTGTTTAAACCTAGGCTCTAATACCAAGTGTAAAACCCCGTCCCGCAACCTAGAGGAGGATGCAATACTGCGGAAGCACAACTAATTTTTTTTAAAGTTAAAACAAGATGAGTAAAGTAACCTACTCTAGCCACATACATCTTCTAGGCTACGCAACGCGTCTACATGTGAACACCATTACTTATAAAATTTAACCAACCATAGCATATGAATATTAAAGTCAAGATACAACTTACAACAAAGCATTAAACCATTTTAAGATAAATCTAACACATAAAAATGTATTAAACATATTTCCACATATACAACACCATTAAATCCAATAATGAATAGATCATAAATACTATTACAATTACATCACAAAGGTTCACCTCGATACAAATGAGGTATTACAATTATACACATAGATCCACAGTTACAATGAAGAAGGAGAAGAACAACTCCAGAGAACCACACGAGCTCCTCGAACAAGAAGATCCGCCATCACGAACAGGAAGAGAAACTCAACAGTGTAAGATGCACGCCACCCAACCATCTGGTACCCGTAGGCCCAGCCCCCGTGCTAGGAGATAGTAACAGGTAACCAAGACAAACCTATTACCTCTAGACACAAGTAATATACAAGACCACACTGTACCAGTAAATGCAAAACAACACTGTACCAGTAAACACAAAATAACACTGTACCAAAAAGACACAAAACATAAGGTTACATTGCTTCCAGAACCACTGAATCAAATACATCCACTGTATAATAAAAATCGACCATTGTCATAGGAGGAGTGTCATCACAAAGGTTGCATTGGTTATCCAAAGGAAATCTTCCTAGGTCCCGGCCCCCCTCTAGGGTTATCCTGGTAACCTCTCACGATTCCGGCCCCACATGCACACCAGTGCGGAATCGATTATCTTTCGAGAAGATAAGATAACGATCTTGCCATTCCAGGCCTTCCCGACTCATCTCAAGTCTCATACTAGCCCTTGAGCCAATGAGCGAGGCTAAATTATTTGATTAAATATTAAGCTACTCTATCCCTAATAAAGGTTATTTAATTTCCACTGATTAAACTGACTTTCACACGAGTTATCCTGGGACCCCTTTGTGTCCCAACCCCTATTGAAAGCCACTCCCCTATCGACAACACAATAACATATTCCACAACCCAAGGGTAGACAGTGCACAAAATACGATAACAAATATCAACTATTTTGCAAAGAACAACACACCACATTCGTAATAACTGGGTGCTCAAATCAAATCACACAACCCGTTCATAGTAATCGGGTGTTCAAACTAATTCACATATCCATACGGATGTTAAATACTGAAACCCAAAAAAATGTGCACTACCTAAGGAAAATCTCAAAAAGGGCGAACAAAAGATACAATAACCCTCACAATTTTACAATCTCTGGAAGACTTATAATTTTCTCGACAACAAATATCCCCAATGCTCAATACACAATTATAGAAGAATACACAACAATAAGAAGCCACTCAAGTAATTAAATAAATGACCATTAGGATTTCCTAAATCTAATAAATCCACAACGAATTAAACCAACTGCTTAACTTCGAGTTTGACAATTACTCATAATATTCAATTCAAATTGCCCGCAAATGTGAACAGAAAATAATACAACTTAAAATAATTTAGGCACTTAAATAATCTAATATTCGGATTTCCTAAATCCAAATTGAATCAATATCTATTTAAATACAAATCAACTTTCACTCATAAGTCATTTTATTTTAACATTTTATTAACCCATGCATTTACATGCTTTTATTAATATATAAATACTTCTGTTTACAAATCATAAGGAAATTAAAACTAATTGTTAACTCAAATTTCACAACAAATATAAATAGAAATCTTAATCCTTCTAATAAAATCATCATATTATAAAACACCTACTTGTGCATTGTATGTATTAATTAATGATATAATATTTCTTTTAAATAAATATATATATATTCTAATTGCATAATCTAATTATTACTTTCCAACGTTTATTTAAAAATATCAAATTGTGCATGTGCATGCACCTATTTAAAAATACATTTAAATATATTTTAAATATTCTAAAATTATATGCAATATTTCTAATATATATATTTTTAAACAATTAAATAAATATATAAATATAAATTAACAATTTTCAGACAACCCTAATCATAAATCCCGTATGTTACGACTTTAATAATTTTTGTTTTCAGATCTGAGTTTCTCTGAAATTTTACTGAAGGTGCACAATTAAGTCGTCTAAAACATATAAAAAATGCAGCCCTACCTAGTTCATAAATTTTGAGTTATGATTAATTTAGTGACGCACTCTCTCTGCTGTTTTAATTTTCAAATTACTAGAGGTTTCCAATTATTTCAGTTTTTCTCAGAAGATTTCATTTTCAATCCTATAGAGGTTTTCTAATTTCTCAAATACTTTTATTTGTATTTTCTATTGTTTAAAATCATTCCCTACAAAGATCTAAATCTTCAACAGTAATTTATCATTTTCTACAGAAGAATAAATTATGTTTTCATAGGAAGAGGTTTCTAAGTTTTGATTTAACTTCAACAGAGGTTCAATAATTCCACTATAATTTCCTCCTGTATAAATCTATTTCGAATAAACAAATTACACAGAGGATTTAATTGTTTTCTACAGAGGTTTCATTTTCACGACAATCTTTTAAAAGAAAGAAACAAAAACTTCTACAGTATTGAAAAATCATTTCCTAAAACATTTCCAATTTGCATTACAGTAATAAAATAACTTTTCAATTTCAAATTTCACAAAAACAGTAAAGAACCTATTACAGAAGAATGTTGCCTCAAAAAAATGTTGTCGAGCTTCTCTATAATTTCAATTCTCAATGTAGCCAAAACTTTCTTCAATGCAATTGCCTCCTTCCAGAAGACACAACAAAAAAACACAGCCAAGAATTCGATACCAAAATAATTCTAAACAATTTCCTCCGAAAGATCCACAATTTCCTCACCAATTTTCCACAACCCATACCAAACTTTTCCCGTGAAACAACTTTCTTTTCTTTTCTCCCAAAAATCCTCCCCGTGAATGAATTTTCAACCATTAGATAACAAATTTCTAACTCCCAGTTATCTTAAACAAAATATCTAAAATATCTTTTCCCTCAACAATTTAGATATTTTCCATTCACATGTATTTAAATATAATAAAACAATTTACTAATTGCAACCAATTTAAATATTCTTATTTATTTAATTACCATTTATTTTAATAATAAAATTTACTCAACATAACCAAATTAAATTAATTAATTAATTTATTTATTCTAAAGCCCTCACCACAATAATTCATTTAATTAAATATTTAAAATTAAATACACATTTAATCTACCAAATTAAATTTGCACAAGAATAAAATACCCAGAACAACAATGATAAAACTAAGACCAAATTCAAACTGACGACACACTGTACTAGGGTAAAGGTATGACTAGGTAACCCGTTACTATCTCCCAATATTACTGTTGAGTAGTGGACATGCTTAGACCTGTGAAACTAGGTGAAACTAATGTCTGGTACCTGCAATCCTGCAAACAAGCAAATGTCGCACATGTATACATATAATAAATTATTCACACCGTGAAGAGAGAATCGCGGAAATCACAGGGCACTCGCGAGCGAGTGATGCAATACCGTTCTCTTCACCAATACAGTGTCAATAACTGACAAAGCTTACATCATTAACATAATCAAAACACAAGGCATCATTAATTCAAGTACATACTATGCTAATCTAAAACATGCCATAATGATAACCTCATAATAAAATACAATCACATCAAATTATAATATTCACATCACTTAACAGAGAGCGATCAAACAATAAACAAACACCTTAATTCAAGAGTTATTAGAAACAAAGCATAACATGGGGAAAACATTGTCTATTCAACATAGCACAAAATGGAGGGGTGTTACAGCATCAGTATAGGTAGTAATAGAATTATGACCAGTCTTACGCATCCATATACCTTTGCCTGGTGACCCTTTCAGATACTATAAAATTTTGGTAACAACATGCATATGTTGAGCCTTGGGAGCATGCATGAAACGACTTACCAAACTAACTACATAAGAAATGTCAGGTCGAGTAATGGTCAAATAGATTAACCTACCGACCAACCTCTGAAACTGACCAATATCAGACAACAATACACCAGTATCATCCAGTTTTCCTCCGCTATCCGTTGGCGTATCTGATGGTTTGATTCCAAATTTACCTATTTCTTGTAACAGATCCACACATACTTCCGTTGATTAAGAAAGATGCCACTTTTTGAGTAGGCAATTTCTAATCTTAGAAAGTACTTCAAAGTTCCCAAATCTTTAATGGAAAATCTATTATGTAGCATAATCTTAAGCTTAGAAATTACATTTTGATCATCACCAGTAATGACTATATCATCAACATAAATCAAAACAACAACAATACCATAGTTACCTCTTTTAACAAACAGAGAAGGATCTGCATTACTCCATTTCAGCCCATTCATCATAAGGATAGAACTAAGCTTAGCATACCAGGCCCGTGGAGATTGTTTAAGCCTGTAGATTACCTTTTTTAACTTACACACTAAACCAAACTTGGCCTCTTGTGGATGCCTAGGTGGGATGCTCATGTAAACTTCTTCTTTAAGATCACTGTGCAAGAATGCATTTTTGACATCCATTTGAAACAATTTCCAGTCTTGATTTACTGCAAGAGAAATGAGGACCCAGAATGTGTTCATCTTTGCAACAGGCGCAAAATTTTCCAGGTAATCTAATCCATACGTTTGTGTGAATCCTCTAGCAACAAGTCTGGCCTTATGTCATTCTAAGGAACCATCACTGTTGTATTTATTTTAGTACACCAAATGACGTCCGACAGTTTTCCTTCCTGGAGGAAACTTAACAATCTCCCATGTTTTATTTTCATCTAGAGCTTGTAGCTCGTCTTGCATGGACTTCCTCCAAACTGCAATGGAGTTAGCTTCTTGAAAAGTCTTAGGTTCTTGATTATGAGCAACGGTACTCAAGAAAGTTAGGTGAGACTGAGAAATATTATTATAAGACATGCATTCCTGCATAGGATAAGATGTAGCATGATAAGTGAAGAAATCTTTCATTCTCTTTGGAGGGCGAGTTTCTCTACTCGATCATCGAGTAGCTTGAGGTGATGTGGGGATTGGGGTTGCTTCAGTAACTTCTGCATCTTGATCAGTAGCAACATCCTCATTGGTAACTGTAGGAAGTGGGACCAGGTCAGACAAAGACTCCCCCTGCGACTAACTCCCAGATTCAACACAAGCTTGAAAAAAAGATTCAGACTCCACAAAATGTACATCACGTGAAACAACAATTTTATGAGTGACAGGATCATAACATATGTACCCTTTCTTAGTGGAAGAATACCCAAAAAATACACACCGAGTAGAGCGTGCTTCTAACTTATGTCTGTGTATTGCTTGCTGGTGCACATAACAGACACATCTGAATACCCTCAAGTGTGAGATGTCAGGTGTCTTATTTTTTAGTATCTCCAATGGTGACTTGAACTCAATAACTTGGCTGGGAAGTCGGTTGATCAAATATGCAGCGGTCAATACACCATGAGACCAATATTGTTTGGGAACCTTCATTTGAAACATAAGGGCCCGTGCGGTTTCTAGGATGTGTCGATTCTTTCTTTCGGCTACCCCATTTTGTTGTGGAGTTCCGACACAACTTGTTTGATGAATAATGCCTTGGCTTCGAAGATATTCTAAAAAATATCTTTTAGCATATTCGGTACCATTATCAGACCTAAAAGTCTTGATTTTAGCACCAAACTGATTAAACACCATAGTATGAAAATCTTTGAAGACAAAAGTCACTTCAGTTTTTGATTTTAACAAGTATAACCAGGTAGCACAAGAAAAATCATCAATGAACAACACAAAATATTTATATCCATCATAAGAATCAATAGGTGCAGGTCCCCATAAGTCGGAGTGAACTAATTCAAACAACTCAGTAGACATAGAAGATGAATTAACAAAAGGCAAATGCGTTTGTTTAGAAAACTGACAAACGTCACAAACATCAAAATCAACAGAAGTAGAGGGACAAAGTCTTGACAAGATACGGTTGGATGGATGTCCAAGCTGTTTATGTAAAGTGTGACTTTCAATTACACCACTGGCATGACACACCTTATTGAGGGAGTTTAGAAAATAAAGTCCATGTGAGTATGTTCCTTTACCAATTGTCTTCTTCGACTTTCGATCCTGAAAGATGACAGATTTTGGAGTAAAAATGACATCACAATTTAAAGAATTAGTAATTTTTCCAATAGACATAAGTTGAACATGAAAGGATGGAACAACCAGAGCATCAGATGAAGCACTATGAGAAAAGAAACTAATTTTACCACTTCCTAAGGCAGGAACAGTAGTTCCATTTACAATAGAAATGTCATGCTTATCAGTTTTTGAAATAAAATTGATTACTAAAGAAGGACTATTGGCCATATGATCAGTAGCTCCGGAATCAATAATCCAGGAATTAATTTTGGAATGGGAAGTAAGATAAGCATGAAGTTTACCTGACACATGAGTGGAAGTGGACTGACTATTGCCATAAGAGATAGTCTTACTGAGTTGTTGAAGAAGATGACCCAACTGATTGATTGAAAAAGGTGTCTCAACTACAGCAGCATGATCCTTCCGACCCTTATATTCAAATTTGAGATGTGGATGTAATTCCCAGCAATGATCCTTGGTATGCCCAATTTTCTTGTAGTGATCACATTGATAGAGTTCCTTCTTACCCTTGTAGCGAGAAACATTCCTGTTTTTGTTGAAAAAATGAGGCTTTCTTTTATCATCCTTTTCAGCCAAAAGGACATTAGATTCAATCTTCTCAGTTGAAGTTTTGGATTCTGAGCTCATAGTCTTTTTCAGAGTTTCCTCTCACTGAATAGTAGCGCAAACACCAGCAAGGGTGGGTAATGTGGCATCCATCAGAAGGTTGCTCCTTATGTATTTATACTTAGGCTTTAGGCTACTAAGTAGTGAGAAATTTTATCCTCCTTAGCTCGTTTCAAAACAGTTTTGGCATCAGTGGTATGTGGACGATACAGGTTCAATTCGTCCCACAATTTTTTTTAGATTCCCAAGGTGTCCACTAAAGGTTTTTTCACCTTGTTGGGCTGCAACAATCTCAAGAGTGAGTTCAAAAATACAGGAAACATTATTTTGGTTCCCATATAATTCAGCGATTGAATCCCACAGTTCTTTTTCTGAATTAGAAAAGGTGAAAATTTCAGCAATATGAGTTTCCATCAAATTGAGTAACCATGATCGAACAAGCTGATCATTGGATATCCAATCGTCATATCCTGATTCAGTATTTTGAGGACACTTTTTATCACCATTAACGAAACCAAATTTTTTCTTGCCACCAAGCGACAAAGTAATAGCTCTCGACCATGCTACATAATTAATACCACTTAACGGAACTGATGAAGTCTCCAACTAGGATTCGAATCGAACTCAGCCATGAAAAGAGAAAACAAAAAAAGAAATCGTGAAAGGCACTTACAATGAAAGTCTCCGCAGCAGATTCAGAACACACCAGATTTTTGATGAAGAGGATAAAAGAACTCCGCATGAACTAGTAGAAAGAGCAGGCGCGGTATTGAATAAGGTAGATCACGGGGCAAGGCCGATGATCTCACGGCAAGGAAGCAAACAAACCCTCTATCATAGGATTCTCAAAAAAGAACAAATAGGCAAGCGGAATAAAAGAATAGATTAGATCCGCTCTGATACCATGAAGAAACCAGTCACAACACACAGATGTAAACTAGTCACATAACACACAGATGTATGTGGTTCGGCCGTAGCCTACATCCACTGGAGAAGGGAGAGAGGGTGTTATTATTCATAGTAGTAAGAATGGAGATTACAACAACTCTATATATAGAGATACATCAGCCTTAATTAGTGACAGCAAAAAAAGGAGGCACAGATTAAGGAGAATCCCACAAATTATGCACTCTCCATAAATAGCTCAAGTAACCAGCAATCCACAGATAGAAACAAATCCCCCGTAAATCTCTCTTCTCCAACAGACATCATACATGGCTACTTTACTTGTTTTCATATAGTTGAATCAGATCAAGGTGTTTGATTATGGAGACGTTTCTGGAATAAATGCTCTTAAAAGTATTTATAGATATCATTTAGTTGAGATATTGGATGTTAGTAGTTTTTTCAGTGAGACAAATCATTTTCATTAAATTTATAAATGTGGTAATCAATTTCACAATTTTTTAAATAAATTAATATATCTAATAATTTATTTGAACATCACTAGATATAATTCATAACCAAAAAAATATTCTCCCATTCAAATCTAAGTTCTTAAATCCTATCGTTTTGAAAACTATGTTGTTTTGTTGTTACAATTCTAATTATTTATTTATAGGTTAAATCTAAAAATGATTACTTTTATAAATTTATTTAGCTTAGTTGTTTGAAAATATTTATTTTATTTCTTTTCAATATGATGAACCCATCAAATCTTTCACCCTCTTAAGATTTGGCATTTAGGGTTCAATTTGCATTTCCTTTTCAGATCTATATTTCATAATTTTATAGTTTTTAAATTTAAGATATGAAATTTGTTTGATATATCTTGTGAGACTGTGTTTTAAGTTTGTGTGTATCTATCAAAGTCTAGTGCCATCTTATAACTATTTTCCCTCTAAAATGTCCTCATTTAAATCCTACAAGTAACATGAGTGAATTTTCTATTACTATGATTAAAAACCACAAGGATAACATTTATATGCATGAGTTTAAGACACATTTGATCATGAGGCACATATTATACAAATGGATAGATAAGATATTGTTTTAATTGTACAACTATTTTCTTTTGATCTAGCAAATATAGCTAGTGACCTAAACTTATAGATTTGGTGGATGTTCTTTATAATTTATTGTTTGATAAGTTATATGGTTTAGATGTGCTAAAAGGTATCCCGGGAAAAAGGGTAATTTATTCAAGTCCTTTTAATGGTGTCTTCTCTCCCTCCCACTTGTTACATGTGAATTGGTACTTGCTAATCATTAATATTTTTTGGGATAAAAATCCCTCTTTAAGATGACAAGATTGTCTATTGAAAACAAAAATATATATTTATTGTTGTGCAATTTATAAATTGCATTTAGGGGTTTCTTTGAAAGGTTTTAGAAAAAATATAAATTAGATGCTTAGAAAATAGAAAAGGAAATAAGAGTGTCTAATTGGTCAAATAGAATATAGATTTTGATTAGTCTCACTTAGTGAAGGATTTTTAGAATGAGTAAATAAAACCAATAATTAAATCTTAAAATTTCATGAGAATAATTTATAAAGTAATAATTACATCTAACATAAGAAAAAATATAATTCAAGAACAAATAAGAGTTAAAGTTTTGATATGTAATTTTATTATTCTTAAAATTGAAAATGTTTAATCTTTTCACTTTTCTCATAGAACCTTTGCAAAATTCCTCTAAAGTCTGAAAATTTATTTACAATTATGTTTTCCTCGAATATATAGACCCACTTTTATAACCATGTGTTAGTTATGAAAAATGCATATGATAAAAATGTTTTATGACTTTCTATGTGCTTTTAATTCATTTTGAAATATTAATATCAAAACTCTACAAAGTTAGTAATATACTAAATTGCTCAAATTTGGACATGTATGTGGTTGATTTTTTGCTTGAGGTGTATTATTCAATCATGATTACATATTTTTTTATCAATTTATGAATTGAGTATTGGTAATCATTAAAAATAAATAAAATTGTATTTTTGTTTGGGCCTTCAATATAATTAAATAAAGAAATTAACAACTATACATCTTTTCTCAAATTATTTCTCAAAATCCTTAAACAAATATTTACATTGCTAACCTTTCCCTCCCTATCACCCATTGCTAAACCTCAAAATCCTCAAAAGAATTATTGTAACGATTATGATTTGTAAGAAAAATTATAAACCTAAAAAAATGATTAATTTGAATCAAAGATCTGCTAAAAAAAATTCGTATACCACAAAGAGTATGGATGTATTGTTACATAAAGCATATATTGAGTGATTAAAAATCAAAATTTTAAAATATAAAACTACTAAATGTTAGTGCAAAACCCTAAAAGTAACATACAAAAATGGTCAATCTATCTATATCACTTTGTGTGTAGGTATAATAAAGGGTATTCAACCTATGATAAGCTTATTTTAGGAGGTCCTACACTCACATATGTCACACCAAATGCACATGTGCCACAAGGTAGTGTGATTTTACCACTACACAGAACTTTTTCCATAGGATGAGGTTTATAGTTTAAGCTCTAATTAAATGTAGACGTGTTAGGGAAGAGTGTGGGTACACAAAAAATAGAGTGGATGGTCTGTGAGTGCCTATTTAAAACTATAAAATTTAACAAATTTGTGTGAAAATATACAAAAAATACTAAAAGACACTTTGCAAAGAAGAAAATTATATTGGGATGTGGTCTCGTTAGATGTTCTAGAATGTATATACAAAAATATAGAGAAAAATAATAAAAAATAATGTATAAAATAATGTTATATATATATATATATATATATATTTGATACTATAGGGGTGTCCCTACGACCCAACCCAGCAGCCCAACAACCCTTACCTTGGGTACCTAAGGCGAGTTAGGGCGAGACTAGTCCCTTGTGGGTGAGATCCCCCACTCGCAAGAAGTCACACCTCTTAAGCCGAGAGCGAGTTGAACTCGAGACCAATGGGGAGCAAACCCACTACCCAAGCCAACTCAACTACCCATTCAGACTAATAATGTTCCTATATTATACCTAGCTACACCTTTGATTGAGGAAATATAAGTAAATAACTGATAAAAAGAGAACAATCTTCTTATGAAAACAAACTTCTTTGACCAAGTGATGTGCTCAAGATATTTGGTTTCGATTGAGAGGGAATGTGTTTGTTCAATCTAGCAACATAACCTTGTCTTGCATCTAATTCTTATTGTTGAAAATAACGTGTGGAATGGTTATTTTATAGATTTTGGATGAGTTTAAATCTTGTGTAATGGAGGGAGAGGTTTGACCCATTTGCAAGAGAGAATGGGAGACTTACAAGTGACATCTTGTGATTGGTGTATATGATGAAGGGAAATATTGGGAAGAGATTAAAAATGATGCTTCTCGAGTCATGCACACTTTTACACTTGGAGCTATGTAAAAAGATTAATTTATTTTTATTTTAATCAAATGGTGGAAAAATGTGCAAATAATTGGTTGATTGTAAATGAATTATTTAAATTATGTATTTCTTAAATTTATGGAAAAATGTTGGAAGAATGATTTGATTTAATTAAATAAATATAATATATTCAATTAAGATGAGAATTTTAGAAAAAAAGATAAAATTGATTAAATTAATTAAACAAATACTTGACCCTTTTGTTAGGCTTGGATGCACTCACCTACCACCCTCCCTTTTTATGAATTTTATACCATTTTCTTTAAATTAAAGAAAAATTAAATAAGATAGATTCATAAAAAAATATTTAATTTATATTAAAAATGATTGAATAGATTAATTAAATAAATAATATTTATTTAATTAATATTATAAATACTAAGATTTTTGATATATACAAGCCCTTTGACTATTAAACAACACGTGGATGATTTTGAAAGAATAAAAAGACATTTTTCCCCTTAAAAAAGAAATCAGTCGGAATTCATGTACATGAGCTGAATTAAGATATTTTCAAAACATTTAATTTAAAACATGTATTGAAAACTGAATAAATATCTTATAAGATGATGTACCATACATAACAAACCTTGCAATTATTTAAAATAGATTAGATTTAAAACATGAACTGAAAACTGAATAAATATCTCAAACCTTGCTTTTAGTTAAAATAGTAAGAAAAAACAAAGAATGGTTAGAGATCATAATTTTTAACATGCATCTTCAAACTAAATTATCAAAACCAGTCTGTGAGAATGAAATTTCACAATTTTACTGGTTATAGACGGACAAAAGAAATGATTAGTTGCTGCAGGTGTAGAACAAACATAAAACTTGATCAGTCATGACAAGCAACACTGTGGCTGCGAGCGGAGATTATAACCCACGGTACAGAGCAATAGGTGTCCAAAAATTCACTCCACAGGATTCTCCAGGTGCTTCTTTCGTAGTAAGCAATGAGGCTTTTCCTGGCATCGTTAACAGGTTTACAGTAGGGATTCTATGTTGAGCTGCTTAAGCTTTTCACAATATCCACCGTCTTATCATCACCCACACCCAAGTTTATAAAGAATTCGCTCGTTCTCAATACCTCAGCATCTTTGTCATCTTGTGTCAGCTCCTTCAACAGACGAGTAAAACCAGTAACGGCGTTTTGTTCAATCTCTGGTGAAAACAACTCGAAGGCTATCAAGTTTCTAATGATCGTATTTGTCATTATACCAATCCTCAACTGAGGAAGATATAAGGTAGACTGAGCGCTGTCAAATCGTATATGCTCAATGCGTCCCTTGCAACACCTGAATTTTACTCTAGCTTTGCTTAATTTTAAAGCTGAGGGAAGCGCAGTCTTTCCATAATTGCGAAGGCCAACCTCTAGTTTTTTTTTATCGGATGTCTCCGAAGAGACGCCAACCTCTAGTTTTGTATAGCCCTCCTTACTATTTCTACTACTATTACTATCTCTGACCCAGAGACAATTGTTTTTAAGCCATGTAAAAGGGGACCAGCCATTAGTAGAGCGTTGGACACTAGGAGGGCCTTGGCCAACATCCACAGGCCACTTTTTATAGACTGTTGCATGGATGCAACATGCAGGAGATGACAATAGCTACCTAAATGTGGGTCTTCACTGGGTTCAATCCACAATGGGGAGTAGTGAGAGCTTATTTTTGCAACGAAGGCCTTAAAACTTTGATTTGGATCAATAAATGCATAGAGTGACTCTAAGGCGGATAACGGAATTTGATTTTCCAATTTGATGACATCTTCCTTGACACCTAACAATAGACCTGTACCTGACTTGAGATCATTGAATGGGTTGCCGTTATCTGAGGCTGATTGTTGTTGAGAATGCCGCAATTTTCTCTTCTGTGGAGGATTGGCTACCTGGTGTTTGAGGAAAACAAGGAGGTGTTGGCGAGTAATTAATTTCTCCCACCAAATCTCCACCGAACATCCACTAATTTCAAACTGCATTTAAAACAGAAGGTTCCCACCGCCAATCTAGATAAATCTTCCATTGATCAACAGACCATCTTCTACGCATGTGTTTTTAACGTGCAATATTTCTAGAGAATTCTGAAGACCTCTATAAAGAGGCATAATGTAATGGATCAAGCATTGGGTGGCAAGATGATCAAGTAATCATAAGATGAGGAATGTCGTAGCATTCAAGAGAAGATGTAATAGTTAGTAAATTGATTAATAGAATTGTGCTGTAGCACTTGGGGACTTTGTTTCAAATTGCTTGTTGCCGCCGTTGAGGAGATTGATGCTAATCGTGGACACAACATAAAGCCGCTGTTGAGAAAGCAGTACGCTGCCAGTCTGTAAACACGGAAATATAACACAAGAAAACAGAACACAAAAAAACAGAACACAAGAAATATAACACAAGAAAATAGAACACAAAGTCCCCAAGTGCTACAACACAATTCTATTAATCAATTTACTAACTATTACATCTTCTCTTGAATGCTACGACATTCATCATCTATTCTAGTACTCCTACAATCTATTTCATCTTTGATAGCCTTGACACCCTTGATTACAACTGCCATCAACCTTAGAAAATCCTTTGACATTAATGAAAACTTGTGTTCAACATTGAGCACTTTTTAGAGGCACACATCATGTATATTTGGTTTCCTAATTCTTCCATATTTTTGGATAGGCTTCTCCAATCACTAGTGGGTCTATTTCTTCTTAAGGGGAGAATTTTTTTACAAGAAGTGGATCATTCTCTATCTTCAGATGTTCATCATTGGTATAGGAGATCTTTCATTATAGGGGGATTCATATCCTTATTTTCTCTCTCCTACTAGGATAAATTTATTATAATTATGTGATAGAAGAAGTCCTTCGGTGGTCACAATGAGTCCTCCTTCTATCCTTCTTTCCCTAGTGTAGTTATTTCATTTTCTTTTTTGGAGAGGATATTTTCCCATGTGGTTTTCTCTATTTCTCTAATTATGAGAGATTTATTTGTTTGCACATGGATACCTCATTAATCCTTGTAGCCATAACCCATATGCATCCATCATTGTATTCTTCATTAGGTTTTTTAGCTTCTCTCTAAGTTTATCTTAAGGGGGTGTTGGAGTACAATTAGGATAATCACTTGATAATTAATTAATTATTAGGTCTCTTATTAAGTCATTCACTAAAGCTAAACTTTGGAGTATTTTTTATTATTATATTGAGATATTTATATGTTAATTTGTCTCATTACATGAGATGATGACACGTGTCTCAATATGTTCAAATCTTCATCTAGGGTTTGCACTGTTTATTTTATAAGAATTAATTATTGTATTTTGTAATAATTGCATTCAATTCAATTATAATTAAAAGTTAATCTCAATATCATATGCTTGCATGATACTTTTGTGGATTTAATCAATCTCTATTGGTTGCATAGAAAATCAACTACTTTGATCTCTCATTTGTGATAGGTTTTTTGGTTGCAAGTGATTTCTGGGAGTTTTGAACAGCACTATCAACTCTAATAGCTTCCATGAATGTGGTTCCCTTTGTTATCCATTAATTTATTAAGTTCCCATTTGAAGGAAAAATGTTTACTATTTATCATAGTGGATTTAAACCTTTGTCTCTTCATGTTCAAATTTTCCCTAGATTACTTTTGGCAACAACCAACCCAACCCACTTGACCTCATGACGATTTTATCTTTTAATCATATCAAAAATTCAAAGATAGTTATATTTCTAAATTATCCCTTACCAATATCTCATATGAGGCTCCTTTGTCTCCATTGGCTATAATGGTTGTTTCTCCTACTCCATAGGTAGTGAAAAATCTCAGCCTGAACCAAGTAAAGGATGCTTTTAGAAAGAAATTGTAGGATAGAAGGAAGATTGATTTGGAATAGTTTTCTCAAAACGAAGATGAGGAAAACTATTTGGATTCCATCAAACCACTAATAACCTTGAATATAACTTTGATTGAAACATTCAAGTCAAGTTCCAATTTCAATTATGAATTATTAACAAATTTTCAAGTTAGACATTATCAGTTACAAAAAATCACACTTCCATCAAATGAATAGTGGAGCATGCTATAAAGGTTGATAGAATGATTTGATTTAATATGAGTTTCCAACTCAACTCTGTGCAAAATTATTTTTGAGAAAGATTTTGTGTTATACCATTTAAGCAGTCACCTACTTAATCAAAACAGGAAATAATATAAGCATCCACACAAGAAAATAGTTAACACCAGATTTACATGGAAAACCCCATATGGGGAAAAACCATGGTGAGAACCATTGTTAGGAGGTATTGTCCTAATCTAGCCTCACAAGTAAATAACAGTTACAAATTTGATTTAGGAATACAACCCAAGGAAGCTACTATTCCCTGTTTATACAATTTTGTTTTAGGGATACAATCCAAGGAAGCTATAACTCCCTGATTGAAAACAACTAAAATATGACTAACTTTATGGCTTCAACCCATTGATAGTCATCAATTCTACACATTATATCTAAAGCGAATCTTATCACACTTTGCTCATGCACTTATAGATTTTTGCACACTTCCTTAATACTCTTCTCATCTTTGATCTTCTATATATACCATTTGCATAATTACAAAATATAAATTAAGTCAGTCATAAATAAGAGAATATGAAACTTGTAGCATCTTGGCCTTCATATCCATTCAAGTGGTATAAAAAATGGTAAAACATTAGTTACCTTAAATGATTCTACATGACCCATACAACATATTCAATCACTTCTTAAACTTCACTCATACTTGAACTTTTGGTGCACATCATTAACATACCTTAGTCAGCCTCAACAAAAGCATATCTTTACAAAATAACTTGAAACATTTGTGTGATACTGGAAACAAGAAATTTCTTCATGTGCTTCATACCTTAGACACTATGAGATATGTGGAGTGTCCACACAGACTCATACAACTAAAGTTCACAATCTTCTATTGGTGTTAGTAATCAAACATATGTGTTGATGAAGATTTAGCATCCAAAACCAACTATATCAATCTGTCACTTTGAAAATTGAACTTGCAAAGCACTAGATCACTTGAAAATTTCATATGGCATACATTAGACAACACTAAGTATGTCCTCAAAAGCACTTGGCCAAAAATTTACATCCATAGGAATGCAAAGCATTCCAATAAGCCTTCTAAACCACTTTTCTCTATCTTAACACAAACCAAAACTCTGTCACTTCCACCTTTCTCTGCAGAAGGGATATTGACATGAAAACTTGGATATAAATACCTTCACATCTCCATAAACTTAACTTCTGAACCGCAAGACTAAATCTTGCTCTGCTAAAAGTTGTAGACCAAAAATATTGTGACTCTATCTTAGAGTATACACTATGAAAGCCTTAGAAAAAACTTCTAGAACCTATCACTTACTATTGTATACCAAACTAGAAAAATATCATTGTAGGCAACCTAAAAACATATCAAGAAATGTGTACCCACCTCTACATCATACTAAGACATCAACAAGACTCTTAGTCTTCCAGATCACTGCAATACTAACTTGCACCATTAGATATCTCTACACACTAACTTGATCTCCAGAGCATATACAATTATAAACATACTTTGACATCAATGAAAATAAATCTTATTAGGGTACAACACTATCTAGGTAAATTGGACATTATAAAGGGTTGCATACCATCTTGTATAGTTACATAAAATATAGTATCAAAAAATAAATACATACTTATGTACACCTAGATCTTTTGTACCTTGATCCCATGGATACATGGTGTGTCTAGGCAGTTAAGTGGATGAAGGTGTTGAACACCTAGAATACTAAGAGGGGGGGTGAATCAGTATTCTATTAAACCATTTGATCATGATCCATCCAATTATCAATACATATCTAATTTCAACAATGAATGAAAACATGAAGAAACCACAAGATCACATGACACATGAACACCGAGATTTTTACGTGGAAAACCCAAAAAGGGAAAAACCATGGTGAGGATTAGCTCACAATATACTATAACCAGTTATAAGATATATTACAAAGGCTCATTGCCATAAAAAGATAGATACAAAATAGAAATGGACACATAGCCAGGATGTGAACTGATACAAAATGTACTTTCCTTGTGTTGAATTTAGTTCCTTTGAAACTCTGAATACAAAACACTTCTATGCTTTACAATCGCTCAACATTCACAACAATTTTGCTATTATTCAGATCACACAAATATAAATTCACATGTTCACATCACATCATACATCATGTCTATCTACATTCTCATATTTTTTTTACGTATATACCTAATACATCTACATACATCAATTAGGTCAGCCTAATTAGATGTAGCCCTATATTAAATCAAAATTGCCTTATCGACACCACACTTGAATCAAAAACATCTTTGTGCTCAAATCAAATGTGCAACACTTAATTTAGGTCAGCATGGACCTAAAATAGATCTCATTAACACCCACAATACTTATTTAAATCATCACAACATATGCCAAGCATTCTAAGGTTGGCCAAGAATTAGACCTAATCACAAAATAAGCCAACTGATCAAACACCAATGATCCATCCAATCATATAATGACTCATCATCTAGAATATATAGTGTACTGAAACCTTTAAACAATCTCCCAAAATTGCAAATTCTGATCCTTAACACTAGAGGAATGCGAACCAAATTACTCATACCCATTTGCATTGTATAAGGCCAAAACTAAAAGTAGAACTATTGTCGCTTGTACCTTTCAAATTGTATATCCAAAATAGTTGAAAACTTGAACACAGATGCACAAAGTCGTCAAGAATAACATATTAACAACTCATAAGTAGATTTTATTACATGAGTAATTATGGACCAAAATACCAGATTAGAATATATTCATTATGTTCACCAGATTAGAGAAAATATCAACAATGAATGTTGGAATCAATGACAACAAATTAAGGGGTTCCTTCTTCATTCTTTCAACATAAGGATGTGCCTAGTCTACAAGTATAGAGAGCATTGTGAGGTTTATAAATCTATTCTTAAAGAATAATTAAATTTTGAATCTAGTATCTCAAAATAAAAATATGAATGCAACTAATACTAAAAGAATACCTAGGTTTGATTACTTATACCTAGTGAGTAGGCTAAAAATTGAGGGAAGGTACAAGATACTTGTTTATATATTTCTTGATTGATAAATTCTTCAACATAGTATATCAAAATACTATGGTCTTTTAGTGAGTGGCTCGAGACCCATTTGGTCTTGATGAGTCTAAATATTTAACCAAAGCACATTTAATATTTCCTATCCTTATGAACTCATATGGTTTACTATGTTGGATATCCCTTATTGGATAAAGGAATGAATTGAATTGGCTATGCTAATATTTTTTTCATCCTTTATGAACTGGTCCCAATGGATAGAAAATCTTGGATTGGCTAATGAATTTGAATTTTTAATAATGAAAAAAATAGCTTAAACTATCTATTCTTATTTCCTAAGTATTTTTTTAGGTCAAAAGAGTATGCACATTAAATTTTTAAATAAGTTAAACAATTCTCTTTTACCTAACTTAATTATACTTAATGATTTAAAATGAAGAAAATTACACTTGGAGCTATGTAAAAAGATTAATTTATTTTTATTTTAATCAAATGGTGGAAAAATGTGCAAATAATTGGTTGATTGTAAATGAATTATTTAAATTATGTATTTCTTTAATTTATGGAAAAATGTTGGAAGAATGATTTGATTTAATTAAATAAATATAATATATTCAATTAAGATGAGAATTTTAGAAAAAAAGATAAAGTTGATTAAATTAATTAAATAAATACTTGACCCTTTTGTTAGGCTTGGATGCGCTCGCCTACCACCCTCCCTTTTTATGAATTTTATACCATTTTCTTTAAATTAAAGAAAAATTAAATAAGATAGATTCATAAAAAAATATTTAAATTATATTAAAAATGATTGAATAGATTAATTGAATAAATAATATTTATTTAATTAATATTATAAATACTAATATTTTTGATATATACAAGCCCTTTGACTGTGGATGATTTTGAAAGAATAATAAGACATTTTTCCCCTTAAAAAAGAAATCAGTCGGAATTCATGTACATGAGCTGAATTAAGATATTTTCAAAACATTTAATTTAAAACATGTATTGAAAACTCAATAAATATCTTCTAAGATGGCGTACCATACATAACAAACCTTGCAATTATTTAAAATAGATTAGATTTAAAACATGAACTGAAAACTGAATAAATATCTCAAACCTTGCGTTTAGTTAAAATAGTAAGAAAAAACAAAGAATGGTTAGAGATCATAATTTTTAACATGCATCTTCAAACTAAATTATCAAAACCAGTCTGTGAGAATGAAATTTCACAATTTTACTGGTTATAGACGGACAAAAGAAATGATTAGTTTCTGCAGGTGTAGAACAAACATAAAACTTGAACGTCAGTCATGACAAGCAACACTGTGGCTGCGAGAGCGGAGATTATAACCCACGGTACAGAGCAATAGGTGTCCAAAAATTCACTCCACAGGATTCTCCAGGTGCTTCTTTCGTAGTAAGCAATGAGGCTTTTCCTGGCATCGTTAACAGGTTTACAGTAGGGATTCTATGTTGAGCTGCTTAAGCTTTTCACAATATCCACCGTCTTATCATCACCCACGCCCAAGTTTATAAAGAATTCGCTCGTTCTCAATACCTTAGCATCTTTGTCATCTTGTGTCAGCTCCTTCAACAGACGAGTAAAACCAATAACGGCGTTTTGTTCAATCTCTGGTGAAAACAACTCGAAGGCTATCAAGTTTCTAATGATCGTATTTGTCATTATACCAATCCTCAACTGAGGAAGATATAAGGTAGACTGAGCGCTGTCAAATCGTATATGCTCAATGTGTCCCTTGCAACACCTGAATTTTACTCCAGCTTTGCTTAATTTTAAAGCTGAGGGAAGCGCAGTCTTTCCATAATTGCGAAGGCCAACCTCTAGTTTTTTTTATCGGATGTCTCCAAAGAGACGCCAACCTCTAGTTTTGTATAGCCCTCCTTACTATTTCTACTACTATTACTATCTCTGACCCAGAGACAATTGTTTTTAAGCCATGTAAAAGGGGACCAGCCATTAGTAGAGCGTTGGACACTAGGAGGGCCTTGGCCAACGTCCATAGGTCGCTTTTTATAGACTGTTGCATGGATGCAACATGCAGGAGATGACAATAGCTACCTAAATGTGGGTCTTCACTGGGTTCAATCCACAATGGGGAGTAGTGAGAGCTTATTTTTGCAACGAAGGCCTTAAAACTTTGATTTGGATCAATAAATGCATAGAGTGACTCTAAGGCGGATAACGGAATTTGATTTTCCAATTTGATGACATCTTCCTTGACACCTAACAACAGACCTGTACCTGACTTGAGATCATTGAATGGGTTGCCGTTATCTGAGGCTGATTGTTGTTGAGAATGCCGCAATTTTCTCTTCTGTGGAGGATTGGCTACCTGGTGTTTGAGGAAAACAAGGAGGTGTTGGCGAGTAATTAATTTCTCCCACCAAATCTCCACCGAACATCCACTAATTTCAAACTGCATTTAAAACAGAAGGTTCCCACCGCCAATCTAGATAAATCTTCCATTGATCAACAGACCATCTTCTACGCATGTGTTTTTAACGTGCAATATTTCTAGAGAATTCTGAAGACCTCTATAAAGAGGCATAATGTAATGGATCAAGCATTAGGTGGCAAGATGATCAAGTAATCATAAGATGAGGAATGTCGTAGCATTCAAGAGAAGATGTAATAGTTAGTAAATTGATTAATAGAATTGTGTTGTAGCACTTGGGGACTTTGTTTCAGATTGCTTGTTGCTGTCGTTGAGGAGATTGATGCTAATCGTGGACACAACATAAAGCCACAGTTGAGAAAGCAGTACGCTGCCAGTCTGTAAACACGGAAATATAACACAAGAAAACAGAACACAAGAAATATAACACAAGAAAATAGAACACAAAGTCCCCAAGTGCTACAACACAATTCTATTAATCAATTTACTAACTATTACATCTTCTCTTGAATGCTACGACATTCCTCATCTATTCTAGTACTCCTACAATCTATTTCATCTTTGATAGCCTTGACACCCTTGATAACAACTGCCATCAACCTTTGAAAATCCTTTGACATTAATGAAAACTTGTGTTCAACATTGAGCACTTTTTAGAGGCACACATCATTTAGATTTGGTTTCCTAATTCTTCCATATTTTTGGATAGGCTTCTCCAATCATTAGTGGGTCTATTTCTTCTTAAGGGGAGAATTTTTTTACAAGAAGTGGATCGTTTTCTATCTTCAGATGTTCATCATTGGTATAGGAGCTCTTTCATTATAGGGGGATTCATATCCTTATTTTCTCTCTCCTACTAGGATAAATTTATTATAATTACGTGATAGAAGTCCTTAGGTGGTCACAATGAGTCCTCCTTCTATCCTTCATTCCCTCGTGTAGTTATTTCATTTTCTTTTTTGGAGAGGAGATTTTTCCCATGTGGTTTTCTCTATTTCTCTAATTATGAGAGATTTATTTGTTTGCACATGGATACCTCATTAATCCTTGTAGCCATAACCCATATGCATCCATCATTGTATTCTTCATTAGGTTTTTTAGCTTCTCTCTAAGTTTATCTTAAGGGGGTGTTGGAGTACAATTAGGATAATCACTTGATAATTAATTAATTATTAGGTCTCTTATTAAGTCATTCACTAAAGCTAAACTTTGGAATATTTTTTATTATTATATTGAGATATTTATAGGTTAATTTGTCTCATTACATGAGATGATGACACGTGTCTCAATATGTTCAAATCTTCATCTAGGGTTTGCACTATTTATTTTATAAGAATTAATTATTGTATTTTTTAATAATTGCATTCAATTCAATTATAATTAAAAGTTAATCTCAATATCATATGCTTGTATGATACTTTTGTGGATTTAATCAATCTCTATTGGTTGCATAGAAAATCAACTACTTTGATCTCTCATTTGTGATAGGTTTTTTGGTTGCAAGTGATTTCTGGGAGTTTTGGACTGCACTATCAACTCTAATAGCTTCCATGAATGTGGTTCCCTTTGTTATCCATTAATTTATTAACTTCCCATTTGAAGGAAAAATGTTTACTATTTATCATAGTGGATTTAAACCTTTGTCTCTTCATGTTCAAATTTTCCCTAGATTACTTTTGGCAACAACCAACCCAACCCACTTGACTTCATGCTGATTTTATCTTTTAATCATATCAAAAATTCAAAGATAGTTATATTTCTAAATTATCCCTTACCAATATCTCATATGAGGCTCCTTTGTCTCCATTGGCTATAATGGTTGTTTCTCCTACTCCATAGGTAGTGAAAAATCTCAGCCTGAACCAAGTAAAGGATGCTTTTAGAAAGAAATTGTAGGATAGAAGGAAGATTGATTTGGACTAGTTTTCTCAAAACGAAGATGAGGAAAAATATTTGGATTCCATCAAACCACTAATAACCTTGAATATAACTTTGATTGAAACATTCAAGTCAAGTTCCAATTTCAATTATGAATTATTAACAAATTTTCAAGTTAGACATTATCAATTACAAAAAATCACACTTCCATCAAATGAATAGTGGAGAATGCTATAAAGGTTGATAGAATGATTTGATTTAATATGAGTTTACAACTCAACTCTGTGCAAAATTATTTTTGAGAAAGATTTTGTGTTATACCATTTAAGCATTCACCTACTTAATCAAAACAGGAAATAATATAAGCATCCACACAAGAAAATAGTTAACACCAGATTTACATGGAAAACCCCATAGGGGAAAAACCATGGTGAGAATCGTTGTTAGGAGGTATTGTCCTAATCTATCCTCACAAGTAAATAAAAGTTACAAATTTGATTTAGTAATACAACCCAAGGAAGCTACTACTCCCTGTTTATACAATTTTGTTTTAGGGATACAATCCAAGGAAGCTATAACTCCCTGATTGAAAACAATTAAAATATGACTAACCTTATGGCTTCAACCCATTGATAGTCATCAATTCTACACATTATATCTAAAGCGGATCTTATCACACTTTGCTCATGCACTTATAGATTTTTGTACACTTCCTTAATACTCTTCTCATCTTTGATCTTCTATATATACCATTTGCATAATTACAAAATATAAATTAAGTCAGTCATAAATAAGAGAATATGAAACTTGTAGCATCTTGGCCTTCATATCCATTCCAGTGGTATAAAAAATGGTAAAACATTAGTTACCTTAAATGAGTCAACATGACCCATACAACATATTCAATCACTTCTTAAACTTCACTCATACTTGAACTTTTGGTGCACATCATTAACATACCTTAGTCAGCCTCAACAAAAGCATATCTTTACAAAATAACTTGAAACATTTGTGTGATACTGGAAACAAGAAATTTCTTCATGTGCTTCATACCTTAGACACTATTAGATATGTGGAGTGTCCACACAGACTCATACAACTAAAGTTCACAATCTTCTATTGGTGTAAGTAATCAAACATATGTTCTGATGAAGATTTAGCATCCAAAACCAACTATATCAATCTGTCACTTTGAAAATTGAACTTGCAAAGCACTAGATCACTTGAAACTTTAATATGGCATACATTAGACAACACTAAGTATGTCCTCAAAACCACTTGGCCAAAAATTTACATCCATAGGAATGCAAAGCATTCCAATAAGCCTTCTAAACCACTTTTCTCTATCTTAACACAAACCAAAACTCTGTCACTTCCACCTTTCTCTGCAGAAGGGATATTGACATGAAAACTTGGATATAAATACCTTCACATCTCCATAAACTTAACTTCTGAACCGAAAGACTAAATCTTGCTCTACTGAAAGTTGTAGACCAAAAATATTATGATTCTATCTTAGAGTATACACTATGAAAGCCTTAGAAAAAACTTCTAGAACCTATCACTTAGTGTTGTATACCAAATTAGAAAAATATCATTGTAGGCAACCTGAAAAAATATCAAGAAATGTGTACCCACCTCTGCATCATACTAAGACATCAAGAAGACTCTTAGTCTTCTAGATCACTGCAATACTAAATTGCACCATTATATATCTCTACACACTAACAATCTCCAGAGCATATACAATCATAAACATACTTTGACATCAATGAAAATAAAGCTTATTAGGGTACACCACTATCTAGGTAAATTGGACATTATAAAGGGTTGCATACCATCTTGTATAGTTACATAAAATATAGTATCAAAAAATCAATACATACTTATGTACACCTAGATCTCTTGTACCTTGATCCCATGGATACATGGTGTGTCTAGGCAATTAAGTGGATGAAGGTGTTGAACACCTAGAATACTAAGAGGGGGGGTGAATCAGTATTCTATTAAACCATTTGATCATGATCCATCCAATTATCAATACATATCTAATTTCAACAATGAATGAAAACATGAAGAAACCACAAGATCACATGACACATGAACACCGAGATTTTTACGTGGAAAACCCAAAAAGGGAAAAACCATGGTGAGGATTAGCTCACAATATACTATAACCAGTTATAAGATATATTACAAAGGCTCACTGCCACAAAAAGATAGATACAAAATAGAAATGGACACATAGCCAGGATGTGAAATGATACAAAATGTACTTTCCTTGTGTTGAATTTAGTTCCTTTGAAACTTTGAATACAAAACACTGCTATGCTTTACAATTGCTCAACATTCACAACAATTTTGCTATTATTCAGATCACACACATATAAATTCACATGTTCACATCACATCATGCATCATGTCTATCTACATTCTCATATTTTTTTTACATATATAGCTAATACACCTACATACATCAATTAGGTCGGCCTAATTAGATGTAGCCCTATATTAAATCAAAATTCCATTATTGACACCACACTTAAATCAAAAACATCTTTGTGCTCAAATCAAATGTGCAACACTTAATTTAGGTCAGCATGGACCTAAAATAGATCTCATTAACACCCACAATACTTATTTAAATCATCACAACATATGCCAAGCATTCTAAGGTTGGCCAAGAATTAGACCTAATCACAAAATAAGCCAACTGATCAAACACCAATGATCCATCCAATCATATAATCACTCATCATCTAGAATATATAGTGTACTGAAACCTTTAAACAATCTCCCAAAATTGCAAATTCTGATCCTTAACACTAGAGGAATGCGAACCAAATTACTCATACCCATTTGCATTGTATAAGGCCAAAACTAAAAGTAGAACTATTGTCGCTTGTACCTTTCAAATTGTATATCCAAAATAGTTGAAAACTTGAACACAGATGCACAAAGTCGTCAAGAATAACATATTAACAACTCATAAGTAGATTTTATTACATGAGTAATTATGGACCAAAATACCGGATTAGAATATATTCATTCTATTCACCAGATTAGAGAAAATATCAACAATGAATGTTGGAATCAATGACAACACATTAAGGGGTTCCTTCTTCATTCTTTCAACATAAGGATGTGCCTAGTCTACAAGTATAGAGAGCATTGTGAGGTTTATAAATCTATTCTTAAAGAATAATTAAATTTTGAATCTAGTATCTCAAAATAAAAATATGAATGCAACTGATACTAAAAGAATACCCAGGTTTGATTACTTATATCTAGTGAGTAGGCTAAAAATTGAGGGAAGGTACAAGATACTTGTTTATATATTTCTTGATTGATAAATTCTTCAACATAGTATATCAAAATACTATGGTCTTTTAGTGAGTGTCTCGAGACCCATTTGGTCTTGATGAGTCTAAATATTTGACCAAATCACATTTAATATTTCCTATCCTTATGAACTCATATGGTTTACTATGTTGGCTATCCCTTATTGGATAAAAGAATGAACTGAATTGGCTATGCTAATAATTTTTTCATCCTTTATGAACTAGTCCCAATGGATAGAAAATCTTGGATTGGCTAATGAATTTGAATTTTTAATAATGAAAAAAATAGCTTAAACTATCTATTCTTATTTCCTAAGTATTTTTTTAGGTCAAAAGAGTATGCACATTAAATTTTTAAATAAGTTAAACAATTCTCTTTTACCTAACTTAATTATACTTAATGATTTAAAATGAAGAAAATTGTTATTGTTCATGTGGGTCATTACATATAGCCTATTTCATTAATTAAATGCTCGTATTCCCATTCCTATTTTTCAAAGCATCTCATTTACAATTTTTATTAGAACCTTTTAAACAAACCCCAGAATGAAATTTATAAAGTGTACAATAATAAATAGATTTTTTCCTTTCAATCAAGCAATCTTACCATCTTAAGGAGGGGTTTTTACCCCAACATCTATTAATGATTGACAAGTACAAATGTACTTACTAACAAGTGGGAGGGAGATAATACATACCACTCAAAGGAATTGAAGAATTAACCCTTTCATCTAGAATACCTTTTAGCACCTCTAAACCATATAGATTACAATTAGTGAATTATGAAGAACACTCACCAAATGTGTAAGATTACCACCATTATTTATATTTTTCATATCAAAAGAGAATAATTGTACAATTATAAAAATATTTTTTCTATCAATTTCTACAAAATGGGAATCATGATAAAATGTGTCTTAGCCTCATGTATATGAATACCATCCTTGTAATTTTCAATCATAGTAGCTGCAACTTGACTCATGTTCATTTTAGGATTCAAATGAGGGCCTTTTGAAGGAAAAATAGTAGGATGGTCCATGAAACTTGGCAAACACACACAAAATAATGAACTTGAAACATGATATATATATAGTTATATAGTTATATAGTTATCTTAAATTTAAAAATTAGAAAAATAGGAAACATATATTTGAAAAGAAAATAGAAATTAAACTTTAAATGTCAAACCCTTGAGGGTGATAGATTTGATGGATTCATTAAATTGAAAAGAAATAAAATAAATATTTTAAAATAATTAATGCTAAATAATTTTTTAAAAATAATCATTTCAATATTTAACCTATAAATAAATAGTTGAGAGTGTAGCAACAAAACAACATAATTTTCAAACTAATAAAGATTTAAGAACTTAGATTTTATGGGAGAATGGAATTTTTTTGTTGTGAATTGTGCTTAGTGATCAAATCTAATGTTATGATATCTAATATAGAAATATGATGCACAAATAAGTTGTTGGATGTATTACCCCTTGCTTTGATTTAATTGAGAGATTGTGAAATTATAAATGTGAGTTTGATTTATAAAAATGACCTATGTATCTCTGACTTAAAAAAATACCTACTCACATTGAATATCTAGATTGAATAGTATCCAGTAATTATTTGTTCAGAAAACTTCTTCATAATCAAACCCCTTGATCACATTTAATTATGTGAAAACAGATAAAATAACCATACAAGATGTCTAATCTATCACTATCACTATGGTGTAGATAGTGATATAAGTTGATGCCCTTGATACAATGGATGCTCCAATAAATGCCTAAAATGAAATAAGATTTATCCATTTATACACCCACAAATACAAATCACAGATTTCAGGCTCAGGCCAACAAGTATCAAATAGTAGGAAAGTTTGTCCTTTTAAATGCCAATTGTACAGCCTGTGAAGGAAGCTTATTCACTAATTGCTGGTTGTCAATATACCAGCTATTTATATGGGGACTTAGTCCTTTTATAAAGAACGGCATCTTAGTGCACCAGCAATATAAAATCTTCCATCGAAAGCCCACTGGTTTTCTTTGGAGGACATACGACTTGCATGTGACCGACGCTGGGGCTGTGCTTGGATCTCGATAGGGGTTGTCCTAGTTATGTATTCACCTCTGATTTAGCAGGTGGACATATATCCTGCACGCTTTTAACATCGCGCATTCGCCCTCCATATGACCCTTCAGTATTAAAATGGGAATGAGCATTACTGGAGCCATCTTCATGATTTAATAAGGGCTCAAATATTTAATGAAAGAAAAACTGGAAGGCAAATGAATTGAAGTGCAGTGGGTGATAGAGAGGGAAATGTTAGCAATGTAAATAGTTGGTGGGTGGCGAAATTTCTCATGAGAAGGCGCAAAAGTGGAAGTGGAATTGTATAATGCTTATTGACTTTTGATCTGTTTTCTAGTAGTTATCATTTTATTCTATTCAAAGTCTGACAAATATTTTTTTTGGTTGCCTATGATGATCAGCATGAGGTTAGGAAGAGAAACTATTTTATTCTGCTATTCAAATCAAAGCATTCAATTAGTAAAGTCCCCAAAAAAAAAAAATTTATGATGGAGATGTTCAAGATTCAATTTATAATAAATGGTAGACTTTTTAATTCATTTATTCTCAAGATGAATTAGTCTATTCAAGAGAATGACTACTTAGAAATCGAAAGTAGAGAAGATATTGATAGAAACCTAACACGGTGAAGTAATAAGATTAAAAATTTGATTTTTGATATAAAAGGAAATTACAAATGAAAGATAAAGCTATTAATATTTGTTTCAAGTAGAAGAAATAAATATATCTTATGATAAAATATTTGTAAAAGAGATTTCTTTTTGAAATGTAAATATATTAAAACTTGTGAAAAAGGAATCAAAGGAGTTAAAAACCACTTCAAAGGAAAGAAAATCAATTTATTTTCAAGGTTAGAGTATAGTTATATAAAAATGCAGAGAAAATATCTTCTAAGGCTCCCATCTCTTGACAAGTCACTACTCATTCAAATCCTCCTCATTCACCTCTTAATATTCCAATTCTCGAATAAAATCCTCTTATTCCTCTACATGAATTTATTCCTTTACAAAAGGATCACCTTGAAAGTTAAACATTTAGAAGTCAATCTTCCCCTCCTTTTGAGATAATTCCTCCCCCATTATCAAATGTTGTGGTAAAGAACAAAAGGAGCATTTCTAAACCATTTTTAGATAATTTTTCTATAACTAATTAAACATTTATCTAAAACATTCTCAATCCTAAAAAATTAAAGTTATTTCATTTATTTTTATAGATTCTAAAGTATCATGATTTTTAAAAATTTACATTTAGTTCTCATATTATCAAATTTATAATATTGATTTGGGTAAGAAAATAAAGAAAGATAAAAAAAAGTATATGTAATTAGTTATTACAATCACTTTAACCAAGATGCATCTAAATGACCACCTAATTGAATAGTTAATTCTATACATAAAATATCTAATTAGCTAATTTTAAGTGATGTAATGGATCTAAATAATATAGTCAATAAAATTAAAGAGTCTAAGAATCACAAGTTCATTAAGATAAATTTCTTCAAATTTAAGACATGATAAAAAATAATTTTGGAAAGCTTGAAAATAAAGGTTTCTTTTTTTTTATAAAGAAGGTCATGTCTTGTTGATTGAAGGGTTGAAGGAATCTAAACTAAGAATTGCCCTTTTTGAGGATTGAATATAAAATTTCATAGGATCTTAAGATGAAAAATGGTTTCAAGAATAATATTTAAGACCTCATTGAGATTATATTGTGTCACTATTATAATGAAGATAAATCAATTTGCTTCACAAGTGTTATAAATTACGTTTTGGTAGATGCTACCAAGAGAGAGTTGAAATCATTTGGATTTGATTTTTATTTTTACATAAGCTTATGAGAATGATATAAATTTGTTTAAGGATTTTGAGAAATAATTTGAGAAAATATGTAGAATTGTTCATTTCTTTGTTTAATTATATTGAAGACCCAAACAAAAATGCAATTAAACAAGTTACATTAAGTACTCTTAATGATTACACCAAAAACAAGAAATCAGCCACATAAAGATACATTGACAACCAATATGCATGTCTTGATTTGAGCAAACATAAATATTTTAGTGTATTACTAACTTTATAGAGTTTGATATTACTATTTCAAAATGAATTAAAATCACAAATAAAATATTTTTTATCATATGTATTTTTCATAAATTTTGTAAAGGTTTTATGTTAGATGTAATTATTACTTTTAAAATTATTCTCATGAAATCTTAAGATTTCATTATTGATTTTATTTCCTCATTTTAAAAATCCTTCACTAAATGGGACTAATCAAAATCTATATTCTATTTGACTAGTTAGACAATCTTATTTTCTTTCCTAATTTTATATGCATCTCATTTATATTTTTTCTAAAATCTTTTAAAGAAACCCCTAAATGTAATTTATAAAGCATGGAACAATAAATATATATTTTGGTTTTCAATAGACAATCTTGCCATCTTAAGAAGGGGTTTTTACCAAAAAAAACTATTAATGATTAACGAGTACCAATTTATATATAACAAGTAGAAGGGAGAGAAGACATATCTTTGAAAGGACTTGAATAAATTTAGAAACTAAAAATTTATGAAACATAGATTTGTTCAAGAAATTTCTCCATTGTCAAACCCTTTTATCTGATTTAACCATGTGAAAACAAGTAGAGTAGCCATGTACGATGTCTAATCTATCATTATGATGTAGATGCTGATATAAGTTTGAGATGTTGATATAATTTGATGCTGTAATGTTCTAATGATGCCCTTAATACAATGGACACTCTAATATCAGATAGATCTATTAGATGTCTAAAATAAAGTAAAATTTGTTCGTCTAAACAACAATCTAGAATACAAATCATGAATTTCAGACTCAAGCCAACAAGTACCAAATAGTAAGAAGGTTTGTCCTTATGAATGCCGATTCTACAGCCTATGAAGGAAGTTTATTCACTAATTGCCCCTCCCAAATTGCTGGTTGTCGATATACCGGCTATTTATATGGGGACTCGCTCCTCTTAGAAAGAACGGCATCTCAATATAAACTCTTCCTTCACCAACCCACTGGTTTTCTTCGGAGGACATAAGACTTGCATGTGGCCGACGCCGGGGCTGTGCCTGGATCTCGAAAGGCGATGTCCTACCTCTGTATTCACTTCTGATTTAGCAGATGAATGCATTATATGTATTCGCCCTCCATATGATGCTTCACTATGCAATGCTATTAAAATGTAAATGAACAACACTAAACCCATCTTCATGATTGGAAACAACAGGAAAGGAAAACAGGAAGGCAAATAAATTGAAATGCAGCGAGTGATAGGGAGGGAAAGGTCAGCAATGTAAACAGTTGGTGGGTGGTGAGATTTCTCATGAGAAGGCGCAAAAGTGGAAGTGGAATTGTATAATGTTTATTGACTTTTGATCTGTTTTCTAGGCATCGTCATTTTATGCTATTCAAAGTAGACAAATAGAGATTGAATGCGGATTTTGGCACGCCATGTCTGGAATATTGAACACCTGTATTACAACCGCTGTTCCCGGCCTTTGAAAATTGTGAGTGTGATGGGTTCGACATTTTAAAAGCTTCATGAAAGCTATCTTTTATTCTTATATTACAGTCGCTGTTTTATGGTCAAAGTTTCGGCCTGAGCTGTAGGTGCCAAGATGATAATGAAAGCCAAAGTTTAAAACAATTATTATTTAGTAGGATATTCCTTTTGTTTTTTAAGAGTTTTTTTGGGGAAGAATTTAAGGATGCCACAAGGAAGTTTGTTACTTTGGTGTATGGGTTCGTTGTATAGCAACCAGGGGAGAGGGGTTAGTAGTTGTACAAGATAATTTTGAAGTATGTAGCAATTATATGGAATTTTGTAAGAATTATGTTTTTTCTAAGAAGATGAGATTTTGAGGTATAGTCATATTAATTTTTTCTTGAATAAAATAAATAAAATTTTAATTAGTCAATAGGCTATTTGTTTGAAATTTCTGCTGGGATTTTTGTCAGCCAAACCGTGAATAGAATTTCTCGGTGTCGGGAATCTCTCGACCGGTGGTGAGTTTCCCGGGGTTGTTTATGATGACATGGAGTTTGCAAATTACGTGGGTTGGCGGTGTTGGAGTTGGTTGTCTCGATACGCGGGAGCAAAATAGTAAGTGTTTGCTTGTGTGAGGGTTAATGCATCATAGCATTCTTGTATGATGGCGTGGGAGGAAGTAAATGCAATATTCAATGTTGCAGTGTGGGAAAGTATACTCTGAAATGTGCGAGAAAATATATTGATTAAGTTGCATTGTCAAAAGAGCTATTGTGGTGTTGGTTTGATAGCAGAGGCTCCATTTTATAGCAGATTGGAGGGTTTTACATTGTGGTGTTGGTTTGATAGTAGAGGCTCTATTTTATAGCAGATTGGAGGGTTTTACATTGTGGTGTTGGTTTGATAGTAGAGGCTCTATTTTATAGCAGATTGGAGGGTTTTAATACTATTGTGCTCTAGAATCTATAAGTTGTTTTACATGGGTATTTTGCATAAATGATTAATTTTTCAATTGTTTTTGCATGCATTCAAAGATATCTTCTATCTTTTTCAAGATTGCTATTGAAATTCTACATGATTCATTAGGGTTTTCAGGTTATTAAAAATGGTCCTAAAGATAAGAAAACGTTGTTGAATAGATTTCCCTTGTTTTTTTTTTTCAATCTTCTTCATGACTTTGTGTAGCCACTGAATTGATGAACCTTTCATTGAAATTTAATTCATTAATTCTATACATTATGTTTTTGTCCAATTATATCAATTTATTTTGAAGACTTCAAAGAGATTATGGCTTTGTATGGATGGAGAAATTGCAGTTAAATCGTGTTTCTTTCGTCAAAAAATATGGTTAGGGTTAGTAATTTTTTTGCCCTTCGTTTATTGTTTGTAGTTATCTTTGTGCATCTTTGGTGTTATACCCATTAATATAAGAGTAATTGCAGATTAACAAAAAGGGAAATTGGAAAAGAGCTATTAGAAAAACACTTAACAATCACAACAAAATGGTAGATGTTCAAAAACCCACATTAAATAGAACTATAAAATATAGAGAATAGTAAAGGCAAACTACTATAATGAATAGTTTGTTATGGGGAATTGAAAAAAAGAATATCATGAAGAACAATTTGTTATGGGGAACTTCAAACAGTTGAGAAATAAAGAATATCATGAAACATATTGATTCAAGACACATAACATGTTCCATCCAAACAAAATAACCACGACAATTAACAGTTTGTTGTAAGGAGCTTCAGACAGATGAGGAAGAAAGAATATCATGAAACATATTGGTACAATACAAGCAATCTATGTAACAGTTGTAAGAGGTGTTAGAATAACACTTAAGAATCACACGTAAATGAGAGATGAAGCGAAACCCACATTAAGTAGAATGCAAAGGGTTAGTATGAAAGCATAAAAATATTCAAGATAAAATTAGTATAGTGGCTATTAAGTGTTATTCTAATAGCTCTTTTACAATTTCTCTATTTTTCTATAATATTTAGTGCCAAGTAATGTAGCTCAAATTTTCAATTAAGTATGTGGTGTTATACCCATTTTGCACAGGTTATTGCTACCCATTGGCTTTATGAACTGTTACATAGATTGCTTGTGTTGTATCAATATGTTTTATGATATTATTTTTTCCAGTTTCACAAAGGAAACTATTCATTATTGTAGTTTCCCTCTTGTATTCTCCATATTTTAGTAAAATGGTCATCGAATTGACAAGCCAGTTGTTACATAGACTACCAACTGTTACATAATGAACAATTTGCTTTGTGGAACCATTCTGCTTTCGCGTGTTGAGGCAACCAACTCCACCACCACCAACCTACACAATTAGAAAGCTCCACCACTTTCATAAACAACCCCAGGTAGTTTGTTGCAGGGAGCTTCAAGTAGATGAGAACAAAAAAGAATACCATGAAACATATTGATACAAGATTCGGGCTATGTTCTTTGGCAATAAATATTGACAGAAAATAGAGAAATTGTATAAGAGGTGTTAACACTTATTTGGTACTAAATATTATTATGCATATATATATATATATATATATATATATATATATATATATATATATATATATATATATATATATATATATATATATATATATATATATATATATATATATATATATATATATATATATATATGCATATATATATATATATATATATATATATATATATATATATATATATATATATATATATGCATATATATATACCCATTTCATATTTAAAAATATACATATAGGAAGAAATATATATCCATATATACAAATCAAGACCACTGTAGCTCATTTGAAAATGCAATAGCAATTTATATATACACATGTATATCTAAACAGATGTGTATGCTATCTTTATTTGTATTTATGTAGACTTTGATTTAAAAAGAGTTAAAAATAGAATATGTAAGTATTATTTAGCTTCTAAGAAAATTACTACAACACAACCATAACATTCAATGATATAGCATTGAGATGTTGTTAATAAGAGAGAATTTAATGGTGTAGTATGTGTAACATGTTCATAACAAAGCTGTAAAATTGTTTGAACTTTGGCAACACAATGTGCCTATCGAAATTGAATACATTGAAAAACACCTAAAACAATGCACAGAACTATAGCTCAAGCCGGCAACAAAGTAATTTTTTGAGGTTGCAAACATTGAATATTGCATTTGCTTGCTCCTGCCATCTTGATTTCCATTGTCCAACACCGCGAGTAACCATTTACCATTCTGCTTTTTTGTTCGAAGGATGCCAAGAGCGCCTTGTTGCATATATATTTTAATAAGCTACAATGTTTAAAACATGTTGCTGAATTACATAACATTTGCCTTCTGCTTATTGTTCCTTCTTGCCGCTGTGCACCTTTGACATTATTCCCAGTTTTACGAAGGTCCTTGCAGGGCATGCGAATGGATACATAGTCGGGAATAAATATAATAAACACATCTATTTAGATATAGCAATGTATATATAAATAGATATATACATGTGTACATATGGATATATATCTGGTTATATGTGTTTTTTTTAAATGTGCAGACAAAGGGGAAATTCAATGCATATATTTACTTAATCATTTTTATTCTTGTTGTTGTATATCCTATTGTTTGGATAAGAAAGGATGAAGGGACTAGCTAGCAACATATATAAATATTTGCATATAGGTATATGTAGAAATACAATAAAAATTGCATGCATATATATAAGCAACCTCAAAGATAAATAGATAGATATAGGGATATATACATTTTCATTTATCATTTTTATTCTTGTTGTTGTATCTCCTACTGTTTACACAATATTAAAAGTGTATTTTTATTCTTGTTGTTGTATCTCCTATTGTTTGGACAATATTAAAAGTGGAATGGTTATACCCATTTTCATTTAATCAAATTAGTAAAATAGTTGAAAAATTATCAATATTTCTAAGTTGTCTACCAATTTCCATTAGATGTTGCAATACATGTTAATCTTTTATTTTTAAATTGTGAAATAGAAGTTCTCATAAGTATGTCTATGGAATCGGTCTTTGTGGATGGGTCTTCAGAGCCCCCCTAGATTGATTTGTTGACATCCCCCATAGGTTTCGTTGTGGAGTCTGGCTCTAAGGGTGCGAACTGCTAGCCTTCTGATCTTGATTCCGTAAATTTATATTTCCTTTTTCTTATACCTGTTGCAAATTTGTTGTTATTGTTTCCTTCCTCTGTTGTATGTAACCTAAAAATTGCCTTTTAGTTTCTTTGATTTCATGATTCTCAAATACAAAATCACACACTGCATACCCTTTCCTATTTATGTTTCTAGTTTCTTGGCTTTTAGGTGTATACACACATGGCTGACCCTGGTAAATCATATAGTTATGGAACTAGATACACATTGATTTTTTTCTAGCACATAAAAAACATCCCTTTGCAGCCTTTGCTTCCCTTACTCCTTTTATCCATTTGGTGTGATCAAGTACATTTTCCTCAATTGAACTTGTCTTTGTACGTTGCAAAGAAATAACCAACTTTGACTTCATATCATTCTACAACATTGCAATCAGATGTTGTTAATAAGAAAGCATTTAACAGTGTAGTATGTGGAACATGTTCATAGAAAAGTTGTAAAATTGTCTATACTCTGCCACTACAATCTGTTTATCATAATTGAAAACATTGAAAAATAACAAAAACAGTGCATAGAACTATTTCAAACAATCAATTGTCATGTCTGCACATCTTAGGTGTTATGTTCATCAGACCCAAAAATACTCAACAACAACCCAATAGAATTGAACTATAGTATTCAACAATATAGCATTTAGATGTTAATAACAAAGCATTTTATAATTTAGTATGTGCAATATGTTCATAGCAAAGTTCAAAATTTTTTTGGACTATGCCAATACAATGTGCCTATTGAAAATCGATACATTGAAAAACACCCAAAATAGTGCACAAAACTATGGTAAGAGCTTCGAAGCACTTGATCATAATTTAAGGAAACCATTCAATAGTATCTTTTCTATTATGTTGGAAATTACAATGAAATAGTGAATGTATTAGATTATGTATGCAATGGTTAGATCATGTGTTTGTGTGTGTGTGTATGTATATATATATATATATATATATATATATATATATATATATATGTATGTATGTATGTATATCTATATGTGTGTGTATATATATATATGCATATGCATATGCATATGTATATGTGTATGTGTATGTGTATGTGTATGTGTATACATGCATACATACACACACACACACACATATATATGTATATGTATATGTATATAAATATATATATATATGTATATGTATATATATATGTATGTATATATGTATATGTATATGTATATGTATATATATATGTATATGTATATATATATGTATATGTATATATACATAACACTTAAGAATCACATGTAAATGACAAATGAATGGAAACCCACATTAAATAGAACTCGTAAAGCCAATGGGTAGCAATAATTGAGTTGCAAAATGGGTATAACGCCACAAACTTAATTGAAAATTCGAGCTACATTACCTGACACTAAATGAAGAACAACTTGTTATGGGGAACTTCAACCAGATGAGAAATCACAAAGAGAAAATAACATGTTCTATTCACACAAATCGCAAAACTAAACATACCTTCACAGCTACTAAATTAATTTTATCTTCAATACCTTTATGTTTTCATACTAACCCTTTGCATATATATATATATATATATATATATATGCAATTGCTCCTATGTTGATGTGGATTTAAAAAATATACATATGTAGGGGCAATTGTATGTGTATGTTTATGTAGTGTAACATTAAAAAAAATACATTGTTCACAAAAATCATATAACATGTCCCATCCACACAAAACGCAAAATTGAACATACCTTTAGAGCTACTAAACTATTTTTATTTTGAATATTTTTATGCTTTCATACTGACCCTCTACATATATATATGCAACTACCCCTATTAACAAATATTGATACAACACAAGCAATGTACATAACAACTGCCTTGTCAATTCAAAATTCAAGCTACATTCTTTGCTACTAAATATTATAGGCAAATAGAGAAATTGTATAAAAGGTATACTTCCTCTTGTTGTGCTCATTGCCATCATGCAACAACGTAAGCAAGCATTTGTCACTTTGATTTCGCCTATCTAGGAAGCTCAGCTCTTCAGTGCTAGCATCCTACATGGACAAAAAACTCCACCTCCATCGACCGTTGTGGTGAATAGCCCTGGGAAACTCGTCGCCGGCCTTCTAGAGATATTCATTGCCGATGGCAAGGAATTTTTTGCACACGTAGGCTAATGAAAAATAGAGAAATTGTATAAAAGGTATACTTCCTCTTATTGTGCTCATTGCCATTGTGCAACAACGAAAGCAAGCATTTTCCACTCTGCTTCCGCCTATCTAGGGAGCCCAACCCTCCAACACTGGCATCCCACGTGGTAAAAAAACTCCACCTCCATGGATCGTCATAGTGAACAGTGTTGGGAAACTCATTGCCGGCCTTCCATACATATTCATTGTTAGTGAAAATGAATGTTTTGCATGCCTATGCTAACAAAATCCTAGTGGGAAACTCCGAATAGATAGGCCAAAGATAATTTGATGGGTAAGGAAAACTTAGAGTATATAGGCACAAAAAAAATTCAAAGCACAACATAGTTGCACAACTTTGGACTGGTTGCATGTGCATCTAATATTGTATTCTTCTAAACGTGACATATAACAATAGTGAAATAGTGAAAATGGTTAACACATAAATCTATAGAATACTTGTATATATATTTTTATATATTCCAATGTTCAAACCATGTTATCCCTCTTGTGATCATCCATAGATATACATTTATATACACATGAATACACATATATTTTGCTATATGTTTATGTCTAATTAAGTTACTACTTTAAATATATCTATGGTTATACATGTATATTCATAAATGCTAATATGGTTGAGCTTGTATGTATATTCCTAGACCATCACAACACATTCAAGTTCAATAGTCCAATCAATTGTTGGATTAGAAAAGGCTAAAAAACAACAACGAAACCATTTGTACTATAGCCAGCATAAAGAGAAAATTAGTACAAAGCGTCGTACAAAGTACTTGCAACAAAGGCTAACTACAACAACCACACCTGCAGGTCTTCCTACTGCCAATCTTTCCCTGCAGCCCCCATTGGAAATGGTAAATGCCACTCCTTTTGCCCCAGATTGTCTCCTTCACCTAGGCTACCAAAGTGTGCATGGTAGTTTGGACAAAAACATATTGATATCAATGTCACAAGATATGTTCAATATACAATCTCATATCAATCCCCCCATTACACCAGTGTGCCAACAACACCTCAAAGAAATTTTCAATGATTTCTACCTTTCTTTGGTGAAACAGTTCCGACACCACATAGATGCATTATCGAACCTTGTTGTTTGTCAGATATGCAAAGAAAGCTATATTAAGATGTGCACTCGTGTATTCGGTTCAACAACCACGTGTGCTAGATGTTATTCTGAAAAAGGCTCCCACTATTTTAGCTTTGCAAATGCCATGGACCCAGGCCCACAACCATTCTTGCTAAAAAAAGCTGACACAGGTTGAAGAAATGCTTATTGCTAGGGTGACTCCAGTTTTACAAGTGTCCCGCACTAGAGGAGGGCAGTTTAAATACAATGGTCACATGATAAGCTTTCCTCAGGATATCTCGAGCATTGCAAAACTGTTGTCACGTCAATTGTACAAGACCTTAAGGTTGTGATCATACAACGAAATTGAAGGTGGAAACTATGACTGCTATGTTAATAAACACCATGTCATGGATGCATTGAAATATAAAATTCAATATGAAAAATACTATAGTGATGTTGAGGCCATTAGTATGTTACTTGATATTGTTGTTGATGTCTCCAATTTCTTGAATACAATAGAGAAAGTTTTTGATGAAGAGTTGATGCCATCAACCAGCTCAACAAATGTTGTTGAACATGAAAATGGCTCTTCAACCTTTTCATCATTTATCCCTTTCTTTCCAAATTCAACATGAGAGCTCCAAGCAATCATACAGGTATTACAAATTGAAAAAAAGGAGCAAAATATCTTGTGTTGGCCTGAAATTAGCTCTTCTCCTATTAATGAATGCAACACTGAAGGTTTAGTTACAATGGATTTTCCAACATTGTTCCCCACTAGAGCAACACTTCCCCTCCAACCAAGGAATATTCAAATTCAGTTGCATGAATATGCCCTCCACTTGATGAGATATTTTTACCATTTATTTGGCAAACATGTCAGGTTTGGGTATTTCCTCTACAACTTGATAATGAGACATCGCAATCAACAAACTATTTTTGTCTTCTTCAAAGCGGATTTGGAAGACAAAATCTTGAAGTCCTTTTCTGCATTGCATGAACGACTTCAAGCTACACTTGATGACCAAATTGTAGAGCAGTTGATGTGTTTTGGTGTACTGTTGCATGAGAATCACTCTTTTTGGAACTCTTGTTGGGCCCAACTATCTGCAATGATTGAACAACTTGGGATACCTACCATTTTTTTCACTCTGAGTTGTGTAGAAACAAAATGGCCTGATCTAAAAAATGTTTTATCCTCTATGACTCATTTGGTGATGGAGCCTTTAACAAAGACCCTGACAGATAGTTTTATTCAAAATCCACATATAACATCTTTATATCTACATCATAGATTCTCAATTTTCTGTGAAGATGTGATTGAAAAGCTTTTGCATGCAAAAGATTATTGGTATAGATATGAATGGCAACATCCTGGCTTTGCACATGTGCATGGTTTTTTATGGCTTCCAGAAGCCCTAAACATGGACACTCTTGATTGGTCCAATCACCATGATGTTACCATGGCAAGGAACTTTTTTGATAGATATGTTTCAGCTTGGAACCCACGTTGCTTTGCACAAAGATTGCTCAGAATGTATCAGTGTTCTGAAGAAAATTTGTGCTTACTTTCCACGAGCCAAATTATTTCTAGTGATCCAATCACAGATTATGAAGAGTTTCTAAATACAGTTCAAAGGCACACAAAATGCTCTAAATATACTTTTTTAAGGAAAAAAGGAGAGCAATTACAATGCCGGTATAAAGCACCTTGGCAACAACAACTTACCTCTACATTGACATCTGATGTTAAGTCTAACAAATCCTACAAGCCAATAAGAAATGATGATCGCCTAAATATTCATAGCCCACCCATGCTTGCAATCTGGCATGCCAATGTTGACTGCCAACCAGTTGTTTCTAGGAAAATTGTATTAAATTATATCTCTAAATATGTAGGTAAATCTGAGAAGAAATTAGAAAATTACCTTGATATGTTGAAAATACTTGCAAATACAAATATAGTTGATGATGGAGCACTGCTTGCATATCAAAAATTCATGATGAAAATTCTTGTGGAGTGTGACATCTCTACACAGGAGACGTGTCATATGTTACAAAAATTGCCCCTTGTCACTTCAAGTTGACAATATGTTCACTTGAATGTTGGAAAAAAGGCATGGCTCCGTATAAATAAAAATTATGTTGATGAAGGCCTGCCAACAAATTATATTCATTGCTATATGAAAAGGCCTCCAGAGCTAGTTGTTGTATCCCTAATTGACTCAGTTCGCTTATATACACATTCAGACCAATGCAAAAATGACAAATGGAAATTGAGACACCAGCCTGCATTTGTTCTTGTGTACCCCTTGTTCAAGATTGTTCCCCTTGAAGATACAAAACTATTTGACACATTTTGTTGGACTAAACTTATGTTATGTACAAACCTTTCCAAAACATACACAGATATATGCCTTTCCAAACAAGACATAATAGAAAATTGGAATTTTTTTAAAACAATTGGTTATCATCCTTGGTATGTTAATAGAATTCCAATTGTATCCATGATTGAAGAACACGATGGCAGTGATAGTGATGATTTGAACCATCAACCTCTATGGATGAGTATGAATAGGAAGTTTTCTCTCGGCTTGGTGCTACTACTAACTTTAGCATAAATTAACTATAGGAGTTGGGTAGGTGAGACTTTGATATGCACCATTCATGGAATACAAACCATGTGCCTAAATAACTTCATAATATTGCTTTGCAATTCATCCCTTCATCCAAGGCACAATGTGAGCAAGCTACAATACAATCCTTTCTTTTAAATACATTAGACCATCAAATTTCACCAAAATAGCAACTAGCTCTTCAAATCATCCAATCCCATCACATGCAACCTTCCCCCAAAGGCCCTATCTGCATGATCATTCAAGGAACAGTTGGCACTGGTAAATCCTTTTTGATAAATTGTATAAGACAAAAAATAAATTCCTCTACTACTAGATGCAATATCTCACTGCTCACATTGGGCCCTACAAGTGTTGCTACCTACAACATATGCACCTCCATAATCCCTACAGCCCTCCACATTCCCATAAAGGATATGAATCCTTTGCAAGGTCAACCATTGACAATGTTCCAAGAATAATGGAAATATATTTAATACATTTTGATACATGAAATGAGTTTTCTAGGCCCGAAGTTGTTGCTCAAAATAGATAGCTGATTGCACTAGGCATTCCCTGATAACCAGAGGTAACCATTTGATGGTGTTTCTATCATCCTTGTTGGTGATTTTGCGCAGTTTCCACCGATCATGGATACTCCTATTTATGCTTCACAATCATCGGTTGTAGCCTTATGGCATACTTTCACATTCTCAGTAACATTGGACATGATTTTCTGCTAACAAGGAGATAGCCCTTCCCAACAAAAGTTTCAGGCAATCCTTCTCCATATAAGAAATTGTGAGGCTCTCCATGATGACTAGGAAGAGCTTATGAAACAAACAAATAAAATGTTCTCACCCATAGAAAGAGAACAATTTGATGCTGCAACACATTTTTTTGTCATAAATGACTTAGTCACTTCCACAATAAAAAAATGATCAAACAATTAAACCTTCCCATAGCCATTAACACTGCTCGAGTAGCATAGCAAAAGACATCTGATTATGGAGATGATGACTAGCTTCTCCCAAAACTCCTGCTTTGTGTTGGTGAACATGTGATGCTAACAACAAATTTTTGGATTCAAGCTGGCCTAGTCAATGGATCCCTTGGTCTTGTTACAGCTATTGTGTACAATGAACATTGCAAACCGCCAGATCCGCTTGACTATGTTGTTGTCTACTTCCAAAATTACATTGTCCCACCATGGGACCCAGAAAATGCAAGAGACATCCCCATCCCAGCTATAACCTGAGGTAGTCGAACACAAATTCTACTCACCATGGCATGGGCAATCACAATACATAAAGCACAAGGCTTAACATTAGACAGAGCAACGATAAACATAGGCAACAAAGAAAGGCAGGGGTTAACTTTTACAGCTATCTCTCATGTTAAATCAATTGAAAGACTCTGCATTGATACAACATTCTCATTTGAGAGATACTCCAGACTAAGCAACAACAAATACACTGCTTGACATCGCAGTGAAGAGGCACAGTTGAAACAACTCTAGCTCCCACCAAATGCTTCCACCACCGCCTCGTGCTCTAGATTATGAAAAAGGTTCTGAAAGATTTGTTCTAACATTGGCTCCACACTATATACTATCCTCTTTTGAAGGATTTTGAGTTTAATTTTATAGAAATATACCAAGTAATAACCTTTGCAAGATGGGTATAATCACAAAGATGCACAAAGATACAAAGGAACAATAAGTAGAGGGAAAAACTTGTACAAGTTAGTGGCATGTTTTGATCATTCTAGTCTATTAAAATATATATTCAACTGTAGAACCCCAATCCTAGATCTACACAAACACAAGAAACAAACATAATATTAGATCAAATGCAAATAAGAATCAAGAAATTCCCCATGAAATTCATTTGCAAAGGTCAAATAGGAAAGAAAATGGAGATAATGAACTAAGAAAGCAATGAAATCCTATTTTATTGATGCAAACACTCAATCCCATGGGGCAATTGGTTCCAATTTGATGTGAAAATTGGCCCTTTCCCAACTCCTATGTAGACTAGTGATGATTTGATGAAGGTTGATCCACTTGGTGATTGATTCAATTGAGCTTCATGAAGAAAACCTGCAATAACCTAGCTATAAACTTGATAAATGGATGAGAATGGTGATGCTTGAAGATGAAATTGAATATAATAAGTTTGCTCAAATTTTAGATGATCAAATACAAAGGAAAGCCTTCTATTTATAGAAAGATAAGATGGAAGAATGATCAAAATGAAGCAATGTGGGATCATTCAACATCCAATGGGAAAGTGCCACTTGTCAAGATGTGAATGGAGGAAGATTGGTCACATTTTGATGAATGTGCACAATAAATGAAATTAGGCGGAATATGAAAATCATAAAATGACATGTAAGAGGGAATAAGAATGAATTAAATGCCACTTAGCTCAATGCACAAGGACATGTAAGAGGGAATGAATGTCTTGTTGGAAGGACAAATCCACTTGAAGGGATTTTCAAATTTGGAGGAATATTCCCCAAAAGATGTCAAGTTGAAAGAAAATAGGGATTTAATAAATCCATTAGATGTATTTTCATGTGCAAGTGGCAAAATCTAGAGAAATTAGGATGATCATGATTAAATTAATTAGGGTTTAATTAATTTAATGAGGGATTGAATGATGTGACAATTTGATTTAGATTTTTAGGTTGATTTAAATAAAAAATGAGAAGAATGTGATTTAGATTTAATTAAATAAAGGATTTTGGTTTATTTAATCAAAGAGGGATGATGATGTTAGATTAAATCAAATAAGGTTTAATTTATTTAATTTAATAAGATGACTTTAGAGATTTAATCAAATAAAATGAATTATTTAATTAAATAGAGATCAGAGGATTAATTAAATAACATTGATTTTATTTAATTAATGAGAGAGGGAATGGCCTAATCAGATAAATAATGATTTATTTAATTAAGGGAAAAAGGGTGATGATTAGCTAAGAAGATGATTCAAGACGAAACGATATTAGTAAATTAGGATTAGGTATATGTAATGTCAATCAGTTTAGTTTACGTGTCTACATTTTTCCCCTCTTTGAAGCAAAGTACTCACTGTGTTGATTCAAAGAATAAACCATCTCAATCAAATTAAAAAAAAATTCAATTTTTAACATTGTCCCACTGCTACCCCGGCGAATGAATTATGCTGATATACTACCCCCTTGAGAGATTAGATGAAAATTTCAACTTTTTGGGTGATCTCGTGAAAAAAGAGGACAAGGTGCCCGACAGGTTCAGAAAGGCTTCGAAAGGTCAAAAACATGTCAAAACGATGCAAAACGGCCCACAAACGGACAAAAATAGGCTCAAGGGGTTAGAACCCTTGTAGGATGGGTAAATGGGGTCAAAAAACCCTAACTTTCAAGCTTAATATAGGCCTCGGGGGGCCACTTCCAAATCACTTGCACACACACCCTATAGAGATTCTACCACCAGAGCCCTGAGCACTAATCGAGATGGCGCAATGCATGCTTCCACGACACGTTTTAGATCGAGTATGAGTGTACCAATGAAATCAAGGTGCAGGACCTCTAGTGAGTGATCCTAACTTGATCTCATTTTTTGTGCTTAAGTGCATTTATTAGGCCTAAGAAGCTAGTTTAGGTTTAGTTGTGCAATATAGCGCCGCTACAAACTTAATTTTTGCACCACACGGCCTCAAACTACGTCACATATCCATGTAGTGTCACGACGACGATGTTTGTAATTTTGGGTTTCAGGTCAAAATGTGTCGCATATGCACAGAGTGCCACGACGGTCCTATTTGAAGTTTAGGCTTAGGGGTCAAATTGGGTCGCAAACAAACTGTACCATGGTGGTGGAGTTTGAGGGTTCAAACTCCTCTAGTGGTGCAATTTGAAACCTTCAAACTGCGTCGCCTTTGCAAACAACAACACATGCTATTTCAAATGTGGGAAAGCTCAACCGGGCTCAAGATTTTTTCACGAAACTTGACACTGTGACTTTGTTGATGCAGGAGGAGGCGAGGATACTACACTCACGAGAGAACAAGATCCAACTTCTATTTGGCATTCTAAAGGGGATGCACGAGCAATTACAAGAGCACCTGGGAGCTTTGGGATTATGGTACATCGCCTATGCTCGCCCAGTCCACACTCACTTGGTATGATGACTGCACTAGCTGAGTGATGGCACAACGAGATATTGTCTTTCCATTTTCCCACTGGTGAGGCGACGATCACTTTAGAGGACATCTGGCACATTCTGAGACTACTGATCCACAAAGAGAACGTTATCTATGATGTGGAGGCTAGACAAGATGCCTGCTACAACGTGATGGGCCTTGATTAGATCATTTTCCTAGAGGGCTAGCTTAAGCTAGAGTGATACAAGCTCATTGTTTCACCTTTCAGATTAGTGGTAGTAGCCATCATCTCAAGACTTGTGGCACTAGATCGGTGAGGCCGATACTTCAGCATTAGATGGGGGTTTTCCTGGGAGAGGATGATCAGGTTCATGACTTGCTTTGCTTGGGGGTCAGTGTTATTGGCCTCTCTCTATAGAGATCTGCATGAGGTAGTGTATCTAGACAACAGATCCCTCGAGGCTGACATTACTCTCCTACACATCTGGGTGTGGGAGCATATCTCAGTGCTACGTCCCGTAGAGTTGTTCCAGTAGCTATGGAGCCAGATGATCTAGTGGTGTGGCAATACAAAGGAAAATTTTCTTTTTCACACACTGGCAAGCACAAGATCCCTCATTAGAGGAGGGTGATAGATGATATGTAGGAGTTCACCTAGCGGCCATACCTCAGATGGTCAACATGGTACAATGATGACCAACAACTTTTATTTTCCCACCAGGACCAACTTATGTAGGGGCAGGAGCACACCATTATAGAGAGATATCTTCCAAATAGAGAGGCTCATCAGTTTAGTGATGCTCAAGATTGACCCAATGACTAGTACATGGCCATCTTCTTCCGTACGACAAGGGAGACATCCTAGGGTTGATACATACCTACGGCTGAGATAGTTCAGAGTTTTATGCAGCTGGTGGCCAAGCCATGGCCACATGATTAGGGTTTAGCCAATGCAGGCATGCCATGGAGTTACAGGGATTGGTTCAGGGTACCTTTCATATTGGCATTACCATGCGTAGCAGTGACATGACGGAGGCCTAGGGGCCAAGCAGGCAGGAAGCCATAGGGAGGTTGAGGGGTTAGTGGTGAGGATGGGGGCAAGGGAGGCAGGGGTCCATAGATAGATCAGGGACCACCAGCCTAGGATGGAGAGCAGGATTAGGATTAGGTCTGATAGGACCAAGATCAGGCATTACAAGATCAAGATCATGGGCACCAAGATAGGGTTCCGACACTGCCCAGAGATGAGGACCATGGCCAGCCACCCCTTCAGCCAAACCCTAGGGATGGTTAGATTCTCCAACTATAGGAACAGATACAGGTTCTTATAACTAAGAGGGATCAGATGTGGGTAGAGCGGGACCAGGCAGTCTAGCAGAGACAGGCCGTAGAGCTGTAGGCAGTAGCAGAGATGGGAAGATGATAACAGCTAGAGAGAATGTATGCATCCTCCTCCTGGAGCATGGTATCACTTCGATCGTATAGGGAGGTCATCCAGGAGGCCAATTTTTATAGGATGCACTATTATGAGGCCATTCCAAGACCAGCCTGAGTCCCAAACTTTTCATAGAGGACAGACCATAGACCCATAGAGGACCATGGGGAGAGAGTAGGTGGCGAGGGTAGCAACTAGCAGGGTTAGCCCCAGTTTTGATCAAATACATAGACTCTTTCATTCTTCTATGCTTCACAAGCTCATTTTTGATAGCACAATGGGTGATGGTACTTTATTGACATACACATGTATATTTTGATCTGATTTTGTACCATGATAGTTCACATTTTGATGATGATATATATGATATGAGATTGCGTTGATTTAATGCGATGTGTTCTATTCTATTTTATGCATTATGGATGGCTTTAATTTCTATATGCTATGCAATGCGATGCAATGATGTTATGTGATGTTATGATGTACATTATGTTCTATGTGATAATGCAAAATGCAATGATTATGCGACTAATAGATCTATATTATGCCCCTAATGGATGATGATAAATGCAATATTTTTTCTCTTTTCATTATCTTTTCTCATGCATTATATGGTGATGTATTTATATGATGCTTATGTATGGATATGGATATTATGACGATGTTTATGAAATGATATGCAAATGATGTTTTATATGATTTATGAATATGATTATGCAAATGAAGGAAAATGTGTAAATGATGAAATGCTTAGAATAACTAATCCATATTATGCAAATGATGGAAATGCAATGCATGTGATATGATTTAAAATTTCCTATATGGTATGATATGCATTATGCAATATGCTGACAGTTTGTGGATGTAGGATGGATGCATTAGTGATGATGATTTGTGATTAACTATCATGGTACCATGTTACCACGAAAAAGGAAATGGAAGAAAGAAGAGGACTCCAACAAGACACGAGATGATGATGATGATGATGATGATGATGATGATGATGATGATTTTCCTATCGAGGAGTTGGGATTTTTAAAGGGCCAATCATCTTATGTTTGATAACACACGTGGTACAATGCATCAATGTATAAAGAACCAGGATGGCATTGCACCTAGTGTGATGTATTTTGACTCGACAATCAGATAAGAGTATCCCTGTTCACACCTAACATATGAAACCTTATTCAAAATGCAATTTGGATATTTCAGACATCTCAAACCAAAACATAGGAAAGCAAGCCTTCTTATGTGGTCAACAACTTAAAACACCCTCCCTACAAACCAAACAAAGCATGCATGACCAAGGTTATATTATAAGAATATCCGACAAGCATAGTAGATAAATTGATAATGATTGTTGCCCCATTCATTTCTCTCTAAATCCCTTCATTTGGGACATCATCGAAAGGTCATCGAAATGAGTGCAATAAGATAAGCCAAAAGACAAAGATAAAGCAAACAAATAATGTTCTTCAATACCGCTAGCTAGGACTAAACTACGATGATGCCTGATGTTGATGTCCATTATAGGAAGGATGCATCCTAGGAAATGACGATATTAGATGATTGATTTGGGATTGATTGGATGATAGGCTATTGACACAAAGAGTTGACCAACTTGTTTACGTACTGACCTAGACTTGAGACTTTGACGTTTAATTTTTCACTTTTAACCTACTAGACTTGTTTCTGACTATTTCACCAAAGGTTTGGGGTGATAATGATTTATTATGAGTGAATGTTTATTGTGGGTGAAAGCGAGATAAGGGTGGATAGATTTTTTGGGTTTTTTTGAATGTTTTTGATGTTTTGAAAATGTTTTGAGGTTGGTTTTGGTATTTTTTTGAGATTTTACAAATGTTTTTTATTTTCACAATTTCCAATGTTTTGGGGTTTTATTGGATTTTGACCAAGAGACTAATGTAAAGACTTATCTTAGGGGCCTCGGGGGATAATGAACTGATTAGCCTTGCCTACATTATACACACAGAGACCACATAATTCGACTGACACAGACTCAATTATTGATGAGATATGAACAAATGGACTGCCAGTTTATTATGACAGACTCCTAAAGGACCGACCTAAGTGTCTCGGGGGAAGACCAAAGATCAACCTTTCCTACATTCAAGGCTCAAAGACCTATAATTCAACAAGAAAACTCTATTTTTGAATTTTTGACTTTTTGACCTATTTTTTGGATTTTGATGTGTTTTGAGTGTTTTTGGATTTTTTTTATTTTTTGATGTTTTTGGATTTTCTTATTTTTTGATGTTTTTGGATTTTTTGATTTTGGGATTTCAAGAACATACATGAATCCAATCCAAAGAGAACATTCCCCCAATGTGATGCAATATACTACTACAATAAATGTAGGACAAATTAACCTTGAGAATGGGCTGAATAGTACTAGGAGGGATCATGACACTAACACATGACCAAGCTATGATGTGAGTGCGGATGAGTGATAGATGGAGATAGATGGAATACGATGGATGACGGAGCATAATGGATGGATGATAAGTCATGAAGATCTTGGTGGATGGAAGGTGCTTGTTTTCCAGGTTTTCACCAAGGTACTTTCCCAAAGCACCACCGAAGTGGTTTTCACTAGAGGACGTTTTTTCTCTTTACTGTTTTCAATCTTTTCTTTTCTTTTTTGGATTTTTTTCTTTTTGATTTTTTTGTTGTCACCAAGACACCTGCTTGCTAGGTTTCATTAGGGTAACAATTTTTTCAGGACATTTTCTATTTTTTTTGTATTTTTAGTTTTACACCTTGAAAGATTTAGGCATAATTTTTTTTGAGATGGGAGCTGTTCATGGGCTCTTGTACAGGTTCCCCTTTGGGTGTTGATAACTGATATGCCCCTAACTTATAGCTCATTGTGATGATGAATGGTCCCAACCAGTTGGGTTCAAACTTACCATTGCTATCTAGATTAGGAACATTCTTTTGATTTTCCTTCAGCACCAGCTATCCAACCTAGAATGTCTCACTCCTGATCTTCTTGTTATAGCTCTGTTTCAATTGGTTTTGATAGACTTGTAGATGGTTCAATGCATTCATTCGCCGCTCATCTAGCAGTTCTAGCTCATTCAGTCTTGACACCCGATATTCCTCATCTATGATGAGATTCTATAGTGATATTCTTAGTGATGGGAGATCGATCTTGATGGGAAATATGGCTTTTGATCCATAGACTAGGGAGAATAGGGTGGCACTTGTTGGTGTGTGGATGTTGGTTTGGTAGGCCCAAAGGGCGAGATTTAGCTACAAATGCCATTTACGACTTGTGTCATTGACTTTTTTCTTAAGGATCTTCAGAATGGTCTTATTGGTATTTTCTGCTTTGCCATTTCCTTGGGGATAATACGGAGTGGAAAAGTGATGTTGGATGTTAATTTTTTGGCAAAGGTCATGGAAATCCTGATTCTTGAAAGGTGTCCCGTTATTTGAGATAATGGCTTATGGGACACCGTAGCGGCATATTAAGTAGTTCAAGATGAACTTAGATATCTACTTTCCAGTGATGTATGTCATGGGGATGGCTTCCACCCACTTGATGAAATACTCAGTGGTGGTGATGATAAACTTGTGGCCACTGGATGAGGTGGGGGTGATTTTTCCAACGAGATTGAGCCTCCACTGCAAAAAGGGCCATGGTGTGACAATCAAATGGAGCTCTTGAGTTGTGCATGGATGAGCTACCCATGCTGCTAACATTATAGACACTTTCTGACATAGCCATGTGATTCTCTTTCCATAGTAGGCCAATAATACCCCATCCTCAACAATTTCTTGGCCAAGGTCATTATATTCAAGTGTGAACCACAAATACTGTTATGTACCTTAGTTAAAGCAGTCAAGGCTTCTTCAACATTTAGGCAATGTAAAAAGGTTCCTTCTATGCTCTTATAGTAAAGGATTTATCCTAGGATAACAAAACATAATGCTTTCTTGACAAAGGTTTTCTTAAAGTTTGAGGTTATGTCAGCTGGGAGGACTCCTATTCTCAGATAAGTGTATATGTCATGGTACCAAGGATCACCAGGACCAATGATTTCACACACGAATTGAGACTTCGGTACCTTGAATGCAAGCACGAGAAGCTGCTCTACTAGGAATTCATGCTTTGGGACATTGCGAGGGATATCCAATAGGGATCCAATTGTCACCATGGCGTCTACTACTCTATTGTTTTCTCTAGGTATCTACTCAAATGCGATCTCAATGAAAGATTCCTTAAGACTTTCCACCAATTTCTTGTATGGAGTTAGCTTGTCGTCTTTAGTTTGATACTCATCATTCACTTGATTGATTATTAGCTGTGAATCTCCATATACCTTGAGAGCCATGATATGCCACTGCACTACTATTCTGAGTCCTATGGTTAGAGCCTCATATTCTGTGATATTGTTTGTGTAGGGAAATGCCAACTTGTAGGATCTTGGTATGCAGTCTCCCTGTGGAGTGATGATAAAGACTCTAGCTCCTGATCCATGCTATGTGTAGGAGCCATCAAAGTACAACTTCCAATGGTCTGCTATGTTCAAGTTGAAGATGGATTCCTCTAGGAACTATGAAATTAGTGGATTCTCTGAGTACATTGGTGCTTCTACTAGTTGATCCACAATGGCTTTCCCTTTGATGGCTTTTTTCTCTACATACTCGATGTCATATTCTGATAGTATCATGACCCACTTGGACATCCCTCCTATGAGCATTACTTTGGAGAGTAGGTATTTGAGTGGGTCGATCTTAGCAATGAGTTTGATTTTGTGTGTCAACATGTAGTGTCTAAACTTCTGTGAGGCAAACACCACTACAAGACAAGCTTTTTCGATGAAGGGAATAATTTAACTCATGCCCTACCATGGTTTGGATGATGTAGTAGATGGTCCTCTCTATTCTATTTTCATCGTGTTGAGCTAGGAGAACACCGAGAGCTGCAACTATTGCTGATATGTAGAGGATTAGAGGATTTCCTTGGATTGGTGGCATAAGCAGTGGAGGTGTGAGAAAATACTCTTTAATTTTATTAAAGGCTTGATCACACTTGTCATCCCACTTGTATGCTACTCCCTTGTGGAGCAGCTGAGAATATGGGATTGATTTTTCCGCTAGCTGAGCTATGAACCGATGGATTGACTGAAGCTTTCCTTGTAAGCCTCTCAACTATTTTAATGTCTTAGGTGCCTCCATCTTGAGGATTGCCTTTACCTTAGCAGGATCTATTTTAATTCCTCTCATAGACACGATGTATCCCAACAGCTTTCCTGATTGTACACCCAAGATGCACTTCTTTGGATTAAGGTGAACCTTATATTCCTCAAGTTTTTCAAAGATGGCACTTAATGTTGCTATGTGGTCCATTCTCTTTTTGTATTTTGCCAATATGTCATCAACATAATCTTCCACATTCTTCTGGATCATGTCATGAAAGACTAAGGTCATGGCTCTCTAATATGTTGCTCCATTGTTCTTTAGGCCGAATGACATCATATTCCAGTAATATATCCCCCATGGACAAGTAAAAGTCATTTTATGTTGATCTTCTTTGGATATCATGATTTGGTTATACCCAGAGAATCCATCCATCAGTGAAAGCATCTCATTTCATGCGGTCATGTCTATAATCATATCAATGTTGGGAAGCAAGAAGTCATCTTTGGGACATGCCTTGTTTAGGTCTTTGAAATTTGTGCATATACAGATGCCCTCATTGGGTTTTGAAATAGAAACCAGATTTAATACCCACTCTGGATAGTCAATTGGTCATATGAACCCTGCATCAAGTAACTTCTTCAATTCCATTTTGACTAACAAGGCTATCTGGGGATGCATTTTTCTGATTTTCTATCTAATAGGATTTTCTTCAGGGTAAACTGCTAGGTGGTGGACCACAATCTCCAAATCAAGCCCGGGCATGTCGACATAGCTCCATGAAAAGTTGAATTTTCTCTCCCTTAAAAAAGAAACTAGGATCTCTTGTTCTTTTGTCATCAATGATTCAACATAAAATGTGATATGTGGAGTTTCCTTTGTTCCCAAGTTGATTGGGTTGCACTTTTTGGCTAGCACCACTGACTTTTCCTTATGTAGAGCACTGAGATGGATATTGAATCCTTCATCCTCAGGAACCTCAGAGAGGTTTTCACCATTGGATATGTCCTTTATTTTTACTTTTTTTGGGTTAGAGAGTGCCACAGTGTGGTTTTCACTCAAAGACCTTGAGATTAGTCTCAAATTTTTACTTTTGTGACCAAAGGATTCAATTGTTTCCCCTTAATAGGCTTGTGTGTTCAAAATGATATCAAACCCAGCCTTGTGATCTCCACATGGTATTATTCCTCGTAGTCCCATGAATTCTGAGAGCACCTCATTTTTTTTTAAGTGTCTAGAACCGGTGGTCCTCATTGGTTGTAATCGATGAGCTGGGGGTAGACTAGGTTGATTTCATGGGTTTGATTGGTTGACTCAAGTGACATGGTACTAATCATAAGGAGAGAGGAATTCTAAAAAAGCATAGGTAGGTCAGTTATGGAATCTTCCTCATAATCACTACTACTACAAATGTTGATTATGTCAAATGTGAAGTTTTCTATGATTCGACCAGTAGATACGAGTAAGCGAAGTTTAACTACTGTTGGCTGAGGTGGAGTCCTGACTGCTTTAACTGGAGGACCTCGACCATGTATAGTTATACTCAAAGGGGTACATCTGAGGCAAATATTTCTCATTTGCAACTTAGGAATGATGGGTATTAGAAGTTAGTTCTCATTCTGTCCAAGCCTCTGGTTTCTATCATATCCCATGGCAAGCATCACTTGTAAGCCTTTACTACTATCATCCATAGGTAGGTTAGTTGTTGGTCTGTTGTCTTGGTATAGAAGGTTTGATGGGTCCTCTTCTATTACTTCCCGACCAAGGTCTCCCCAACTCCTAAATCTAGAGGGGTTAACTTTGGAAGTTTGGGATGATGTTCCAGCTGGTTGGGGTTGCCCATGAGACCTAGGAGATTGTGGTAACTCTCTGACCATGAAAGCACATTTCTTCATTTTATAATTCACACACTCGTTGTCTTGGAAAATGACCTTTATATCAGAGATGGCGGGGATGGCGGGTGTCTCTGTCACAGAAGTGGAGGCGAGAGTGGCTGGTTCGATGTATGGAGTTGAGGGACCCTCATCATTTTTAGGCACTTGGGGGATTTTGTAATATTTGGCTCCCAGGTTTTTGCAGTAGTAAAAGGGTTCAGGATCCCCATGGATCATGACCTCTTGGCCTTGGTATGGAAATTTTACACAATGGTGGAAGGTGGAAGCAATAGCTTGCATCTCGTGAATCCAAGGACTTCCTAGGAGAATATTATAAGGCAATTCTAGGTCAAGAACTTGACAAGTTGTTGCCATGATGGCAAGCCCTACTTGAATAGGGAGTTGGATAGTGCCCTAAGACACTCTTTCTTGATCATCATAGGCTCTGATAGTTATGCCTTTTCCTTTTTCAACAACATCTTCGGAGAAGCCCAATATTTTTATTAATTTGAGGGTGCATATGTTCAACCTCACTCCTCCATCCACCAAGACTCTCTTGACCTTGTTTTTATGGACATAAGCCTCTAGATGAAGCACAAAATTATGAGATGGTTGTGTTGGAAGATCTTGTTCTGAAAATGTCAGGAGATGAGGTGTGGTGAGGTGTGTGACCATAGCTTGGAATTGATCCGCATCAAGATCGGTGGGGACAGAAGATGAGGCCAAGGCTTCTTCTAGGATCCTTTTGTGGGCTAGTGAAATCTTCAGCAACTCCATGATGGAGATCTGATCTGGGGTTATTTTCAATTGGTTGAGGAAATTGTATCCATTAGGAATAGACCTTGGATTGGAGGTGGATGCTCTGTTTTCCTAAGATGATCCTACGATGATGACTTTTTCGCCTTTTGTGGTGCCTCCACAATTAGCTTGGGATCCTACGACATAATTATATACATGATTTACACTTTTGAATGCACCTTTTCCCTCATCATTTTTATTGTTCCCTTTGTTGTTATGATTGGGCATCAGATTCATGTAGATCTTGAGATTTTGATTTCCTGTTGGTTGTTCCACATTTATGATTTTGTCATCAATGAGGTCTTGGATCAAGTTTTTCAACCTCATACAACTGGAAGTTGTGTGCCCTTTGATTTTGTGGAAATCACAAAGGTGATTTTCATTGTACCACGTCAGTTTCACCAAGGGTTCTTGATAGTTTTCATAGGTGGGGATTGTGATGATTTTTTCCTCCACCAGTCTTTTCATGATGGATTCAACCGATTCCCCAAGGGCTATGTACTTCCACTTAGGGGAATTTTTGTTTCATTGGGGTCACCCTTTTGATCATTCACATTGTTGACTGTGTTGATTATTTGGTTGTTGAATCACAATGTTAGCTTATCAATTGTTTTGATTATTTTTTTGGGGTTGTTGTTGGGGTGCTAGTGTGTTTTGTCAAGGAGCACTCATGACAAATTTGGTGTCGAAAACACCATCATTGGTAATGTTTCTATTTTTTTCCCAGGTACGAGGTTTATCGTTATAGCTAGTGGATGGGTGATTGTTTTGTTGTTTAGGATAGGCGGGTGTCCCTCCTTGTGCAATAAGGGCTCATTCAATGTTAAGCGCCTTAGAGATCAATTGGTCATATGTGGTGATTACTTGCACCTTGAGATGGAATACCAAGGTTCCCTCTAGATTAGAGATGATAGTGCAAACTTGTTGTTCTTCAAGCATGGCCCATTTTCTCCTATCGGCCCTGGATCGCCATTGTTCAGAAAGGAAGTGAATGATTCTCCCTTAGCTTGTTTAAGAGTGGATAGTTCCTCTAGACTGACATCCATACCAATATTGAAGGTGTAATTTTTTATGAATGTGTCTACTATTTCCAGGAACTTCTTAATGCCTGGAGGGAGGCGAGAGAACCACTCTATGGCTTGGTTAGCCAAACTTCTAGGAAATAACCACATCAGATATGTATCGTCATATGTGACTTCCATGTAATGCACTTGGAATTCCCTGATGTGATCTTTAGGGTTTCCCATCCCAAGGTATTTATCAAATTTAGGGATTTAAAATCCATTTGGGAATGATTTCATTGAAATACTCCTATCAAACAGATAGGGACACAAGTTGGGTGTTGTGGTTTTCCCTGACTGAGATCAAGCACTTATTGCGAGAGCAACTTGATTTGCATTGTCACATAGTTTTACAGATTAGGAGGTAGGGTGAAGATTTTTTGTGGTGGTTCAATCATTGGAGGGATGGGTGGATTGATTGGTGTGTTGGTGGATGGTGCTTGCATTTTTTTTGTGCCCAGTATGCTTGTAATTGTTGTTGTACTAGCAACGCTTGTTGTTGGTCTTGTTGTTGTTGCGCTAATAGTGCCTATTACTAAGCTTGTTGTTTTTGTTGTGCCAACAACGCTTGTTGTTGGGCCACTAGTTGGGATGCTTCTTACTGCTCTTGGTATTATTTTATTGCTTGTTGGTATGCTTGTTGTTGTGTGAGGTACTGTGCTTGTGCTTGTGTACTTGTTGGGTTACTTGTGCAGCCTGTGCGGCTTGTGCGGCTTGAGCTACTTGAGTTGCTTGTGCAACTTGGGTAATTGGTTGTTGTTGTAATAAATCTTGGGCTTGAGAAGCCTATTGTGCTTGTTGTATAGCTAGTTGTGCTTGTGCTTGCTGAGCAGCTAGTTGTGCAGCTTGTCAGTTTTGGATTTGTTGGAGTTCCTTTTGATAGGCAGCTTGTTGAGCAGCTTGTAACACAATGTTGTATTGGTTTGATGTGTTTGAGTTGGGTGGCAGAGGTGGTGGCGGATTTGGGATGGTGCTTTTTGTTGTGATGAGAGGAAACATTGTATTGATGATGGGGATTTGGGTGGTGGTTGGTGCGATTGATATGCTCGGTCCTTGAGAGACAATGTTTTGAGGTATTTTGGGGATAGTTGATGTTGTGATGGTGGCTTGCATTACTGGGATGGTTTCCATCAGTTGTGATATTGATGGTCAGATGGGAGGATTTGGTATGATGCTATGATTGATGATTGGGGGGTTGTTTTTATTTTGTTGATTGATGTTTGGTAAAGGGGGAAGCCCTAAATTGAGCGGTGGTGTGGATGTTGAGGCAAGGGTGGAAGTGGTGGAAGAGTGAGTGGCATACTCCCTTGAGTAAATGATGAAGATGAAGGGTCAAAGATGCCCCCTAGTCCAAATAGGTCACCTTTTCCCTATGAGGTCATAGGGAGAGAAGTTTGAGGTGTTGTGTGAAATGATGATGATGATGGGTCATTAGGATCGTGAAAGGTGAGGGGGACATATGGGTGTAATGGATCTTGGGGAAAGAATTGAACCAATATGGTATTTGCATCCAAACCTTGATTATTCACAAGGGGGTGTGTTTGTATCACATTGAGAAATGCACTCCCCTTGTGGATGATCGGTTGAGTTGGAGCAATAGATTATGTGATTTGGGGGATGGATTGAGTGATGTTTTGAAATGGAGGTGTAGATGATATTGGTGGTGTGATTTCAAGAGGATTCTCCAAAAGTGTGTTTAAATCATAATCGAAAGGGAGTTTAGCCCCTTATTTTGCTAATTCAAGCATGTATTGGGATGCATGGAGCCTCATCATGATATTGACAATTCGATGAGTCTTAGGATTTTGAATCATTTTGATAACCTCATCTTGTGACATCCCAAAGGGATTATTGGTAATGTCCTCCACTTGACCTTCCTCTTGTAGATTTTGTGATGGTAGAGGAAGATTAGTTAAAGGATTTCTAGGCTCAATTGGATTGATTTGGGGAGCGGTTTGGCTCAAATCCCTTGAAGTTGATGTTTCTTTGGTAGCTTCCATGTTCCTCTTGTGTTGTGATCTAGTTTGCACCATAAAATAGGGATCAATTTTCAAGAATGTGGAAGATGAATCTCTAATTCTTTGGATTGATCTAATCTTAGGTACAAAAGAGAAAATTTAGGATGATTAAAGATAAAATGTGATGGTGATGATGAGATGTGTGAAAGATGGATGATATGGATGATTGAACTCTTAGAAGATTTTGAAGGGATGCTAGACTTTTGGGACTTTTTTGGATTCTTGGATTTTTTGGATTTTTTTGGATTCTTGATTTTGGATTCTTGGATTTTGATTTGACCTTGACTTGGTTTTGGATTTGTTTTGATTTTGGATAATGAACAAATAGATCCAAAGATGTTGGATGTTATTTATGGGATAGACTTTCTCACATGATAATTTGACTAAGTGTAGGGAGAAGGATGCATCTACCCACAACTAACCAAACAAGATGATTTAATGATAATTCAACTAAGCATGTGGAGAAGGATACATCTACATATACCAAGATAAACAAGATGATTTGATTGTTTTATTCAACTAAGCATATGGAGAAGGATACATCTACATATACCTAGCTAAACAAGATGATTTATTGTTTTGATTCAAGGATTTTGATTCATGGATTTGACAAAAATTCTAGCATGAAGGATGATTTCAAGATTTTCAAAATTTATTGGTGAGATGATTTTGATGGATGTTTGAAATATGGATGGATATTTTGATTTGATATGTGCACCTAAAAATACTCTTGTTTTACAAGACCTTGGTTTTGAAGAACATGCTTTACTTCTCATACAAGATGCTCAAATTTTTGAAAAAGTCTTAGATTCTATAGACATCGAAAATATACTGATTGACATCGTGCATTCAATCCTGACTTACTAACATTATTTCTTCCTGAATCATTCCTCGGTCTAACCATTTAATAAAATTCTCCCATCTGATTAAATTCATCAATATTCATCCCTTGATTAAATCAATCATCTTGTCTAATTGAGTCACTTTCTCTTGTTAATTAAATCAATCCATCTGATCTAATTATCCCTATTTAATTAAATAATCAATTTATTTGATTAAATTTCTAAAGTCTATCCATTAAATTAAATAAATTAAAAACCTTATTTGATTTAATCTAACACCATCCCTTTTAATTAAGTAAATCAAAATCTTTATTTAATTAGCCTCTTATCATATTCCTCTCTTATCTGATTTAAATAAATCCATAAATCTAAGTCAAATAAGTCACATCATCTAATCTCCTATTAAATTAATTAACCTTTGATTAATTTAATCTAATCTCATGTCACATCCTCTAGATAATGCAAGTTGCACATGAAAATAGATTTAATTCATTTATTAAATCTCTATTTTCCTCACAAGGCATCTTTTGGAATATTCTCTCAATTTGAATTCAAAAATTCCAAGTCAACATGTACATCCAACAAGGCATTTAAAACCTCTTACATGTCCTTTGCCTTGAGCCAAGTGGCATTTATTGCATTTTCCCTTCCCTCTTACATGTCATTTCAACAAATTTGAATTTCAAATATTGGCATTTATTGGCACAAACCCCAAATCTTGCACAACCATCATCCATTCATAGCTTGACAAGTGGCACCATATCATTGGATGAATGTTAGTCCCACATTGCTCAAATTGGGACATTCATCCATCTTGAAATCCTATAAATGAAGAGCTCCTCTCCTCATTTTATCATCCACAATCCAAGCAAAGTTACCATGCTAAAATACTTAGCCATTTTCATTCATCATTCGAATTCTTAGCTAGGATTTTTGTAGATTTGGCTTGGAGTTCTCATCTTCTCATCAAAATGGATCAACATCATCTTCAACATTCGAATCTTGCATCATAGGAATTTGGAAAGGGCCAATTTTCATATCAAATTGGCACCAATTCCCCCATGGGATCAAGTGTTTGCTATTTGAATTAGGATTGAATCAAGTTTTTATCATTTTCTTTGTGTTCTTCATTATTTTCATTCCTAGTTTAATTTGTAAATGGATTTCACGGGGAATCCTTGTTTTAGCTTGCAAATCCTTGTCTAACTCATTTATTCATGTTGTTTTGCAGGTACTAGGAAAAGGGTTCGCACATTTGGCGCTAGAAGGAGGGCTTGAAGTCATTATTTCTAACATTTCCTCAAAAATTTTGTGTTTTCTTGACACACAGGAAATTCCAATGTGGGCTCATCAGCGTCGCTGTTTTAGCACCGTGAGCTCGTCAGCGTCACTATTTTAGCATTGTGGGCTCATCAACGTTGCTGTTTTAGCGTCGCTGGACTCATCCCACCAAAAAAATTCAAATCCTAAACTCTGTCGCTGGACTCACCAATTTGCATCAGTTTCAAAAAATTCTAAACTCTGGCGCTTTCAGAAACTATGACGCTGAGCGAAAAGAGTGACGCAATCGTGCTCTCTGTCCTGACACAGAGCACCACTGACTGGTAAGCGGTGCTGTAAGAGCAATGCTGGGAGGAAAAAATAGCAACGCCTTCACGAGTTGTGATGCTGGAAGATAGTAAAAGGGAGAAATTTAATTTTTAGCATGTGCTTTAATTTATGATTGCTTCTTCCTATATTTTCTGCTTTTTAATTTCTGTGTTTTTCCAGAACTTGACTATTTTTCTCCTTTCTAGGTTGGAAATCGAAAACTAAGGGAAGAGGAGCATGGTGATGATATTTTTTCCAACCAAAGTGTTTTTAAACACTTAAGTGTTTGTTTAACACTTCCTTAGGAATTTGTCATCTTTTCATCTTTAGAATACTAGTTTTCATTTGGGCTTAAAAAGGACCTTTCAATTCCATTTCTTGCAAAGGTTAAAATGAACAATAGGACCAACAACTTACTAGATTTCATTTATGGGATTAACAAATTGAACAAATGTCTTTCACTTGTGATTTGGTGCTCTAAAATGAACTCACATATTGCTTTGAGGATCTAAAAAGAACAAGTGTAGTTGTGTTTTTTGTGAGGGCTTACTTAAACTAAAGGAATTGGAAAAGGACGTATGCACTTCTCTCATGCTTTATAGCGATCTTGAGAATCAAAAGGTCTTTTCCATGACTTTGGCTTAATACAAAGCAATCACCTCCACACTTCGATTTGGGCTTAAAATTAAACAAACTATTGTGTGAGTGTGAGTGGGGACTTTGTTGCTTACATTCTCTCTCCTTGTTGCCAACAAGGATTGATCGAGTTACGAATATTGTTCTTCATTCACTTTTGTTTATCCTAGAGGGCCTGCCTTGGGGAAAAAGTAATCACCCAAGGGAACGACTCAACTAGTAACACTCTAAAGCCAAGAGTATTTCCAGTCAGGATATAAGTGTGGATATTGGAAGAAACGCCAATATCATGCGGTTGACTCTGACAAGATGGATCTGAAAGGGGACTCTTGCCATGTTGGGTCAACTCCTACGAATGGAAAGTCCTTACTAAAATCCATGTGCTAGAATTTTCCAAAATCCTTTATCTATTTGTTGGTGCAAGAACGGTCGTTCTGAAGCCACCCCACACTTTTACGGTCTTCTAGTAGATATGGAAAGCATGCCATGGGAGTTTCATGGGTGTTGATGCTTGGCTGCCCCGTATAAGTGAGTGTTGTGGAGGGGAGCCAGTGGGGTCAAGCATCTAACCATCCGCTAGAGATAAGCGTAGCTGGACTTGTCCAATTGGGAATCCAACAAATATTGTCTTACACATCCATAGGATTGTACTTATTCTTGGGTTACAAAATGCATTGCTTGATCGAAAACATCATGAAAACAAACACTTAACATCATCCAAATTTCAAACTCTTTTGAAGACAAATACCATTGACACAATCCATATATTATTGCTTTCCCTTGGGATTCACATCCTTAGAGGTTTCTAAGCATTGGATTAGATCTCAATTTGTCTCCTTAAGTAAACAATAGGGAAACCCTTTGCCTTAAGTTCATTAAATTTCCACATAACATATCTTGTGGGGTTTGAATAAATTAAGACATAGGACATCTTAGTTTGAAAACCTAATTGAAAAAAGTGTTTTTTGTAAAATAAAGGCATTAAGCAAAGCTAAGTAAAATGAACTTTCATATGTATTGAAGACTCCAAATCCCAAACCACAAATCATTGATTGAAAATCCGAAAATGAATGTTCAAATGAAATCATTTCTTGGTTACAAAGGTCATTAGGAAGCATTTGCATGCTCTTCAATACTTAGATCTAGGTAAACAAAGTGTCCTTTTTAGGTTCATCTTAGGATCAAAACATTATCAAAATCTTTTTCATCCATCCATCCAAAACATCAAAACAAAATCCATCTCATCATCACCTTTTGATAAATCTTGAAATCATCCTTGATACTAGGCTTTGTGGTAAAATCAAAATCATCATTATCATTGAGACAAAATCCTTGAAAACATTTATCAAAGCACATTTGGCTAGGTATGTGTAAATGCATCCTTTTGCATATGCTTAGTCAAAGTTATCAAAATCATCTTGTCTAGCTTAGTGTATGTAGATGAATCCTTCTCTATATGCTTAGTGAAACAATCATCTTGTTTGAATAGGTGCAGGTAGATGCATCCTTCTCCTCACACATATTCAAATTATCATCCTTTGGACAAAGCTATCCCTTAGATCATCATCCAACATCTTAGGGTCTTTTTGTTCAAAATCCGAATCTAAATCCAAATCAAAATCAAGAACAAAATCTCAAATCTCAAAATCCAAAATCAAAATCAAAATCCAAAAGTCCTAAAAAGCCTAGTGTCTCATTCAAAAGCCAAAACATCCATATCATCCATCCTTAAACATAATCATCATATCATCACCTTTGGTCCTCAAAAGCATCCTAAAACTTTCACTTTGGAACATAAAATAGAGATCAATCCAAAGAATCAAGAGACTCATCTCCCATATTCTTGATCCTTGTTTTATGGTCCAAACAAAATCTCAATACAAGAAGAGTATGGAAGCCAACAAGGAAACACCCGCTTCAAGTGATCTTAGCCAAACCAACACAAAAATGAATCCAATAGAATCAAGCAACCCATTGCCCCTCTCATCATCACAACATCCCCAAGAAGAAAATTAAGGAGAGCGCCTCACTTTCGGAATGTCTCGCGAGGAAATGACAGAAATGCTCCAAAATCCGGACAACCATAGAATCATCAACATCATGATGAGACTTAACCCTTCGTTGTACATGCTTGAACTAGAAAAACAAGGGGCCAATTTGCCTTCGGATTTTGATGTGAGTACTATCGTGGACACATCATTTCCCCCAATCTCATCCACCATACCCATTTCATCTACACCACCATCTCAAAACGTCACACAAAATATTTCGCAAATCACAGCATCGTTTGCTCCAACCCAACCAAACGTCAACAAGGGAAACACATTCCTCAATGATCTTCAATCATCTCCTCTTGTTAATAATCAAAGTTTAGACGCAAACACCACTTTGGAGCAAAACATACCCAAAAACCCATTGCACAAAAATATTCCTCTCACATTTCATCATGATCCATCATCATCATTTTTTCATGCAACACCACAAACACCTCTTCTCACAAATTCACAAGAAGAGGGAGATACATTCGGACTAGGGGCCTTATTTGACACCACGACATTTTCACAACAACTCACACCCCTTACATTTCCACCTCTTCCAACATTAACATTATCATCCACACCACTCCTTGGTTTAGGGCTTCCTCCCCTACCAAGTATCAATCAAACCTACATCCCAACCATCAATCAAAGCATTGCACCAAACACTCAAAATTTATCATTGATATCGCAACAACAAATGATAAATACGCAAGCAATAGCAACATTATCAAACACACCCCTAACATCACACAGCATGGTCTCACAAGGACCAATCACATCAATACCATTATCCAACACGCAAAACATCAACACAACATCATCATCTACCACCATTCCATATCCACCACCACCTCCACCACCACCAACTTTCACCACATCAACTCAATATGATGCAGTGTTGCAAGCTGCTTTCCAAAGAGGATACCAACAAGTCCAAAAACAAAAAGCCATGCAACAAGCCGCTCAAGCTGCACAAGCTGCCAAAGCCACACAAGCCGCCCAAGCCACGCAAGCACAACTTTTATCACAGCAACAAGCTACACAAGCACAAGCAGTACAAGCTCAAGCCCAAGTGCAAGCGCAAGATCAATATCAAACACAGCAAGCACAAGCACAAGCACAACTTCTTACACAAGCAGCGCAATTGCAGGCATATCAACAAGCATTGAAGCAATACCAAGAGCAAAAAGAAGCAGCAAAATTAGCAGCCCAACAACAAGCGTTGTTGGAAAAATAGCAAGCACAATAGCAAGCCCAACAACAAACGTTGTTGGAACAACAACAAGCATTTTTTGAGCAGCAACAAGCGCAACAACAAGCACAAATCCTAGCGCAACAACAACAAGATCAACAATAGGCATCGTTCATACAAAAGCAAGTAGAAGCCTACTTTGCTTTTTAGAACATGCAAATACCATCAAACAATGCACCAAACAACCCATCTATCCAAACCACGATTCAAACACCTCAAAACACTTTCATCCCACCCCCTGATCCCCAGAAATATGTGACGACACAACTTGCAACAAGTGCTCAACCTTCAATCGAGGCAGACAACCAAAGCGCCAAGAAACTTGTGTCCCTATCCATTTGATAGGAGCTTAGAGGTGAAACCATTCCCTAAGGTATTTGAAATCCCCAAATTCAACAAATATTGAGGGATGGGAAACCCTGAAGATCACATCAGGGAATTCCAGGTTCATTGTATGGAGGTTGCATATGACGATACTTCTTTGATGTGGCTATTCCCTAGGAGCTTGGCAGGTCCCACTATAGAATGGTTCTCTCACTTACCTTCATGCATTAGAACATTCAAAGAAATTAGAGATGCATTCATTAGGAATTACGTATGTAACATTGCAATGGATGTCAGTCTCGAAGAATTATCGGTTCTAAAACAAGGGAAGAATGAGTCTCTCACCTCATTCCTTCAATGATGGCGATCCAAGGCCAATCGGAGCAAGTGGACCATGCCAGAAGAACAAGTCTGTACAATCATAGCCAACCTTGAAAGCTACCTAGTATTTCATCTCAAGGTTCAGGGAATCACCACATATGAGCAATTGATCTCCAAGGCGCTTAGCATCGAAAGAGCCCTTGTAACTCAACCCGCTGAATCAACGTCATATCATGAACAACAAAACAATTTCCCACCATCAAATTACAATGATAAACCTCGAAGATGGGCAAGAAACAAGAATGTTACTAATGATGGTGTCATCGATACCAAGGTGGTCATTAGTGGTCCTCGCCAACATACACCTACAATGCAAATCCAATCACAACGCCAAAACACTCATCACACAACATACCAAACCAATAATCCCACCATCAATAACCTCACTGACCAAAGGGGACCTCCCCAACGCAAAACTTATCCAAAATGAAAATATGCTATTTTGGGGGAACCATTGGAGGACATAATGAAAAAATTGATTGATGAAAAACTCATCAAACCTCCCACATTCAAAAATTACCAAGAATCTGATGTCAAACCCCCTTGGTATAATGAGAACCAACTTTGCGAATTTCACAAAATAAAAGGTCACACCACGAACAACTACATGAGACTCAAAAATATCATCCACGATGTTATCGACAAGAAAATCACAAACGTGGAACAACTGACGGGAAATCAGGATCTTAAAATCTACACGAATCCGATGTCGAATCACGACAATAAAGGGAATAAAAATGATAAGGGGAAGGGCAGTGTAAATCATGTGTATGAAATAGTCGTTGCTTCCCTAAATGAGGACTGCATGGTCATCACCATCAAGGGCGCCCATGCCAAAGATTGTGGAGTCACCACAAGAGGCGGAAAAGTCACCATTGCACAATCATCCCAACCTAATAGAGTCCCTACATCTAGAGCCATTTTGTATACCTACAATGTTGTAGAACAACTCAAGAGAACGCCAGCACACATCTCCATCATGGAGTTGTTAAAAATATCATCAGTGCATAAAAAGATTCTCGAGGAAGCATTAGCCTCATCCACTGTCCCCGCAGATCTTGATGCGGACCAATTCCAAGCTATGGTCAGAAATATCATAACACCTAATCTCCTCACATTCTCTAACCAAGATTTCCCTGCCCAACCATCTCACAACCGTGCACTTCACTTAGAAGCCATTATCAACAAGAGCAAAATCAAAAGGGTCTTGGTGGATGGAGGTGCAGGTTTAAACATTTGTTCTCTTAGCCTCATCAAGCAGTTGAAAATATCAGAATATTCCATCGACAAAGGAAAGGGCATCACAATCAGAGCATACGATGACCAAGAAAGAGTGTCTCAAGGCATGATTAAACTCCCTATTGAAATAGGACCAATGCTCATGGAAACTACCTGTCAGGTCTTGGACCTCGAATTGCCATATAATATCCTCCTGGGACACCCATGGATCCATGCAATGAAAGTTGTAGCATCAACCTTCCACCAATGTGTGAAATTTACACATAATGGACAAGAGGTTACCGTCCATGGAGATCTTGAGCCGTTTTCATATTGCAAATATCTTGAGGCCAAGTATTACAAAATACCCCAAGTGCCAAAGAATGATGAATACCCATCCACACCATACATCGACCCTGCCACTCTCGCGTCCACTTCTGTGATAGAGACACCCACCATCCCCGCCATCCCCACCATCTCCGATATCAAGCTCATCATCTAGGAGGATGGTTGTGGAAGCTACAAACTCCCTAACAATGCTTTTGTGATAGGAGAGTTACCACAATCTCCTAGATCATGGGGACGTCCACAAGAAAATCAAGCTTCCACATCGCAAACCTATCCTAAAAATTACCCTGAATTCACAAAATGGGGAGACCTTGGCCATGAGGTTATCGAAGTAGATCCATCTCACATGTTGTATCAAGATGAAAGACTAGCAACTAATTTACCAATGGACGAAAGAAGCAAGGGCCTGCACATGATGCTTGTAATGGGTTACGACCGAAACCAAAGACTGGGACAAAATGACAATGGGCTCATAATACCTATCATGCCAGAGACGTGACCCATAACAAATCTTGGTCTTGGATGTACCCCTCTGAGAATAACCATATGTGACCGAAGTCCTTTGGTTAGAACGGATAATTTTTCTCCTCAGCCAGTACTAGTACAAGTACACTCACCAATAGTCACAGGTGAAGACACATAACTTTATAACTGAGCCCTATATTAGTAGTGACGATGAAGATACTTTGACCAATCTACCTAGGTTATTCGAAGATACCACCCTATGTATGATTAGCACCATCTCCTTTGAACCAGACCATCCAAATCATGAGATCCGCTTAGTCTACCCCCAGCTGATTGACTATGACCAACGAGGACCACCAGTTCTTGATACATTCAAAAATTATGAAGCGCTCTCAGAATTCATGGGATTGAGGGATAACATTCCAGATGGAGATCACAAAGTAGGCTTTATAATAGAGTTCGACACACATGCCTATTACGGGGAAACGATTGAATCCTTCAGTCGCAAAAGTGAGAAACTAAGAATCATATCCAAGTCCTTGAGTGAAAACCACACTGTGGCACTCTCTGACAAGAAAATAGTAAAAAGAAAGGACGTATCCAATGGTGAAAACCTCCCTGAGGCGCCCGAGGATGAAGGATTCAATCTTCCATTAAGAGCTATTCATCAAGAGAAATCAGCAGTCTTGGCTGAAAAGTGCAATCCAGTCAACATAGGAACAGAGGAGACCCCGCATATCACATTCTATGTGGAATCACTATTAACAGAAGAACAAGAACTCCTAGCAGCATTCCTAAAGGAAAGGAAAATAAACTTCACATGGAGTTACGCTGACATGCCAGGGCTAGATCCAGAGACAGTGGTTCATCACTTAGCGGTGTATCCAGAAACAAAACCGGTCAAACAAAAGCTTTGAAAGATGCATCCTCAAATCACTTTGTTAGTCAAAATGGAGCTCAAAAAGTTGTTAGATGTAGGATTTATCCGACCAATTGACTATCCAGAATGGGTATCAAACTTGGTACCTATTTCAAAACCTGACGGAGCCATCAAGATCTGTACGGACTTCAGAGATTTGAACAAAGCATGTCCCAAGGATGATTTCCCACTTCCCAATATCGACATGATAGTAGACATGACAGCGGGGCATAAAATGCTACCACTAATGGACGGATTTTCAAGATATAACTAGATCATGATAGAAAAAGAAGATCAACACAAGACGGATTTCACTTGTCCATGGGGGACCTACTACTGGAACATGATGCCATTCGGCCTAAAGAATGCAAAAGCAACCTATCAAAGGGCCATGACACTAGTATTCCACGACATGATCCACAAAACAGTCGAAGACTATGTCAATGACATCCTAGCTAAGTCAAGAAAAAGAAAAGATCATATAGCAACCCTAGGTGCTATCTTTGACAGACTGGAGGAATACAAAGTCAGACTAAATCCCAAGAAGTGTGTCTTCGGCGTACAATCAGGTAAACTGCTAGGATACATAGTTTTCATGAGGGGTATCGAGGTAGATCCGGAAAAAGTAAAAGCAATCCTTGAGATGGAAGCACCAAAGACATTAAAACAACTGAGAGGCCTCCAAGTCCAACTACAATCCATCCAACGGTTCATAGCACAACTGGTAGACAAGCAGAATCCATATTCTCACCTTCTCCACAAGGGGGTAGCATATAAACGGGATACAAAATGTGAAGAGGCATTCAACAAGATCAAGGAATATCTACTAACACCAACAGTGTTAATGCCACCTATCCTGAGAAATCCATTGATCTTATATGTGTCAGCAACAGCAGCAGCCCTTGGAGCTCTCCTAGCTCAACATGATGAAAACGGAATGGAGAGGGCTATCTACTATATCAGCAGGACAATGGTCAGTCATGAGCTAAATTACTCATTCATCAAGAAAGCTTGCCTCGCAGTAGTGTTTGCATCCCAAAAATTCAGACATTACATGTTGGCACACAAGATAAAGCTCATTGCAAAAATTGATCCCCTCAAGTATCTACTATCAAAAGCAATGCTCACAGGAAGAATGGAAAAATGGGAAATGATACTGTCAGAGTATGACATCGAGTATGTGGAGTGCAAATCCATTAAGGGACAGGTTATTGCAGATCAATTAGCAGAAGCACCCATTTATTATGAGAATCCTCTTGTCTCAGAGTTTCTAGACGAGTCCATCTTTAACCTCAACATCGTTGATCATTGGAAACTATACTTCAACAGTTCATATACACAACATGGATCAAGAGTTGGTATCTTCTTCATCACCCCACAAGGGGACTACATACCAAGGTCATACAAACTAGCATTTCCTTGTACTAACAACATCGCGGAATACGAGGCTTTGACTATAGGCCTCAAGATAGCAGTGCAATGGAACATCATAGCTCTCAAGGTGTATGGGGACTCTCAGTTGATCATAAATCAGGTCAATAATGAATATCAAACTAAGGATGATAAGCTCACTCCATACAAGAAATTGGTGGAGACTCTAAAGGTATCCTTTATCGACATAACATTTGTGCAGATTCCAAGAACCAACAATAGAGCAACAGTGGCGACAATTGGATCCTTAATAACATTTTGTTTCCACAGTCCATGATGTTATTATGCAGAAGATTTTTGGAAAAAACTGTGTAATTTTTATATCATCAACGTTTCGGATCATACTCCATGATCCATCATTATTAGTGGTTATTTGTTTCTTTTTACCCATTATTATAATTGTATCTTATTTTGTTAATTTCTATTTTTATTTATTTATATAAGAAATAACAAATTTTGGTGGTAATTTGTTTTCTTTTTTTCCCATTATTATATTTGTATCTTATTTAGCTAATTTTTAATTTTTAATGTATTTATCTATCTGCATTTGGTTCTGGCATTTCTTATTTTTTGTTTCTTCCTTCCCCTTTTCATTTTGCCTTTGTATATAGATTCCAGATTTATGCTTATGTTTTGTTATTTCTTATATATATAATTTTTTATATTAGTTATGTTTTGTTTACTTTTCATTCTTTCCCATTATTATAATTGTATCTTATTTAGTCAATTTTTAATTTTTTATTTATCTATCTGCGTTGGTTCTGCCTTTCCTTATTTTTGGTTTTGTTTCGTCCTTTTCTTCTTCATTTCTCTTTTGTATATTTATTTCAGATATTTACTTATGTTTTGTTATTTCTTATATACTTAATTTTATATATTTGTTGGTGGTAATTTGTTCCTTTTTGACCCATTATTATATTTGTATCTTAATTAGTTAATTTTTAATTTTTTATCTATTTTTCTATCCTTGTTGGTCCTGTCATTTCTTATTTTTTGTTTTGCTTCTTCCTTATCTTTTTCTTTTTTCCTTTGTATATATATTTCAGATATATACTTATGTTTCGTTATTTCTTATATATATAATTTTATATCTTCCCCCATTTTACTTTCATTTTGTTTCATTTTCTTTTGTCAATTTATTTTTCATATTGTTTCGTTTTCTTTTGTCAATTATCTTGTTATCTATCTTCGGTCCTGTCATTTTTTTGTTTTGTTTTGCTTCTTCCTCATTTTTTTCATTTTTCATTTGTATATATTTTTCAGATATATACTTATGTTTTGTTATTTCTTATATATATAATTTTATATTTCCCCTTTCTTACTTTCATTTTGTTTTGTTTTCTTTTGTCAATTTATTCCTCTTCATTTGAATGCTTTCGCTTTCTTCTTGATTTCTTTACGCTTTTATATTTTTTGGATTATTCTTATTAGTCTTTTCTCTTTTATTTCCCCTTCACAATTTATTATCCTAATTGGCCCTTTGGTGGTAATTTGGTTTCTTTAACACATTATTTTAATTGTATCTTATTTAGTTAATTTCTAATTTCTTATTCATCTATCTATCTTTGTTGGTCCTATCTTTTCTTATTTTTTGTTTTGTTTCTTCTTTTTCATTTTCCTTCGTATATATATTTCAGATGTATACTTATGTTTTGTTATTTCTTATATTTATAATTTTATATATTTGCTATGTTTTTTGGGGAGTGTACCTCTCAACCTTCCCAAACCCCTCTTCCCTCCCCCTTTATATCCAAGTCTGCTTGATCTTTTTCATTCTCTCTCTTCTGCTGATCATCCTGATGATGGATCATGGAGTATGATCCAAAACGTTGATGATATAAAAATTACACACAGTTTTTTCCAAATTGGATCCTTGTTGAATATCCCTAACAATGTCCCAAGATACGAATTCTTGATTGAGCAACTTCTTGTTCCCACATTCGAGGTACCGGAATCAGAATTCATGTGTGAAATCGTTGATCTTGGTGATCCTTGGTACCATGACATCTACACATATCTTCGCATAGGAGTCATACCCACTGACCTCCCATCGAACCTTAAACGAACCTTCATCAAAAAGGCATCTAGATTTGTCATCCTAGGTGATACCTTATACTGTAGAAGCATAGAAGGTACCTTGTTACGTTGTCTAAATGTTGAGGAGGCATTAACTGCTCTAACCGAGGTTCATAATGATATCTGTGGCTCACACTCAAGTGGAATGACCATCACCAAGAAACTACTGAGGATGGGGTATTACTGGCCCACAATGGAAAGAGAAGTGCATGATCATGTTAAAAAGTGTTTACAATGTCAGTAGCATGGAGATCTCATCCATGCTCCAGCTCAAGAGCTTCATCCAATTATCACACCATGGCCTTTTTCACAGTGGGGACTCGATCTGATTGGGAAAATCACACCCACCTCATCCAATGGCCACAAATTCATTATAACTACAACTGAGTACTTCACAAAGTGGGTGGAAGCCATACCCATGACATATATCACTGGGAAGCAGATCTCAAAATTTATCCTGAACTATCTTATATGTCATTACAGTGTCCCACAAGCCATTATCTCAGATAATGGGACACCCTTCAAGAATCAGGAAGTTCACGACTTGTGCGAGAAATTCAAAATTCAACATTGCTTCTCCACCCCATACTATCCCAAAGGCAATGGCCAAGTAGAGGCCACGAACAAAACCATCCTCAAAATCCTCAAGAAAATAGTCAATGACGCAAGTCGTGACTGGCACTTGCAGCTTAATCCCACCCTCTGGGCTTATTGAACTAGCATCCACACACCCACCGACGCCACCCCCTTCTCCTTGGTCTATGGATTAGAAGCCGTACTCCCCATTGAGATCGAGCTCCCATCCCTTAGAATATCATTGCAAAACCTCATCACTGATGAGGATTATTGGGTATCACGATTAAACGAGTTGGAGCTACTAGATGAGAGATGCATAGACACTTTGAATCATTTGAAATTCTATCAAAATAGACTCAAACGAAGCTACAACAAGAAAATCAGAAGCAAGACTTTCCAAATTGGAGAATTGGTCTTGAAAGAAAATCAGAAGAATGTCCCAAATCCCAGCAGCAAAGGAAAGTTTGAACCTAATTGGTTAGGACCATTTTTCATAACAGCAAGTTATAAATCAGGGGCATATCAGCTATCAACACATGAAGGGGAACCTCTACAGGAGCCCATGAATAGCTCCCATCTCAAAAAGTTTTATGCCTAAATCTTCTAGGGTATACAACCAAAAATCCAAAAAAATTAGAAAAAGTCCTGAAAAAATGGTTACTTAGGCGAAAACCTGGCAAACAAGCGTCTTGGTGACAACAAAAAAATCAAAAAAGCAAAAAATCCAGGAAAAAATCAAAAAAAGGATTTAAAAAAATAGTAAAGAGAAAAATTGTCCTCTAGTGAAAACCGCTTTGGTGGCACTTTGGGCAAGTACCTTGGTGAAAACCTGGCAAATAGGTGCCTTGTATAAATAAGCACTCTCCATCCACTAGGATCTTTATGGCTTGATCTGCATCATCCATTCATTTCACTTCTGGCATCCATCCAATTCAGGTCTCCATCCATCACACATCCACTCGTATCTGCACCATAGCTTGGTCCTATGTTCATATCATGATCCCTCCTAGTACTACTCAGCCCATCCTCAAGGTCAGTTTGTCCTACCTTTATCGGAGTAGTCTATTGCATCACACTGGGGGCACGTTCTCATCGGATTGGATTCGTGTATGGTCTTAAAGTCCTCAAAATTAGAAAATCCAAAAACATCAAGAAAATTAGAAAATCCAAAAACATTCAAATCATATCAAAATGAAAAAACATTCAAATCATATCAAAATCCAAAAATAGGTCAAAAGGTCATTCAAAAGCCAAAAACAAGGTCCTCTTGTCGAACTACATCGTCTTTGAGCTTGAACGTAGGCAAGGTTGATCTTTGATCATCCCCCGAGACATTTAGGTTAGTCCTATAGGAGTCTGTCATAATAAGCTGACATTTCATCATGTATATCGTCGTCTGTAAATCGGTCGAGTCATCAGTTGAACTACGTAGTCTCTGCGTATATAACGTAGGCAAGGCTCATCTGTCGATCAACCCCGAGACCCCTAGGATAGGTCTTTAGGTTAGTCTCTTGGTCAAAATCTCAAAAAATCCAAAAAAAAATCAAAAATTTGAAAATCAAAACATTTACAAAATCTCAAAAATATAAAAAAACAGCCTCAAAACATTAAAAAAAAAACAAAAACATCAAAAACATCCAAGTATTTGGAAAAATCCATCTGTCTCATCTCACTTGCACCCACAATAACACCATCCATAATAATATGATCATCATCATCAACCTTTGGCGAAACAATTGGAAACAATTCTAGCAGTTTAACAGTAGAGCTCAAAAATGTCAAGTCTTAAGTCTAAGTCAGTGTGCAAGCAAGCTGGTTATCTCTTCGTATTGGTAACACATCATCTGAATGGTCCCATATCAATCATCCCTTATAAACAAAATGACGTGCCGCCATCCACTAAAATGTCCTAGGATGAATCCTTCCTACAATGGGCATTATCTTTTGGCAATAAGTTTCATTCATCATCCTTAGAAAACACATCCTCTTTCCATTAGCGGTATTGAAGAGCATCACTCTGTTTGTTTACTTGGTCTTTATCTTTTAACTTATCTTATTTGCACTCATTCCAAGGACGTCTTGATGAAATCCCAAAATAGAGGATTTAGAGAAATAGGAATGGGGAAATGATCATTATCTTTTGTCTGTTGTGCTTGTTGGACGTTCTTGCAATATAACCTTGGCGAATACTTGCTTTGTTAGGTATGTATGGAAGAGGTCTAGGGCAACTTGTTGACTATTATGGGGATAGGTTTACCTTTCCGTGTTTTGGTCTGAGGTGTCTAAAACTTCTGAGGTGCATCCTAGCAAGGTTTTCATATGTTAGGTGTGAACAAGAATACTCCTATCTAATTGTCGAGTCAAAGTCCATCACACTAAGTACAATGCCATCCTGGTTTGCTATACCTTGATGCATCGTACCACGTTTGTTATCAAACATAAGAAAATTTGGCCCTTGGAAAATCCAAATTCCTCGATAAGTAATCATCATCATCATCATCATCATCATCATTATCATCATCATCATCATCATTTGCATTTGTGTCATCTTGCGTCTTGTTGAAGTGACTTCTTCTTTTCTTACTAACCGCACTAACAAGGGTACTATGACAGTTGATCACTATCATCACCATCATCATCATCGATCCTACATCCACAAATCATTAGCACATCGCATAAGCATATCATATAGAAATCATACGCATCACATAAGCATATCATATAGGAAACACACACATTGCATTTTAATCATCATATAAATAGGTTATCATAAACATTTTTCATAGATAGGTGCATACATGTCATCGCATTTCACCCATTTGCAATGCATCGCATAGCATTCATTTGCATTTCATAACCATTTCATATTACCATCTAAATCATCACATAGCATCTATAAAAGCATTCCATAATCATTTCTACATAATCATAAGCAAATAGGCATATAAGCATTTAATTCATTACACATCAGCATATCACTTTGCATTAACATATCATTGCATCACATACATCATTTAGGATAACAACATTTGTTATTCCTTAGCATCTCATAAAACCATTTGCATCATATCATGACCATCACATCATATTACATTCATCCATAAATCATCTCATAATAAGCATTTTCACACACCATCACATATACCATAGATCATATCATATATCACATTTTGCATTGGCATAAAATAAATCATCATAACATCATTGCACATCATTACATCGCATACATCATTACAAAATAAATGCATTCATAGAACATCATTGCAAAGCATATAGAAATAAACTATCCATGCATAAATAAAAGAACAAATTACATCTCATCAAAATCGGCTCATACATATATCATATCATCAACTATCATAGTACAAATAATAATCAGATCACTGTACATATTTGTTAATCAGTACAAAATTCCCATCGTGCTATAAAAAATGAGCCCATAAAAGCACAAAAGGTACATCATAAAATCTGGATCAAGCCCAATCTTCATGGATGCTTCCCTCACCCCTATCACCGTGACCCTCTAGTGGTCTCTGACTGGCCCGCTCTGAGTACTCTGGGACCCAATCTGCTCTAGGTACATGGTCATGGTAGGCCCGGCGGTAGTACTCTATCTCTCGGATAGCATCTCTGTAAGATCGTACTGGCACTGTACCCTGAGATGAGGAGGCTATCATACTCTTAGTCTGCCGCCTGCGGCCTAGCTCTGTCGCTGCCTATAGCTCTGCAGCCTATCTCTACTGCATAGCCTGATCCCTCTTTGCTCTAAGCTATTCCCTCTCAGCCCATGCCTAGTCTCTCTCGGCCGTCACTACCTGTACCTGTGCCTGTAACTACAAAATCAAGGCATCCCATGCGTCTGCCTGCCCTACTGGCTATGCCCGTGGCTGTGCATAGACCTGACCCTTACCCTCAACTCGTGGTGGTGGGACTGGCGGATCCTACTACTGGTCCTGCATGGGAACATCTTCGTTGACCTGGTGGAACTGGGGGCACCTCTGGTGGATCCTGTTGGATCTCGATCCTCGGTCCTCGCCCTCGCGCTTGTCCTCTACCCCTGCCTCTGACCCTGTATGCCTCTGGATCCTCACTTGGAATATTCAACCGAAGAGGAGGTCTGAACCAGTCTTTGTAGGCCTGTGTGGTGCCCGGATCTGCCAAACCCTAATCGTAAGCCCAAGGTCGGACCACCAAGTGTCAAAAACTGTCAACCACCTTCGTGGTAGGAATACCAGGCCCCCATGACACCTGTGTCAAGCTGCGTGCAAACACGGCTACATAGCCGTCATTCGGTCGATCCTGTGGCTCTTTGAATTGACATTGTACATGCCCGGGCAGGTATCTCTCTATTATCATATGCTCCCGCCCTTGCATGTATCGATCCTGGCGATAATAAAAGAGTTGGTCTGCATCGTTAGCCCATCTAGGCTGACCGAGGTATGGTCTCCAAGTAAACACAAGCATCTCATCTATGACCCGCCTCCAGTAGGGGATCACGTGCTCTCCAGTGTGTGTGAAGGACACACCACCTCTGTATTGTGCCACTAGGGCATCCTTTTCCCCCATCAGAACTGGAACAACCCGTGGACGTAGCACAGAAATGTGCTCCCACACCCAAACATGCAGCAAGGTCACTCCATCTCCCAGCGCTCTACCATCCACGTATGCATACTCATGGAGATCCCTGTAAAGTGAGGCCAGAAGGACGGGCCCCCACACGAAATGAATTGGTCTGTCCCGGACCATCCTCTCCCAGCAGTATCCCCATCCAAGACTGAAATACCACCCTCATCTGTCTAGGGCAACCAAACCTGAAATGATCATTGCAACTACACAGCGGAAGGGAGGTGCTATAACTCGGTACCACTCCAGCTCGATCTACCCCTCACAGTAGATAATATCCCAAGTGGCGAGGACTCAGGTGCAGCAATCACGTCCCTCCTCCATGTCATATATCACATGACGGCCATGAATGGGCAAATGTAATATGCACCAGACGTCCTCCAATGTGACAGTCGCCTCACCAGTGGGAAGATGAAACGACGACGTCTCACTATGCCATCGCTTCGCCAGCGCTGGTAACATCCTGAGGTATGTGCACACGGGCGCCGCATATGAAATATGCCATAGTCCTATAGCTCCCAGTCGATCCTGGTCTCTGTCGCTAAAGTCATGTAGAATGCTCGCTAGATCCCGCGACCGGTGCTCCAGCGAGTAAAGCTCCCTGGGCCTGTCCTGCATCATGCAAATTCAGCATGTTAAATTTTTTTGGAAAATTCCTGACCTAACGCTCCAAACTCGTTCCTAGTGGCGTAGTTTGCGAAGGTGTCGCAGTTTGAGTTTTCTCAAACTTCGACGCTGGACCCAGAATTTAGCCAAATAGCACCACCGCCGCGCACTTTAACCCCAGTATCATAATTTGCTTGAAAAGGGCGTCGTGCGGCGCACTTTTCCAAACTGGCCCATCGAGTCTGAGCCGAGCCCGACCCCAGCAATGGAGTTTTTAAACTCCAAATTGCACCGCTGCAACGAAAAGGCTAAAAGCGCTGCACTTTAAACACCGAGCGGTGCTATAATAGCGCCGCTAGAGGCGAGCTCATCATTAAAGCAATAATAAATGTGTTAAAGCAAAAAAATGAAGCCTCATTTAGGGTCACATATCAAGGCACCGATGCCAGGTGGCCGCTGGTAGGTCCGAACTCAGTCTAAAATGTGCAGAGGAAGCTATCGTTGCGCCATATCGTCAGGAGGTTAGAGCTCAAATCTTGAGGTTTGCTAGTGGAGGTGTGTGAAAATGACTTGAAAGTGACCCCTCGGGCCCCTTTTAAGCCTAAAAATTAGGGTTTTTTGACCCTCTAGGGCTGTCCTGCTAGGGTTTTGGACCCCCGAACCTATTTTTGTCCGTTCGAGACTTGTTTTTCATCATTTTATTGCGTTTAGACATGTTTTTAGTCTCCCAGACCCCTTTCAGACCTGTCGGGCACTTTGTCACTTTTTTCGCGAGATCACCCAAAAAATTAAAATTTTCATCTGATCTCTCGAGGGGGCATTATAATGGCATGTTTTCTCTCACCATCCAGTAGTGGGGAAAATTTTTAAATATCAATTTTTTTTTTATTTTGATTGAGATCGTGTATTCTTTGAACCAACGCAACGAGTGCATTGCTTCAAAGAGGGGCAAAATGTAGACATTGAAAATATACTGATTGATATTGTGCATTCGATCCTAACTTACTAACATCATTTCTTCCTAAATCATTCCTCGGTCTAACCATTTAATCAAATTCCTCCATCTGATTAAATTCATCAATATTCATCCCTTGATTAAATCAATTGTCTTGTCTAATTGAGTCACTTTCTCTTGTTAATTAAATCAATCCATCTGATCTAATTATCCCTATTTAATTAAATAATCAATTTATTTGATTAAATTTCTAAAGTCTGTCCATTAAATTAAATAAATTAAAACCTTATTTGATTTAATCTAACACCATCCCTTTTAATTAAATAAATCAAAATCTTTATTTAATTAACCTCTTATCATATTCCTCTCTTATCTAATTTAAATAAATCCATAAATCTAAGTCAAATATGTCACATCATCTAATCTCCTATTAAATTAATTAACCTTTCATTAATTTAATCTAATCTCATGTCACATCCTCTAGATGATGCAAGTTGCACATGAAAATAGATTTAATTCATTTATTAAATCTCTATTTTCCTCACAAGGCATCTTTTGGAATATTCTCTCAATTTGAATTCAAAAATTCTAAGTCAACGTGTACATCCAACAAGGCATTTAAAACCTATTACATGTCCTTTTCCTTGAGCCAAGTGGCATTTATTGCATTTTCCCTTCCCTCTTACATGTCATTTCAAAAATTTGAATTTCAAATATTGGCATTTATTGGCACAAACCCCAAATCTTGCACAACCATCATCCATTCATAGCTTGACAAGTGGCACCATATCATTGGATGAATGTTAGTCCCACATTGCTCAAATTGGGACATTCATCCATCTTGAAATCCTATAAATGAAGAGCTCCTCTCCTCATTTTATCATCCACAATCCAAGCAAAGTTACCATGCTAAAATACTTAGCCATTTCCATTCATCATTCAAATTCTTAGCTAGGCTTTTTGCATATTTGGCTTGGAGTTCTCATCTTCTCATCAAAATGGATCAACATCATCTTCAACATTCGAACCTTGCATCATAGGAATTTGGAAAGGGCCGATTTTCATATCAAATTGGCACCAATTCCCCCATGGGATCAAGTGTTTGCTATTTGAATTAGGATTGAATCAAGTTTTTATCATTTTCTTTGTGTTCTTCATTATTTTCATTCCTAGTTTAATTTGTAAATGGATTTCATGGGGAATCCTTGTTTTAGCTTGTAAATCCTTGTCTAACTCATTTATTCATGGGGAATCCTTGTTTTAGCTTGCAAATCTTTGAAAGGCTAAGAGCCTGAAACTGTATTGTAACTTTTTGTTGCTGAATAATACAATGGCTCAAACTTTGGAGAGTGGGGTTTTTTACCTGGAAGGGTTTTCCCCACGTAAAATCTTTGTGTTCTATTTTCTGTAGTATATTTCATTTGTGTTGTTGATTGATGTTGAATTTACATGTGTTTCTCTTAGAAGGATTAATGTGGGAAATAACTGTGTCTGTTTTCACTTTAGGACATGGTTGTACATGTCTTTGAGGCAACCTAATGAAAGTTACCGAAGGCACTACTGTATGGAGTTTTCACTAGATGCGCTCCCAAATTTCCTTTCATTTTCATCTAGAAATTCCTTGCATGCCTCGATTCTTGCATCTTGTACACATTTTCCTTTCATATCCAAATCGGATAAAACCAATTCAGCTAGCCTAGGAGGGGAAGGCATACCAACCTGCATGTCATGATTAGTAACAACAATTTCATCCATCAGATCCTCCTGTGGTTGATCAATTCTTTGCCTCTTAGAGCTTGGCTCAGATGGTGGTGATGAGGGACTATCTTCTGGTGATGATTCTAAATCAATTATTTTAATTGCCCCAGGCACTTTGAATTTTGGACCTGGTTATGAAGGCAATTTCATTATTTGCTTTCCCTTTCTATCCACTTCTTCATCATCACTGCTGTCATCCTTTTTCCTCCGATAAATGGGCCTTTTTCTTGTAGGCTGATATGTTGGCCTTGTTTCAATTGGCCTGGTACCTTGTTCTTGTACACCCAGACTCAGTTCTAAGTTTATCTTCTTGGTTCTCAAAATACCCATAATCTCTTTGAAGTTCTCCATCGAAAAATCAATTTTCTTATGCTGTGGACTGAACTCCAACAATGGATCATACTTTGGATCCATTTTGTGGACAATATATAATAGCTTATCATAAGCTATCCATTTCTCCTTGTTCAATTCCTTCCTATTTAGATCAAATTCATTTCTAATCAAGTCCTCAAGAAAGTTGAACTCATGCACAAACTTGCCAGCCTTTATTCTTTGTCTAAAAAGGGCAAAGAAACCCTCAAGATCATGTTGTCACTTTGGGCCACACCTCAAATGGTAATCATCAAAGAATTTTCCAAAATGCACCCAGCCTCCTTTCGAAAAGGAAAAATAAGACACTACTGTATAATCTAGGAAAAATGTTCCCTTACCCCTCCCAGTGAGGTTGTCCTCATGGATACAACCTATTTTGTACATAACTTCTGCAAACCCCACTCTTGGTGGCACATTGTATGGTAGTATATGGGGGGTCCCTTGAAAACCATATACCCTTAAAATAGTGCTAACTGGGTATGGGATAATGTCACCCCAGTTATGGAAGACCTTCAGTTCTGGCTTCCTCCCCTTTGGTATGAGGAAATCATGCAATTCCTCAGGGATCCTGGGTACAATTACCATCAATCTAGCCCTCAATCTAGAAGCAAAGCAATTATCGAATTGCACATAACTGGTGTTTTCCTTATTGTAAGATAAATCTACAGTCCATAACTGTACTGGCAATATTTCCCCATCAACCGATTGCCTCAATTCCATCTTCTCAGAGAAAAATTCAACATTCTTGCACAAGAACATATACATCAACATAGAATACCAAAATAATTATGTGTCGGTATCTTTTTTTGGCAACTTTGACAACCCCTCATGTATCCTCTCAGCCAAGAAAGAAGCAAAGTCATAAGTCATAGAGAAGTTAGGGTGTTGTATTTGCACCCCCATGAACATGTATGCAATGGGCATCATCGTACCAAGACTGAAACCCAAAATCTGGCATAATGAATAAAAAGTGGCCAAGAAATGATTTGCAAAATAGTTTAATTTGAAAGGTTCTTGGTCATTGGGGCTAATGTGAAATCTCAAACCTCCTGCCCTATCCAAATGAGGTGGAAGCAACTTAGCTCTGAAAAGAGACTTCAACTTTGCATATTCGTGCTTCATTTCCTCAAGATCAATAGGAACCAAATATTCACTCTATTCACTCAAGTCAAAAACCTGTCAGACATCATCTATGTTAATGCTTAACAAGACCCTTCCATCATTATCATTGATTACTCGTGTGACAAGGTCATATCTTGTGGCCACTGCCCTAAGCAAGTCTATATCAGGGAACACGTTTGGCACCACCAGCTTCCCCAAATAATACATCCAGCCGTTTGAAAAGGGGTGAGGCAGATTCCTCTGTCCATACCACAATCTGAACATTTCCAATCCTGTGAGAGGAACCCTAGCATTGGCTATGTTGAAGCAATTATTTACTAACCCTTCCCCCGAGATTTTCCCTCGCATCAAAACCAATCCCTTCTTTCTATCATTCATTGACAAGGGAAATTGATCTAGAAAATCATCTTATAGGTTTCTTCTCAAATAGTCAATTTGGCCAGAATGTTGCTTTGGCGGTGCCATCTTGGACAAACTAGGGCCTCTTTATCACGTCACACTTCAAATATCTAGGACTAACCAGGGATATGAAATTACAGAACAACACACTACAATTTCTCACAATTTAAATAAACTATAGCCCTAATGTTTATCAACAAGCCCTATGATAAGTATAGAAAATTATTTCCCAAATTCAAGTGCATAGTAACCAGGAAACACAAAAATTGACTCACAGCTTCATGCTTGTAGAAATGCCAAATTCTAGCTGCAAAGACTCGCAACTTCACTTTCGGCTCTAAGACTACTTCACAAAATATTTGAATGCCTTGTGTCTCATCCGCCAACAAGTGTCTCATCATCCAGCAAGTGTCTCATCTGCCATTAAAGCTCACTTGTGCACTACACAAACAACTCCAACCATATTTGATGTAGATTTAAATTTGAGTTGTCGATCTTTCAGTTAGATCAAATCATTGAATGACCACCTTCAAAATAAGCTGACACAATTGCCAACATGGCAATAAAGGGCCCACCATACCATACACTACCAATGAAATCCACATGGCAGTCACTCGCGATATCGCAATCAGTAAAGACCTTGCAACTTATGATCACCCAATGGCAGACAACCGTAGATCTTGAGCATCAGTGATCTTGTTCCTTCAACACAGTCACCAACCTTATCATTAACCGTCGAGCAGCTTTCCTGCCAAGATTATAACATACCCGTTGATTTAAAACATGTGCATCTTAAGAACACTTTAGTAATCCATCATCTAATGTATTAAGACTGAATTAATTTACCAAGGTGTTTTCCTTATTCCCTCGGCAGATGAGACACATGGTGCCTACCCATGATATCGCGATCAATAAAAACCTTGCAATTCTCAATCACGCGATGGCGGGCAACTGTTGAGATCTAACAATAATTGATCAACTGTCACTCAAACTTATCCCCTTCGGGCTCACCAGATAGGACACATTTTGCCCACCCATGATATCGCGATCAACCAAAGCAGTGTGATGGGGTCATCACAGGATGGTAGGGAGCAGCTAAGATCAAATGACAGTTGATCAACAGTCACACGAATTTTATCCCTCTGCAAAATAAAACATTTATTAAAAGGACAAGGGGACATCACTAGGAAGATGGTAAAAAATGACATAAGTTGTTTTTAAATGATGAAACACAGGGCCAACCAAGATTTAGGAAAATAAAACCCTGTGGAGGAATTAAAGTATTAAGACCAAAGGGACCTAGCCTAGACGAAACGATAGGACATAAGTCATTTTAAAACCCTTAAAAAAGGTAACAGTGAAAAAGATCCCAACCAAGGCGTAAAATAAACACAAGGGTTTTACATGAAAATAAAACTAAAACCCCAACCCAAGGAAAATTTCTAACACCATGAAAGACTAGTAACATAAGGCAAGGCGGGATGGAACACAAGGAGAAAAAATTTGAAGTTCCATCACAATGATTTGATTCATTTTAAAGCACCAAAGGAAAAGTGAGATTTTGATTGGTCAATTGTTAACCTTAAACAAAATCTAGTAGATTTTCCTAAATTTCTTTTTAACCCTTTGTAGCAAAAATTGAATGCTTTTGTAGAGTACTTTTTAGAGCCCAAAAGAAATTTAGTGTATCCTAAGAGCATGAAAGATAACAAATCCTTAAAAGAGATTATGAATTCTCCAAAAGTGTTAAACAAACACAAAAGTGTTCAAAAACACTTGATATAATAAGAGAATAATGCCATAATGCAACTTTCAACTTCGTTTTCCTCCTTCATCTTGATTAGACCAACCCACAAAAAATGATTAGAACTACAAAACAGAGGTTAGAAAAATTAGTTAGCAACCTAAAGCAACCAAAATGAAAAAGCACATGTCAAAATTAAGTTAATTTGCACTTTTTACTTCACTCCAGTGGCACAGTTTGCACAAGCGACGTAGTTTGAGAAAGTCAGCAGCGTCAAACAGTGGCGTTCTGTAGTAAAACCAAAGAGCGTGATTGCAGCAGAGTTTTACTCAATGACGCAGTTTGGAATTTGAAAAATCGGCGACCGTAAACTAACCCAGTGGCGGAGTTAGAAAATTTGAATTCTTGGTGGGAAAGACTAAGTGGCGCGGTTTACAGTTTGAAGCATCACTGTATGGCACCATTGGACTAATAGCAATGTTGTATGGCATTGTTGGACTGATAGCAGCGCAGTTTCCTATGGATGCAAATGTTAGCAAAAAATAATGGATTTTTTGGAAAAAACGTGATTGAATCTTCAAGTCTGCCCTCCTTCTAGCACCAAATGTAGAACCCCAATCCTAGAACTACACAAACACAAGAAACAAACATAATATTAGATCAAATGCAAGTGATAATCAAGATTCCCCATGAAATTCATTTGCAAAGCTCAAATAGGAAAGAAAATGGAGATAATTAACTAAGAAAGCAATGAAATCATATTTTATTGATGCAAACACTCAATCCCATGGGGGAATTGGTGCCAATTTGATGTGAAAATTGGCCCTTTCCCAACTCCCATGTAGACTTGTGATGATTTGATGAAGGTTGATCCACTTGGTGATTGATTCAATTGAGCTTCATGAAGAAAACCTGCAATAACCTAGATACAAATTGATAAAATGGATGAAAATGGCGATGCTTGAAGATGAAATTCAGTATAATAAGTTTGCTCAAATTGTGGATGATCAAATACAAAGGAAAGCCTTCTATTTATAGAAAGAAAAGATGGAGGAATGATCAAAATGAAGCAATGTGGGATCATTCAACATCCAATGGGAAAGTGCCACTTGTCAAGATGTGAATGGAGGAAGCTTGATCACATTTTGATGAATGTGCACAATAAATGAAATTAGATGGAATTTGAAAATCATGAAATGACATGTAAGAGGGAATAAGAATGAATTAAATGCCACTTGGCTCAATGCACAAGGACATGTAAGAGGGAATGAATGTCTTGTTGGAAGGACAAATCTACTTGGAGGGATTTTCAAATTTGGAGGAATATTCCCTAAAAGATGCCAAGTTGAAAGAAAATAGGGATTTAATAAATCCATTAAATGTATTTTCATGTGCAAGTGGCAAAATCTAGAGAAATTAGGATGATCAGGATTAAATTAATCAAGGTTTAATTAATTTAATTAAGGATTGAATGATGTGACAATTTGATTTGGATTTTTAGGTTGATTTAAATAAAAAATGAGAAGAATGTGATTTAGATTTAATTAAATAAAGGATTTTGGTTTATTTAATCAAAGAGGGATGATGATGTTAGATTAAATCAAATAAGGTTTAATTTATTTAATTTAATAAGATGACTTTAGAGATTTAATCAAATAAAATGAACTATTTAATTAAATAGAGATCAAAGGATTAATTAAATAACATTGATTTTATTTAATTAATGAGAGAGGGAATGACCTAATCAGATAAATAATGATTTATTTAAGGGACTAAGGGTGATCATTAGCTAAGAAGATGATTCCAGATGAAATGATGTTAGTAAATCAGGATCAGGTATATGTAATGTCAATCAGTTCATTTTACGTGTCTACATCAACTATTCAACAAATATTTTCAAGAATATTGTGTTGTATTTGACCGATTAGTTTTAAATTATGCAGCTATGCTCTATTTTCCATTTTTTGTGCCTACATACTCTAAGTTTTACTACCACATTAAATTGCCCCTGTTTATTCAATGCTTTGCATCCTCTTCAACCTTTCACATTAAAGATAATTTTCTTCCTATTTACTGTCTTCTGTACCTTCAACAATACAATTTATATTAAATTCACTATGCAAATATACACCCATAAATATTAATCTTCCCACTTCTCCTTTCAACATTTCACTGTTTCATACTTTTTGTATATGGAATTCAGAAGAATACACTCTTTTGTATATTCCAGCTATCCATGTTTGTTCAAATGTCTTTAAATTCCATGATGTTAATTCTTTATCAGGATACCTAAAATTCTCTTTCAACAAATTTTAGCATGTAGTACTCTAAACATACAGTTGCGGCTGTTACAAATTGATATATATGCACATATAAACAGCATTAAGTGTCAAAGATGCACAAAGATACCAACCAACAATAAGTAGAGGCCAAAATTTCTATAATTCAGTAACATGTTTTGAACATTCCAGTATATTAAACTATATATGCACATACTCTAGAAACATTTTCAAAAAAATTGTGTTGCATTTGACTAATAAGTTTTAAATTCTACAACTATGTTCTATTTTCCATTTTTTGTGCCTATATACTCTAATTTTTGTTATTTGTCCTTCATTCTTTGCTTGCACATATTCTTATGCGTTCTTGATAGCTTTTCAATTAGTTTTATTTGATTCAAATAGCTGGAAAATGTTGATCTACATAATTCTCTTTTGAGCATTTCACTGTTTCGCTCTTCCTGTATATTGCATTCAAAAATATATAGTCTTTTCTACACTGCATTTTTTTTCTAATATATGATAAGACTCGATGTAATTTGCGACAGGTTACCCAAAGTTGTTTACAACAATGGTGGAGTTTTTTTACCACATGGGGTGGTGGTGGGGGAGTTGGTTGCCTCGATCAATGGAGATAAAATGGTGAGTATTTGCTCATGTGAGGGTTGATGCATCCTGCCATTGTTGTACAATGGCATGAGAGTGAGTAAATGAAATATTCACTATTGTAGTATGAGGATGTGTATTGTTATGGTTGCAAAAACCCTGGCATCCACCTCTATTAGATACCAGATTCGAGGGTTTTACAACTTTTTTTCTTTGCAATCTACAGCGTTTGGCCTCCCGTTGTTGTTGTAAGTTATTTTGCAATGTCTTTTTGTCATTCCATACAAATCTAACTAGAGACATATATTTTAATATATTCAAATAAAATTTTGCTTTGCAGTAATATCATGTTGGGCTCAATGCAAGCATAGATGGACAAGGAGATATGAAACCCATCTATGGGACAATTGGTACCTGAAAGATGACCATAGTTGTAAGCATAAACAAGGTTTGTTTTATAAATTTATATTTTACTAAGTTATACAATCAACCCTTTTCTTCCTGCATGGCTAGATAGGCTCCATATATTTTTTGTTATATATATACATGCATGCACAAATTATTACATGCACAAGTGACTACAATAAACATAGTCTACTCTACACATTAGATTTTTCCATGTCCCTACAGTTATCTTTTCAGCATATGGAAAAAATTATCTATAAGTGCCATGAAGTTCTATTCACGACTGGGCTGACGGAAATCCTGGTGGAAATTTCAAACAAATACTCGATAGGTAAATGCCAACTGTTACATAGATTGCTTCTGTTGTATCAATATGTTTCATGATATTCTCTTTTTCTCATTTGTTTGAAGCTGCCTATATGAACCTATTCATTGTCGTAGTTTACCTCTTGTATTCTTCATCAAACATAACATTGACCTGTACCTTTCAATTGGTTTCTATTTTTTTGGCTTGTGTATGTTTTTCGGCCAATGGTTATTGTTCCTTGTTATCTTTGTTCATCTTTGGTGCTATACACATTTAGTACAACAGAAGCTTTGTATAAAAAATTGTTCATAGCTGTAGTTTACACCTATTCTCAATATGTTAACGTTCTATTTAGAATGTGTTTTAGATCATCTATCATTTGAGAAATTGTAAAAGAGTTGTTAGAAAAACACTTAAGCATTGCAGGTAAATGATAGATGATTGAAAACCCACATTAAATAGAACTTTAAGAGAGGTAGAAAAACATACATAGACCAAAAAAATTGAAAGCAGGCCAAAGGCTTCTATTCATTTATCATTTATGTGTGATTCTTAAGTGTTATTCTAATACCTCTTGTAATTGTTACATAGACTGCTTGTCTTGTACCAATACGTTTCATGATATTATTTTTTCCTCGTCTCTTTGAAGCTCCTTATAACAAATTGTTGATTATCTTGGTTATTTTTTTTGGATCCAGAACATGTTATATGTCTTCTATCAATATGTTTCATGATAACGATAATGAACAATTTGTTATGGGATACTGAAAAAAGGAATATCATGAAACATATTGAAACAAGCAATCTATATAACAGTTGGCTTGTCAACTGAAGATTTGAGCTAATTTATTTGGTACTAAATATTATAGACAAATAGGGAAATTGTAAAAGGGATATTAGGAAAACACTTAAGAATCACAGGAAAATGACAGATGATCAAAAACCCACATTAAATAGAACTTTAAAATATGAAGAATAGAAGAGGTGAACTATGATAGTGAACATGGAGAATAGAAGAGGTGAACTACAATAATGAAGAGTCTATTATGGGGAAGTGGATATTGATACAATACAACCTGCTCAATCTATGTAACAGTTGGCTTCTCAATTGAAAATTCAAGCTAGATTATTTGGCACTGAATATTATAGACAAAATAGAGAAATTGTAAAAGAACTATTAGAAAAACACTTAAGAATCATAGGTAAATGACAGATAGTCAAAAACTCACATTAAACATATTGATACAAGACAAGCAGTCTATGTAACAGTTGGCTTGTCAATTGAAAATTTGAGCTACGTTCTTTGGTAGTAAACCCACATTAAATAGAACTCGTAAATCCAATGTGTAGCAATAACTTGTGCAAAATGGGTATAACACCACAAAATTAATTAAAAATTCGAGCTACATTACTTGGCACTAAATATTATAGAAAAATAGAGAAATTGTAAAAGAGCTATTAGAATAACACTTAAAAGCCACTAAACTAATTTTATCTTCAATATCTTTATGCTTTCATACTAACCCTCTACATATATATATATGCAATTAATCCTATGTTAATCTGTAATTGCTCCTATGTTAATGGGTATAACTCCAAAGATGCGCAGAGATAACTACAAACAATAAATGAAGGGCAAAAAAATTACTAACCCTGACTATATTTTTTGACAAAAGAAAGAAGATTCAACTATAATTTCTCCATCCATATAGAGCCATAATCTCTTTGAAGTCTCCAAAATGGGTATAACGCCAAAGATACAAACATATAACAAGGAACAATAAGCAGAGACCATAAGACATGAACAATAAATTAATCATTCTAACACTTATTATACAATTTCTCTACTTGTCTTCAATATCTATTACCAAAGAATGTACCTTGAATCTTGTATTGATATGTTTCATGATATTCTTTTTTTCTGATTTGTTTGAACTGGAGACCCATCCACAAAGCTTGATTTCACGCACTATAGAAGACTGTATAATAATTAAAAAGGTGCATCTAACTTCACAAACAAATATATCGGTATAGATTTTGTTTTGCAAGTGCTTATATTTGCATTGAATGGATAAGATGTATATACACAAATGTGTTTGTGAAACATGGGCACATATAACAACCAATAACCAGAAAGGGAAAAAATGTAGTCATGTACAAAATGGAAACCAAGCCGAAGGTGACGATTTTTACAATAGTCTACTATGAAACCAACACCACAATGGCTCTTTCGACAATGCAACTTAATCAATATATTTTCTTGCACATTTTGGAGCACATAAGTGTTAAAACTGTTCAACCTGCTATCAAATGGAGACACAGGCGTCACTTTTTCCAATACTCTACTATCAAACCAACACCACAGTGGCTCATTTGACAATGCAACCAAAAAATATATACTTTCCCACACTGCAATATTGAATATTGCATTTACTTCCTCCCGTGCCATCATTCAACAATGCCAAGATGCATTAACCCTTACATGAGAAATCACTTAGCATTTTGCTTCCACGCCTCAATGCAACCAACTCCAGCACTGCCAACCTACATACTTAGCAAAATCCATGTCATAATAGACAACCCCAAGAAACTCGCTGCTGACCGTCAACGATTATTGATTTTTGGCACCAAGAAACTTTATTCACGCCTAGGCTAGTGAGAAAACCTGGTGAAAATTGTCTGGCTAAAGATATGAAGAATACAAGAGCTAAACTACGACAATGAATAGCCTATTACGGACAGGTTCAAACAGATGAGAAAAAGAGAATATCATGAATTTACATATTGATACAAGACAAGCAATTTGCGTAATAGTTGGCATTTACCTGTGATTCTTAAGAGTTTTTCTAATATTTCTTTACCAAATTCTCTATTTTTTCTATAATATTTAGTGTCAAATAATGTAGCTTGAATTTTGAATTGACAAGCCAACTATTACATAGATTTCTTGTGTTGTATCAATTTGTTTTATGATATTTTTTTTCCTATTTCCACAAAGCAAATTGTTCATTAACCAACAATTGCTAGACTATGTAATAGTTGGCTTGTCAATTCGGTGATAATTTTTATTGTATTCTTCCTTAGATTTCAATTGTATTTTTTATATAAATGCATTTAGAATTGCATAATATAAATGTTGTTATAACTTTAGTAAAAAATGTCATCTTCATAAACAACTATATGTAAATAGTCTTTTAAATAAGCTCTATACTGATACATATGTTTGTGAAGTTAGATACACCTTTTTTAGTTATTATACACTCTCCTATATATTCCACCATGTATTCAAAATGTTTAATTTCATCTCTTTCTATTTACAATAGATAATGCTAACCTCTTTTATTGTATATCTATATTATTTCCTTTATAATGCTGCATAGATACAATAGACATCTAAGAAAATTAGTGTATTGTAAATTTTCTATTTCAAATTGTTTAATGGTCCAACAACTCTATCCAATGTTGCTCGCCCTCGTTAAACACCATCAACATTACATGTAAGTACACAACTTTTCCATTATCAATAAATAGATTCGGTGAAGCAATTGTAAATATTATATTGATTTTACACATATAGTTACACACTTTTTATGCTTCATTTTTTTATTTTGCTTTCTCTTCCACTAACATACCACTATCTTCTATTTGTAGGAACTAGGCTAAAGCATGCAAAAGCATTCAAAAATTATGATACCTATTTTTTTAAAAGTTACCACAGCAGAGAAAACACTACAATATTCAACAAATCATATATGAAAACACCAAATTTTCCCCAACTTTGTTATTGTGTGATGTATGATGGAACTCCATGAAATCTCCCATGGGAATTTCATACTTTTCTTGCTTGGGGGTTTGGCTATAGTCCACGAGGCTCTATGATGTCAATATGGTAGGGAGGATAACAAGCATGGGTTTTGTCCTTTTGTTGTTAAGGCCTGTAGACATCTAAATTTAATCACTCCCATATGATTAAATTTACTCCCTTTTCGTCTATCATATTAAATATTAATTTATTAAATTAATATTATACCTTTTATCCCATATCTGTGAAGTATTTGATTTAATCATTAAATGCTTTATCTTTCACCTTCTTCCTCTCTAAGTTAAATAAATACACCAATTTATTTAATTTAGTCATTTTTCCCCTTTTGATTTAAAATCAATTTAAAATTCTTCAAATTCTCTCTCCTTGTCACATTTTCCATGATCTTGCTCTAATCTGAATTAATTTAATTAATTCATGATTATAATGTGCATCCATCTTAATCAAAGATTAATGTCACATCCTCCTACATTTCCACTTGCCTCTAATCTTCTATTAATTAGTCTAATCCAATATTTGCACAACCTTAACCAAGGTCATTAGCTAGATTTAGCACCACTTTTTGGTCAATTCTTTTATTTTTCCTTTTTGGACATTGACCCTCCTTCCCATGAGAATTTTTAATTCTCATTTATTCATCTTATGTCTCTCTCCTCCCCATGTGAATTTTTAATTCACATTTTGTCTTTCCGAGGCTTCTAGAACCTTGGACTTGTCACAATCTCCACATGTGACCAAGTCCCACCTTTTTGGAGCCCACCTTTTATCTTTTAGACTCTCCTAAGAATGTGAATTTTTAATTCACACTTATTTTCAACCACCTCTCATTTTCCCATGTAGATTTTTTAGGAATTCCAAAATTCCTCAAATGTCCCTTTCACTCCCACTTGGGGACAAGGAATCCCTTTTTGAGGAAATCTACTCACTCCCCGAGGTGCTTGTCCTTCCTCCACCTCATGTACCTTTTTGACACCTCACTTACACCTCATCTTCTCTTGGCCACTTCACCATCCACATGTCAAGATGTGAGGGCTTGTGGGTTCTCAACCCACCATAGCCCTTCATCTTGACCTTGTTGGATGCATCTCAACCGTTGAATTCTCTAGAGAATTCAAATTCTCCTATAAATACCCCCTCCTCAAGGACATTTTCAATACTTTTGATTTTCATAACTACATGATGCCAATTTGCATTCTCAATCATCCACTATCATCTAACCATCCATCTTAATCATTTTGCATAAGTTGATATTGCATTTAATCACTTAAGAAATCATCTAAGGAGCACACAAAATCATCCCAAGCAAGGGCCAATCAAGGAGTCATCAACAGCAAGGAAGGTGAAATCATTTGCATCTTGTCTTATCCATTTTCCTTCTTGTTTTATCACTCTTTAGGCTAATCTTGAAGTGTCCTTAGTCTTTTATCACTTGCATTTTTAGGTATTTTGCACATTAGAGTAGGGTAAAATTCTAAGGTACACATTTCTAGCACACCCAGTGGGACCCACAAATGGGTTCTTTCATTTAACCTTTGTTTTGACTAAAAATTTTGTAGGAAAAGGTCACAGAAAGGCGGAAGCACTCTCTACTTTACCGCAGAAAGGCGAAAGCGCCCTCTACTTTACTACAGAAAGGAAGAAGCGCCCTCTATCCTACTGCAAAAAGGCAGAAGCGCCCCTGCCTTACTGCAGAAAGGTGGAAGCGCCCTCTTGTCTGCTACAGAAAGGTGGAAGTGCCCTATATCTAAAAGTTCTATTTTCTTCTAACAAGTTTGCTGCAGTTAGGAGTATGTTTAGAAGGTTTTTCTAACACTTTCTTGTAGTGGGGCATACAACTTTCCTTTTTTTAAAAAAATTGATAAAGTTTCCTGCAGAGGGGCGAAAGCGCCCTCTAACCTCTTACTGCAGAAAGGTAGAAGCACCCTCTAACCTCTTACTATAGAAAGGCGGAAGCGCCCTCTAATCTTGCTGCAGAAAGGTGGAAGTGCCCCTAATCTTGCTGCAGAAAGGCGGGAGCGCCCCTATTTTGCTGCAAAAAGGCGGAAGCGCCCCCATTTTGCTGTAGAAAGGCGGAAGCACCCCTATTTTTGCTGCAGAAAGGCGGAAGCGCCCCTGTTTTGCTACAAAAAGGCGGAAGCGCCCCGAAACAACATAGTTTGGAAGGTAAAACAGTTATTTTAGCTTCGTTTTTGCTCTCATTTTTTGCTATTTTCAAGTAGTAACCCTCTAACATTATTTTGGCAAGAATATTGGTATTTTTTGCTAACGTTTTGCAGCATATTATGGCGTAATTGACCAAGAACGAAGAAAAAGACAGCTAACATTTATTTGCAAGGCCATCCATTTGATCAGATCTGCAAAAATTATCCTTGTTTTGGAACATAGTCTAATTAGGGGGAGTAAACTTCATTGCTTGCTATGATTGTTTATTCTTGTGTTACCCAAGGGGGCATTAATTTGTTTTCACTTTCCCCTTGCACTTCGTGTGAGCCTGGGGAGTAGTTGGAAGCGGTTAGTGTCTTCTTTTTAGTGGGACCTGCTTGGGGATTTTATCACCCCAAGGGATGATTCCAACCACGCGTACTGGTGGGGTATATAAAGGGGGGAGAACAAAAGTTGTACCTCAATCCAATCACGTCGTAATTGGTGAAGCGTCGAAGCTAGGGTGATACCTAGATAGACGTGAAGAGTTGGTCCGAGCCTTTTAGTATCTCGCTGGGGTTCCCAACTCACGCTTGTGATGAGCTGGTGTTCACGGTTGTGCCTCACGTACCGAGAGTATAGCGAGGACTTCCTAGAATCCTTGTGCATCCTAGATTAAGACCTTGTCTAGCCATACCCTTAACATTAATCATAGGATTGTTCTTGCTTGAAGTGTTTTCTTGTGAAAAATCTATGAAATCTTTGATACTTTGGCCTTACTTTATCATTTTGCGTCCTTGCCATAACCTTTCCCATCAAAACCAAGCTCTGTCTTACTGCAGAAAGGCGGAAGCATCCTCTGTTTTCCTACAGAAAGGCGGAAGCACCCTCTACTTTGCTACAGAAAGGCGGAAGCACCCCTGTTTTGTTGCAGAAAGGCGGAAGTGCCCCTGATTCTGCTGCAGAAAGGTGGAAGCGCCCATGATTTACTGCAGAAAGCTATCAACGCCCCTGATTTTTGCTATAGAAGGGCGGATTTGCCCTTTTGAACACCCGAAATCGCCCCATTCGGATTCGTTTAGCCTCTAAACCATCATTTAACCATTCCCAACCATTATCTCATCATCCTAAGCCTTCGTTTTGTCACTCTAAACCTCCTAAAACCTCCATTTGACCATTTTAAACCTCCATCTCATCATTCCAAACTTCCGTTTAGCCATTCTAAATCCCCATTCATTCTTCACAATTATCTTTAATCTACCCGTTCATTTTGATTTCTCCCTAATCCATTCAAAAGTCCATACCCTCACCTAACGACCATCATAATTTTTTACCGTTTACATCACCAAATACCATCCATAGCCAAACCATCCTAACCTTGTATTACAAAGTGGATACCTAAATTGACCATAGCACTTGAACTTGATTATTAGTCTTTAACTTCGACCCCAATCAATTTGTTTCCATCTCAAGGTAAATTCGGTGTCGTAAGTTATCATCCTCGGCCCAATCAATCCATTCCTATTTTAAGGTGGATTCGGTGCCATGACCACCCTCTTAATCAATTAAAGCTCTTGGTCGTCAAGGGTAATTTTCTTTGATTAAACTCAAGGTCTCTCCCACATCTTTCATCATCCAATCATCCAAATCTATCAAAACCAATCATTTGATCAAATTGTCCAATCAATCAAATCACATCCATTCAACCAATTTTATCCTATTGAGCTTAATAATCCAATCCAAGTCAATCAAAATCCAAATCCGATCCCATCAAAATCCGATCCAATCCAATATATCCAAACAAAGTCTGATCCAAATCCAAACCCCATCCAAATCAGATCTCGTCCAATCACAATCAAATCATTCATCAAAAATATTTTCATAATCCACTTGTAGCACATTTGCATGCCCGTTCAGACCCGATCACAGGCAAAGAAAATGGCTGACCAACAAGCCCAGAATGCCCAATCAAACAACCCTCAAGATCCCAACAACACAATGAACATCTTATCAGATCCTAACAAGGGTACTAACATCCCTCACGATCCTCATAATGGCACTTCATCGCACTCCAACACTGAAAATTAGAACAACTCACCACCCGGTGAAGAGAATATGGCCAATCAACCTGAACTCACACTTGAGGAACATTTTAGTAATCCCGCCAATGTGCAAATGACTGACCGTCTGCTCGAAAAGCATGGGGAAGAAATTTTAGCCCACCTAATTGAGAAAGGTGTCAAACCCCCCCGAGTGTTGACTTGTCCAGATATAGGGGTACCCCATCTAACATACTCCAAGGTTCACAAAATCCACCTGAAGGTCCATACTTCCCCAATGTTCCTCCGGTTGAGGGTTGGCATCAACCGGAATTTGGCAATGTTGTTCTTTATCAGGTTAACTATCCCCCACATGCTTCAACCTTAGTTATGGGAGGTCCTCAAGTGTCTGATCCCAACAATCCTTTTCCCTATGGTATGCCACAAAATGTTCCACAACCTCCCCCATTAACGTTAACAGCACCCCCTCCTCCAAATCAATCTCCAGTCAACATTGGGGGCACCTCCTTTACCACATCACTTCCACCTCCTGGGACCACAAATCTACCATCTCAACAGCTTCACCAATCCAACATTCCACCTCAATTACCTCCACAAGGCACACTCCAGCTGAACGTTTCAGGTGGTACCCAGCAACCCCCTTTACAAAACGCTTCTACACTACCTCTGCCATCTCATCTGCAACAACCTCTACATAATACTTTGGCCTCTTCACAACAACCACCCTACCAATCACAAGGTAATCCGTCTCGACCTATTGCTCAGACCATATCCCCCTTTCTCGCATCCATTTTGCAACCTCAGGCTCAACCACAACACAATATCCCATCTCGGCCCATACAACATTTGACGTCACAACAACAACCTCCCCAACACTACTACTATCACAATCAGCAACAATTTCACCAACAACCGCTTTATGCGACCTCCCAACAATCACAACAATACCCTCAACACCAACAAACCAACATGCAATGTCCCATCCAAGTTCCTCAACAACCTACCCCACACTTTTATCAAACAAATCCGTACTATACCCCACAACACTAGCCCTTGTATCAACAAAATCCTCTATCTTACCAGCGTGCCATATCATCATCAAATCATCCAAATCCGTATTTCAACAATCTGATGTCCTTTCAGCAGGATCCTTTAGTGTCCTATCATCAATATCCCCCCAACCCGCCACCAGCTACCTCGGATCTGTTGGAAATCAAAGCCGCACTTAAGGACCTTCAAGCTGGGGCTACCAAACAATCATTCAAATTTGAAGACATATGCCCATATCCATTTGATCCCTCCATCTCATTGATCCCGTTTCCTAAACATTTCGAGATACCAAAATTTGACAAATACAAGGGAAACAAAGACCCTAAGGCTCACTTGCAAGAGTTTTATTCCTAGTGTCAAGAAGTCATGTACAATGAAAACTATCTCTTGCGCTTGTTCCCATGAAGCTTAGCAAGCCACACCTTAGATTGGTTCATGACTCTCGAAAAAGGGTCCATAAAAACTTTTGCAGACCTATCAGAAAAGTTTGTATCCTACTTCTCTTTCAATTTGGAGAAGGATACGAACACCTTAGATCTCCTCAAAGAGAAACAACGTGAGGGGGAAACCTTTACCAGCTACCTACAATGGTGGCGTGCATTAGCAAGTCAAATGAAGACCCCTCTGAAAGAAAAAGACATGGTCACTCTTTTCGTGGAAAACTCTCATCTTGACATGGCCCATAATTTTAGGTTGCATTGTGTCACCACCTTTGCGGAGATAGTAGAAAAAGGACCCATCCTGGAATGTTCCCTTATTGCCAAAGGACACATCAAAATACACAGTCATGATAAAGAGAGGTCATTTGCCGATAAACCATGATTCTGGAACAAGAACAAGAATGCAGTGAATGACGGTGTGACAGACACTAAACATGTCCAAGTGGCCAATGCATCCCAAAAACAACAACCGTCTGTACCCAACGCCATATCTGTACCATAGGGGGCACCTCGTCCTCCGTAACAGTCAAACCAAAACAATAAGGGGAACACCAAACGTTAATACACCCAATTGGGTGAACCTCTGAGTGTTGTTTTTAATAAGTTGTTACAAATCAATTACCCCATCACATACCCTATCACCAAGCCATTTGACGAGTCCAAACCCAAGCCTGCATGGTTTAGAGAAAATGAGTATTGTGAGTTCTATAAAATCAAAGGACACTCTTTAAACAAGTGTCAGGGTCTGAAAAACTATGTCCAAGATCTCATTGATCGAGGTGATATCAAGGTTGACCCTAGTCAAGCTTCGTCGTCCAATGCTCAATTGCAGATATACCAGAACGCCTTTCCAAACCATAATCAAGGCCCAAGCACATCTAGCAATAATCCCCAAGGAAATAGCACAAATAATGTAAGCTACAAGAATGTTCCCTTTAATTACAAAGGTGTTATTCATTACATTGAGCAGGTGGAACCCCGTGTATCCATGATACATGTTAAAGCCAAAGACCCTCAATGTGCTATTACTACACGACGAGCCCGCATCACTGTCCCTATAGCCTCGGCACCCGCCTAATCAAATCCTGTAAGCTCTCAGTACAACATCCTTGCTCACTTAAGAAAGAACCCTGCTCATATATCCATTTTGGATTTGCTTAAGTCTTCCCCGATACATCAAGAAATCCTCAATAGAGCCCTACAGGAAACCCATGTGCCAAATGACATCGACCCCACGCAATTCCAAGCTTTGGTGGGACACTTGGCTTTGTCTCATCACCTGCACTTCAGCCAAAATGATATGCCAAACATCGATGTCAATCATAATCGCCCCTTACATATCGAAGTCGTGGTTGCTCGCCATAAAATAAAAAGGGTCTTGGTAGATAATGGCTCTGCCCTCAATTTATGTACTTTGAAATTCATAAAATAGGTGGGGTATACTCAAGTGGACTTAAGTAACCAGATCATCACAATCAAAGCCTATGATAATGCAGAAAGAAATTTAGAGGGAATTATCAATCTTCCTATCTAAGTGGGACCTGTGCTTCAGTATACTACCTGTCATGTCCTTGATATGGACTTACCGTATAATCTCCTCCTTGGCCACCCATGGCTCCATGTTATGCAAGCCGTCCCCTCCACGTACCATCAGTGCCTAAAATTCCCTGTCAATAGACAAGAATTCACCATCTACGCTATCCCCCAACCATTTGAATATTGCCACGCTTTAGAAGCATCATTCCCCCATTTACACTATTGTCCCGGGGTTGAAATGGGGGCATCCCAGTCATCATCTACGAATCTGCCATCCACCGCAACAACCACTCCATCCTCCACCACTGATCCTATGGTCACCAAAGTCCAGATCATTGACAAAGGGTGTGGTGAATACGAAATGCATACAGCTCTCAATGTAGCAACCATGCCACCGCCACCACACGAGTATGGTCAACCTTCACATGCTACACAAAAGGAAGACAAGACTATCACCTTTAGTGGTAAAGACATCCCTACCACCACTTTCAGATCCCCAAGTGTCAAGATAGATGCATCAGAAGAAGACATAAGACAATGGGTCTACCAAGAAGAGCCCGAACCAGAGACTCCTCTAAAGAAGTATTTTTAGGAAAAGTACCCTTGGCCGACGAAGTTCGTGGAAAAACATAACTATCAAGGTGGGGGCCTAGGTAAAGAAGAACAAGGGCGGTTGCAACCCATTGATATGTCCAAGCTACTGAAGAACATAGGCATTGGGTATGACAGAAAACAAAAAAGCCCTACAACATCGTCTAGTATGTCCAATAGTGTCGCCGTGGACAATGGCTCATTGGAAGACATACCCAAGGAGGAATCCATCATACATGCGTACGATGACGTCGATCATACCGACTTATCATCCATGTTTGAATGCCTATCCGTCTACACTATTAACCTATCCCTTTGCCACCCTAAGCTTATTGATTGGGACCTACGTAATAGCACACCTGTCAGTATGTCTGCAGATATGTTAACCTTATGGGATTAGGGGAGGATGAACACTCCAGTCGCAAAAATAGGAATAAGAAAAGTAAAAAGCGGTCATCTAGTGAAAACCTCCCTGAGGCACTTCCTGACCTTGAAAAAGTAAAAATAAAGGACGCATCTGATGGCGAAAACCTCGAAGAGGTGTTGGAAGATGGAGATGTTCATCTTCCCCTTATGGGAACTTAGTTAGCTGCCCGATCATCTATTATGATTGAAGAGACGCAAGAAGTTAATTTGGGAACTGCTGAAAGTCCTAAAATCACCTATGTAGCTAAGTCACTCTCAGAGCAAGAGTATCCGGTCATTGTGCAGCTACTCCAAGAGGGAATCATTAACTTTGCTTGGTCATACTCAGACATTCCAGGCTTAGATCCTGCCTTAGTGGTTCATCACTTAGACATTCGCCCTGATGCCAAGCCTGTCAAACAAAACCTCCGCAAGATGCATCCACAAGTCACGTTATTAGTCAAGAAGGAATTGGAGAAGTTACTAGAGGCAGGTTTTATCAGACCGATTGACTACTCTGAGTGGATCACCAATATAGTACCAATTGTCAAACCAAATGGAGACATTCGCTTATGCACAGACTTCAGGGATCTTAACAAAGCCTGCCCAAAAGATGACTTCCCCCTGCCAAACATTGACATGTTGGTCGACCTGATAGTAGGACATGAGATGTTATCCCTTATGGATGGATTCTCTGGTTATAATTAGATCTGAATCACACCTGAGGACCAACATAAGACCGCCTTCACAACACCTTGGGGCACTTTTTGTTACAATGTTATGCCCTTTGGTCTCAAAAATGCGGGCACAACATATCAGAGGGCAATGACGGTCATCTTCCATGACCTCATACATATCATCATGGAGGATTATGTCAATGACCTATTAGGGAAATCCAGAACATGAGCAGAACATCCTGCTATCCTGAAGAAGATATTTGAGCGGTTAGAGCATTACAAGTTGTGGCTAAATCCAAAAAAGTGTGTCTTTGGGGTCACGTCAGGAAATTTGTTGGGTTTCATAGTCTCTCGCAGGGGCATTGAGGTGGATCCCGCCAAGGTAAAGGCTATCCTGGACATGCCACCTCCGTGCAATTTGAAACAGTTAAGAAGCCTCCAGGGGAAGATGCAATCCATCTGTCAGTCCATATCCCAGCTAGCAGTTAAATGTTAGCCATTCACCCATCTTTTGAAGAAAGATTCCACCTTCCGATGGACCCCATAGTGTCAGATGGGTTTCGATAAAATTAATGAATATTTAGCTCATCCACCAATATTGATGCCGCCTATTCCAAGAAAACCCCTTCTGCTTTACATCTCTGCTACTTCAGTCACACTGGGGGCATTGTTGGCACAACATGATGAGTCATTCAAAGAGAGGGCAATCTACTACATCAGTCAAACACTAGTCGGCTATGAGTTAAATTACTCCCCCATGGAAAAAGCTTGCCTTGCGCTAGTCTTCAGCACACAGAAACTCCGTCATTATATGCTCAGCCATCCAGTCAAATTGATCGCTAAAATTTATCCCCTGAAGTATCTGTTATCTAGAACCACTCTGACTGGCCGCATGGCCAAATGGGTCATGCTCCTAAGTGAATTTGACATAGAATATGTAGAGCGAAAAGCCATAAAAGGACAGGTCATTGCTGATCAATTGGCTGAAGCACCATTAGTAGATGCTTACCCCCTAGACACTGAATTCCCAGATGAAGAAATCTACACTGTTACAGAAGCACCAGCGTGGACATTGTATTTCAATGGCTCATACACTCATAGTGGATCTGGGGCAGGAATTTTATTAGTTACCCCTCAAGGTGACTACATCCCAAAATCATTTAGGATAGCATTCCCATGTACCAAAAATATGGAAAAATACGAAGCTCTCCTCACCGGCCTCATAATTGCAAAATAGTGGCACATAACTCATTTGAAAGTATTTGGTGATTCCTTGCTGGTCATTAGACAAGTTAATGATGAATTCCTCATGAAAGATGATAAACTGTTACCCTATAAATGCATGGTGGATGATTTCAAGAAATATTTCACCTTCATACAGTTTGACCAAATCCCTCGGGTACATAATAAAGCGGCAGATGCAATGGCCACTATTGGTTCCCTGATTGACATGCCTAAAGACTGAACAGAGTGTGAGTTTCTTGTTGAACAACTTTTAATCCCTGCATATGATGTTCCTGAGACTGATATGGTGTGCGATATTGTAGGTCCCGCTTCCCCTTGGTACCAAGACATATACACTTATCTTCGTGATAATATCATACCCCCAGAAATTACATGCAACCAACGCAAATCTTTTATCCACCATTCTTCCTGATACATCATTGTTGGTGATACGCTTGATCATCATGGGTATGATGGAATCCTCCTTAGATGTCTGAATGAGACCAAGGCCCAAACGGTACTAACGGAAGTACATGGTGGTATTTGTGGGGCTCACTCAAATGGTATGGCTCTGGCCAAAAGGATCCTACGAGCTGGATATTATTGGCCTACATTGGAACATGATGCTTGCGAATTTGTGAAGAAATGTCTTCCATGCCAACAACATGCAAATTTGATTCACGCCCCAGCACAAGATCTTCAGCCTCTCCTAGCACCATGGCCCTTTTCTCAATGGGGTTTCTACTTGATTGGCAAGATTTACCCACCATCATCCAATGGCCATACATTCATCATTACTGCAACTGAGTACTTCACCAAATGGGTGGAAGCAATGCCACTCTCACAAATCACCGGTACTCAGATTTCCAAATTTATCCTCTACCATATTCTCTGCAGATATGGTATCCCGTCCACCATCCTTTCTGATAACAGAAATTTTTTTAAAAACCAAGCCATGAAACACCTCTACGACACCTTCCATATCCAGTACCGTTGGTCGATGCCTTATTACCCTCAGGGTAATGGTTAGGCAGAAGCAACCAACAAAACCCTCATCTGCATCCTCAAAAAGGTTGTCAATAACACTGGATGAGATTGACACCTCCATATCCATCCTGCCCCTTGGGCATACCGTACATCCATCCGCACCCCAATAGGTGCCACCCCCTACTCTTTAGTATACGGTGCTAAAGTTGTCTTGCTAATTGAATTTGAGCTTCCATCATTGAGAATTTCTCTATAGAACCTTATCAGCGAAGAAGATGCTCGTGTTGCACAGCTTGCACAGCTAGAATTACTGGATGAACGAAGAATAAAAGCCTATGATCACCTACAAGCATATCAAAATTGCCTCAAACGTCATTACAATAAAAAGGTCCATCCTAAACAATTCCAGGTTGGTGAGTTTGTTCTCAAGGAAAACCAGCGCACTCAGCAAGACCGAGACAAGAAAGGAAAATTTGAGGCAAATTGGTTAGGACCCTATATCATAGTCGCTAAATATGGATCTGGGGCATATAGGTTGGCTACTCTTGAAGAAGATCCCCTTGACGAACCCATCAATATCCTCCATCTGAAGAGGTTCTATGCCTAAGTCTGCTTGGTAACTCCACCTAAATCAGAAAATCAAAAAAATCAAAAAAATAAAAATAAATAAATAAAGTATTAACAAATCCAAAAAATAGTAAAGAAAAATAAATCTGTCCTATGGTGAAAATCACTTCTTGGTGGTGCCTTGGATAAGTATGGATGGTGAAAACCTGTTAACAAGCACCATCCATAGAGGGCTTAATCATTATCTACCTAGCATCCTAGTTATTTTATGCTTTCATCCGCACTATCATCCTCATCCACCTCGGCCTAGGCCACTTGGTATTTATTGATTGAGCATTGGACGATCCCTCTTGACTATCCCTCATCCTGAGCATTTTTATATCCCACTTTGAGCTTATGTCTTTCCTTCCCTCTGTCGGTCGGTCCGTGTTGTCATGTAGGATCATCCATCGTGTCAATCTCCATCTAGATCTCATCCTCCCGCGTCATTTTCATCCTTTGTCGAACTACATTGCCCCTGCGCTGTCACGTAGGCAAGGCTGATCATTCGATCTGCCCCCAGGGCATTTTTGGATCAACTTGTTTTGGTCCTCCATCACTTCATCTTCACCAGTCCCTTTTCGCTTTTATCCATGGTCTTTTTATCAAACTACGTTGCCCCTGCGTTTTCATGTAGGCAAGGTTGGTCATTTGATCCTCCCCCAGGGCATTTGTCTGTCGCGTTTTGTGTCCTTCATCATTGATCACCATTGTCTTCTTTCTGCTTTATCCATGGTCTTTTTCCATGAACTACAAGAGCTCTGTGCTTTCACGTAGGCAAGGCTAATCTCTGATCGGCCCCCGAGCCCCTAGGTCTTTAGGTTGTGTCTTTTCTCCCTTGTGCTGTGTCATCAAGCTATGCCTTTATCTAGCTGGTCCTTAACAAACAAGACCCACTTGTACCAACGAATCTAATCAATTTTGAATATCCTACATCATATCAATCTCTTCACTTAGTATTCATCATAGGTCTCAACAAGATGCATCCTTCCTAACAGACCTCATCAATTCCATCTATCCCCTTGATCCTATGGCAAAGGACATTTGAAATTGATTACGATTTTTTGAGGCTTTTAGTTCTTGTTTATCATTTGAGCTCCCTATAATCACTTGTCAAGGCCACCATAATCTATCATATTATGGCATGTTTTGATTGGTCCACATAGGGGCATTTCTTGATCTTTTATGTTGTTGTGTTTTCTTGGTTGTCCCATGAAGTACCCACCAAGGTCCTTGGGGTCTTGTGTTATGCTGGGACATCCTTTTGTGCTTGTGGTTATCTCAATACTGGGCTCGACCAAGGTCTTCATGACTTTGGGGTGTTGGGATAGCCCTCTTGTCTAGCGTGTTTGTTTCATGCATTAGACACTAATCTACCTCGGTCCTCCCTACCTTGGTGTATCATTTCTTATGCTATAGCAAAAACCAGTGCTCCAAAGATGGCAAATTGAATTAGGATTGCATTTTCATAATCATTGCATTACACTCACCCTATGGTTTTGGTTGTGCAAACGCTTTACCCCATTCTTTTCCATTCTTCTCAGGATACTGATACTTTTTGATAGATGCCAAATGACACCCATCCTCACAATCACCACATACCCACCTCCCATTATCATGTCAGTTCTTATTGGCACTTATGGTTGTGTGTTATTTCCTCTAAAATTACAAGAGCACTATTACATATATCCATCATCACCTGCATCACCACATGTTAAGTCCATACATACATCACCACCTGCATCACAAAATGTCAGACTTATAATACATCACATCCTGCATATATAAAATATTCATACAAAATCCATCATACACATATACATACATGACAAACAAGTCAACTAGGCATCCATATATATAA
>VDFB02270651.1:205320430-205357110 GCA_007258455.2 Sequoia sempervirens | reverse complement strand
CCCCGCCCTACTGAACCTTCCCCCGTCGATTTTCTACCCTTTTTGACTTTTTTTCAATAATCTAATTCAGACACGTTTTTTAATTTTTCCTAACGAACAAAACCCATGTGTCTAAATTTTTTGAACCTATCAAAATATAAGTTAAAATGCGTAAATTCACTAGGAGGGTTTTGTTACCACTCACTTGCTGTCCACCCGCACCCCCGCTGTATAATGCTTGCACCTCGTCTGCCTGGTGCACAATCGCGGTGTCATTGTCTGTCAGCATCGTTCCTTCTCGTCCGCTTTCACTCCTCTGCTCTCCTCCTCTCAACTGCTACAGTGAAAATGACTAAGGTAATTTTTAAAATTACATTTTTAACCCCTCCCTCCAAAAAGGTATTTTTTACTTTTTATTTAACTTTTTCTTCCTCCAATTAATCCCTAACTTCCCGAGGCTGCCATTTGCAAACCATGCATCGGATCACCTCCATTCAAAAACCAAAATTGCTTGGTTTTTTGAGCTCTATCCAATGGTGTCCTTCTTGTCTTCCTATCGAGATGTCGCCTGAGGACCCTCTTTTTTCTCCCCCGACCACCCTCTCAAGGAGGCATACCCTCTTACCATTCCTCCATTCCTTCAGCCTAGTCATTGGGGCATCATTAACCTTTTTCACGCTAGGGGCATCACCATCTGTCATTTCCTCTGTCATTTGCATTTTATTTTTTTTCGAAACACTGTTATCCTAACAATATTTCAAAGAGGGGCAAAATGTAGACATCTAAATTTAATCACTCCCATATGATTAAATTTACTCCCTTTTCGTCTATCATATTAAATATTAATTTATTAAATTAATATTATACCTTTTATTCCATATCTGTGAAGTATTTGATTTAATCATTAAATGCTTTATCTTTCACCTTCTTCATCTCTAAGTTAAATAAATACACCAATTTATTTAATTTAGTCATTTTTTCCTTTTTGATTTAAAATCAATTTAAAATTCTTCAAATTCTCTCTCCTTGTCACATTTTCCATGATCTTGCTCTAATCTGAATTAATTTAATTAATTCATGATTATAATGTGCATCCTCTTAATCAAAGATTAATGTCACATCCTCCTACATTTTCCACTTGCCTCTAATCTTCCATTAATTAGTCTAATCCAATATTTGCACAACCTTAACCAAGGTCATTAGCCAGATTTAGCACCACTTTTTGGTCAATTCTTTTATTTTTCCTTTTTGGACATTGACCCTCCTTCCCATGAGAATTTTTAATTCTCATTTATTCATCCTATGTCTCTCTCCTCCCCATGTGAATTTTTAATTCACATTTTGTCTTTCCGAGGCTTCTAGAACCTTGGACTTGTCACAATCTCCACATGTGACCAAGTCCCACCTTTTTGGAGCCCACCTTTTATCTTTTACTCTCTTAAGAATGTGAATTTTTAATTCACACTTATTTTCAACCACCTCTCATTTTCCCATGTAGATTTTTGAGGAATTCCAAAATTTCTCAAATGTCCCTTTCACTCCCACTTGGGGACAAGGAATCCCTTTTTGAGAAAATCTTCTCACTCTCCAAGGTGCTTGTCCTTCCTCCACCTCATGTACCTTTTTGACACCTCACTTACACTTCATCTTCTCTTGGCCACTTCACCATCCACATGTCAAGATGTGAGGGCTTGTGGGTTCTCAACCCACCATAGCCCTTCATCTTGACCTTATTGGATGCATCTCAACCGTTGAATTCTCTAGAGAATTCAAATTCTCCTATAAATACCCCCTCCTCAAGGGAATTTTCAACACTTTTGATTTTCATAACTACAAGCTGCCAATTTGCATTGTCAATCATCCACTATCATCTAACCATCCATCTTAATCATTTTGCATAAGTTGATATTGCATTTAATCACTTAAGAAATCATTTAAGGAGCACATAAAATCATCCCAAGCAAGGGCCAATCAAGGAGTCGTCAACAGCAAGGAAGGTGAAATCATTTGCATCTTGTTTTATCCATTTTCCTTCTTGTTTTATCACTCCTTAGGCTAATCTTGAAGTGTCCTTAGTCTTTTATCACTTGTATTTTTAGGTATTTTGCACATTAGAGTAGGGTAAAATTCCAAGGTACACAACGCCATATATTTCTTGTTTCATAGATACATGTGTACACAAATCCTTGTATACACTTGGCTTCCTGGAACATAGTCTATAATAACATGTTTCTCATGTCCTAGCAAGTGGTGGGGAATCACTTGAAGCTTAGGTCATGTCAAGCCTCAAAATAAGGTGTATGCACGTAAAAATGGTCACATTATAATAAGTCTGGTAATTAATTAAATACAAGTTATTTAGTTAAATCTCTAATTCAATCTACATATAAATAAATTTAATTATTTATTTATATTGTTCATTTTCTAATTCTTCTACCTTAATTAAATAGATAATTTTATTTAATTATTTACATCTCCATATTCCTCTTAATTAAATTAAATAAATTCTATAATTTATTTATATTAATTATCATGTTATTCTAAGTTTGAATATTTATATTCAAAATGGAATATTCCTCCTCTTCATCTCATAGTTAAATTAAATATTTTAAATATTTAATTTAATGTCTTATAAATCTATCTCTCTCATATAATTAAATATTACTTATTTAATTAGATGAGTTTCTAAATTCATCTTCTCATATGATTAAGTAAGTTTATTTATTTAATTATGATTTTCATTTTAACTCATTCTTCAAAATGGCAACCTTCTTTCGGATCTGAATGAAAAAAAATTGAAGAAAGGAAACCTTCTACTTCTCTCACTCGACTTTCAAAAATCTCTTACCGTTCATCTTACCAGATTGAATCTCGACCATTGATCTTTGCCAACTAAGCTTTTGCCTTCAAAAAATCTATAAATCCAACATTTCACAAGCCATTTGGATCGAATCTTCAGACATCCTTATGCTGTCAAAATATTCTATCTTTCATCCATCATTCTCCTTCAAACCTTTACCATATCGTTATACTGCTGAAGTGAACAACCAACATTCCTCCATCATCAACCTTCAAAATCTTGCATTCTTAGTATAGTATGAATTTATTTTTAAATCTCATTCTTTAGTAGTCATTTTGTGGAGCTTAGCATACAAATCGGAGAGCTTTAGCAAAAATACTGGAGATAGAAGACAATGGGACGTCTTCAAAGGAGCTACTGCATTGAGAGTTTGCTTTACTTTTTTTAATCAATTTTCCTTTGATTTAAAGTTTTATTAGTGTGCTTGAATAGTATTTATTTCATTTTAATATGCATATTTTTCATACACACAAGGCATACCTTTTATTCATTTATTCTAATAATGAAAAATATGTGTATTGTGTCATCACATTCTTCTTTTCATCATATTTGTTTATTTGTTTTGGATTAAAGATGGTGTAACTGAGTCTTCAATTGGACTATGAAGCAATTCATAAAAAAATGATATTTTGATTTTCAATTTCCTTGTAATTGAGTAATTTTCAATCCTTTCTACTTGTCTCCATTTTATTTTACTACTACTAACCCATAAATCACACGCATACTAATGCTTTTATTTCCAAGATTATGGACTAAATACTAATTATAAAAAGTATTGACTATTAAACATCTTTCTTTTTTCAAAAATGTGCCATACCCAAAGTTATCGACTACCTTTTTTAAAGAATACTTTTTTATTGAATATTAGTAATTAAAGGCATGGGTAATAACTCTTTAAAAAAGCAGAATCCATTAATCTTCCATACTTTTCATAAATATTATTTAATCCACAACTTCAACTCTACCATATATTTGTATGCATATGTATCTTAACATAATTAAATAATAATCAATCAATTGATTGATTAACCTAGCCAAAAAGATCACATATAGATGTGCATCTAGGTCTAATAAATATAAAACTAAAATAGATATAAAATTATCTCATACCTTAAATTTTGGAGAGAAAATATTGTTGTTAAAAAAATTAATTATTTAAAAATTTATATTTTATTTAATTTTTCAATTGTAATTTTTTAAAAATAAATTTATTAAAAAATTGTATTTGTTGAGAATTAATTTACTCTATTCCTAAGATTATTAATTAAAATCAATTTTAAATAACTATTGTAACTAAAACTATTAAATATTACATATTAATAAAAAAAAAATATTGATGATTACTTAAAATTAAAATTAATGGATACATTGCAACTAGTAAGATTCTTTCAAGATGACCTATGCTTTTATTTTACATTTTCATAATCAATTTTCAACTAATAAATTTCTATGTGAAAATGCAAAGATCAATTTCTCTTTTAATGCAAATGGTTCTTATATCTCACATCGATAGGCTGTGAGATATGAACTAATCTCACATTATTTCATATTGGCTTATTAACATGCTTTCCCTTTCTCGACTCAATCAAACAATTGTAAATATTTTTGATTGTTTATATTTCACAATTGCATGCCAAATAAAATTTTGTTTCTTGGTTCCCACTGAATAGCCATTTGTGATTGACCCCTATCGGTAGATTGTTGCATGCCTATGCATGTGACTGCTAGTTTATATTATTTATAAAGAAGTAATTTTATTATATTAATTTTTAAAAAGTCAAATGAAGAAAAAATATACAAAATATTTGTGAGGAAAAGATGATTTAAAGTCCAATTTTAATAGAGTTAAATTCATGTCTAAGTGTTGAGAGTAAAATTAGGAATTGAGTAATTGAGATAGAGAAAGTGAAATAATTAAGGATTAGATAGCTTAATTGGTTTACAATATGTTTTTGGCTCTATGCCAAATTTTTCAAGAAAGCAAATGAACCTAAAATCTCAATAACAAAAGTGATCACAATAGCTAGAGTAAAAAGACTGATTAGAAATTATAAAACACAATATGATACTTATTCCAATAATGAAGAAATTAAAAATTGATTACAATAAACCATGCATTGGATGCAAAAAGTACAAATATATAGATTTCTTGAATGTATGAGTCAAGATGACACTTATCCAACAAGCCATGAGTTAATTCCTAATCATAATATCAATTAATTTAGCCAAAAAAGGTAAAGATGGCCTTGATTAGTCAAATTTGGCACCTGTCTATCATTATTTAAGGATTGATGAGGTGGTAGTGGCACTTGATGACCCCAAATCAAGGGTAAAAAGAGTCATTGTTAACCACCTTAGTGAATTTATTATACCTAAGTAAGATTATCTCGGGTGAACAATATGTAACAAAGTAAATAATAAAACAAAATAATGAACCAACAATTTGATCTCTTTGACCAACAAAGACAGTCTAACTGTGATGCAATGAAGTTTACCTATCCTAAGTGATGCAAAACAAAATGATGCAAAGAAGGAAACAACACTACACAACCTCAAGATTAGCCTAGTTGAACTCAAACAAAAGAAAAGATAAAGAAGAGCAGATTTTACCTTTGTTCAAGTTGATCTTTGGTTGGCCCTTGGATTGTTGATATTGTGTGCTCCTTGATGGAAAGAGTGCTAAAAGTGGATGCAAAAAGATCTTGATGAAATGAATATTCAAATGAGAGATGTGGGTATGTGAGAACTTGAAAATGTGATTGTAAGTTGAATGCATCATGAAGCCAAAAGTCCTCTATTTTAGGGGAAAGGCCTCTAGGGAATTGAATAGTCAAGATCTTTCCAACATGGGAAAGATGAAGGGCTATGGTGAGTTCAGGACCCAAAATCCATCACATCTTTCCATGTGGAAGATGAGATGTCAAAAGGACATGTGATGTGGAAAATGACATATGATGTGGAGGTACTTGCAAGTACCTTAGGATGAGAGTGATGATGACAAGTGAGAGGACCATGGGAATAAGAGAAGTTTTTGGGATAATAAATGTGAATTTTAAATTCACATTATTGGGAGTATCTTGTGGATAAGACAAGGTTCCCAAAAAGTAGGACTTTCACCCATGTGAGTGATGTGGCTTTTCAATGATCACATGGGGAAGAGAAGAATCATTGGAGGAATAAAAGTGAATTTTAAATTTACATGGGGATAATAAAAGGAATTTAATATTCCTTGGGGTATGAGAGAGTTGACTAAGGTACTGATTAGACTAGCCAATTAGTGATTAGAAGACAGTTAGTGGCTAATGAAGATTAGGAACCATCTTGCAAAAGTTAGAGGATGTGACACATCCTAATCATGGATTATACATGTGCACATCCCTAATGGTGGGATTACGAGGTGGATTGGGAGGATGCGACATGTGAGGAATTAAATAAATGTAGTATTTGTAATCAAGGGATTTCTTTTAGGTTTGATTCAAGTTGTTAGCAACAAACAATAAATGACAATGAAACCCAAAGATCTTACAAAACACAATGGAAGTAAAACACAGAACGATTATACCTAATCACCGAGACCTCCATGATTCACTTTTGTAATACCTTCTTGCTTGCTGGATAATAATTTGCTCTCAGATCCATCGTGTGAGAAAATCTGCAAATGCCTAGGTCCTACACCAAGCTTTGAAGGATTTATGCTATGTCTAAATGCCTATACCTATAACTATAATTGTCAATGTCTATGCCTAAAAAAATGCCAAGACTTGATCAAATGACTATAATAAATGCTATGATAAATCTAAGAATGCAAGTGTGAAAGTGTATAAAATGTCAGCGTGTCTGTGTGCAATCGAAAAGTGAGAGAAAAATGACATTTTATAGAAAATGTCATTTTGAGTGGACGGACGAGATTAATTGATGATGAGAACCTAAAATGAGAGGTCTAGATTAAATCTGAGAATCCCTAATTAGGGTTAGGGAAAAATCCTTAATCGAATGGTCAGAATAAAATCTCAGATAATCGGATCGACGGTGGAGAATAAATGAGGAAATTAATTAAAGAAATAAAGATTTTCAAAAAATCAAGAAGATGAGATTGTCTAATTCATGAGATTCAAAAAATCAAGAAGATAAGATTTGGACTGAAGATTCGATTTGGAAAATCAAGAATGCCCGATTACTTGATTTTTAAAAGATTAATTACTATTTTGAATTAAATTAATTCAAAATAATGATTTTGTGAGATAATAAATAATCTTTTTTCAGATTATTTATCAAAATGGACTGACAGTTAAGATTGAGATGACATTTTAAATAATTTAATTTATTTAAAATGAGAAGAATATTAAATTAGCAATTAAATAATTAAATTTAATTATTTAATTTAGCAAATAAGACTAATTAATTAAATAAATTAATCAATTTATTTAATTAAGACAATTAGTGACATATTAAATAAATAAATGTAATTCATTTATTTAATAATCGGGAAGAATTAAATGCAAAGGGAAATTAAATAAATTAAGAAATTTATTTAATTAAGGGAAGACTTAGAAAATTAATGACGTATTTAATAAATAAATAAAATTTATTTATTTAATAATCATGAAGAATAAATGACATGAATTAATTAAATAATTATGAATTATTTAATCAATAGTTGAATGTGGACCAAGGACATAATTAAATGTCATAATTATGCTAGGACGAAAGTGGTAAAAATGATGCTCGTAGGCCTAGGTCATTTTTAGGTGTCTACATTTTGCCCCTCTTTGTCATAATTTCGCTTGTCACATTGTGAAAAAGAAAATAAGTCAAAGTCATGCCCCAGTAAAGGTACGGAGTATCATTGCCCCCTCGGGAAAATTTTCAAATTTTGGGTCGGCGATAGAAAAATTTGCAAAGGGTCCCGATAAATCAATTTAATGACCAGAAAAACAACGGCGCAGTCGGTTTCGGATTCTGACATGTTTAAAGTAACTAACGAGGAAGTCAAAGGTGGTAAAACGACCTTCTGGTATTAACCTCAGCTGAGAAATGTCATTTTGACCTTATAAATAGGTTGAAAAAGGGGTAAAAGTCAATTCATTTATACTATTTACCTTGTGAAATTTGAGAGCTCAGAGCGAAAGGCACAGCAGCGACGATGGTGATTCCAGTGTCAGAGCACTGCGGGGAGATCGTGCGGACCTACAGACGGCCAGAGGCCTCAGAGCCAGCGGTATGTACCCTTGTCCCACTTTGTCAATTTCTCGTTTTACGTGCTAAATTTAAGTTTCTAGGATAGATAACAAGTGCGCCACGACGCAACTGTGTTCACGTAAGCTGCAATTGTTTGCGTGTTCGACACATTTGATGCGTCGCGACGCAAGTGCCAAGACAAAATAGGGTAACCCGATCGGTTGCGCCGCATTTGACAATTTTTGCGATGCATTTGACTTATCGTGTCGCAACTGACTGGATGAATGCCGCAATTGCCAATTTGCAACGCATTCGATGTTTTAATCGATGCAATTAAGTTTATGCGACGCAATTGCCTTAATGCGACGCAGTTGCCAAATTTTGCAACACAAGCGTTAAAATGTGACGCATTTGTTATTTTGGACCGCATTTGATGTACGGTACGACACAATTGACTTTTTGAGATGCAATTGCATGAATGCGATACATTTGTAAATTACTTTGACCATAGTTGATTTTGATATTTGCGTATCCTTAGATGCTTTTCATGATGCTGACAGCTGTCCAAAAAGTACTGATGTATTGTTCACCTTTTTGTAGAGGCAGCTTGCCCCTATCTACACGAGAGAGAGTAGACCGACCACCTTTCAGTTTGCCGATCAGTTGGGCCCATGAGAGCGGTGATGATTGATGCATCTAGAACTATTCTATGCTGCCTTTATGCCTGCCATTCGGGCGAACAGGGGTTTATTGACTGCGTTGTGCGAGTAGTGGCATTCAGAGACTTGTTCGTTCCACCTGCCAACAGGTGAGGCCACGATCACCTTGGAGGATGTCTATCGGATATTGTGAGTGCCGATCCGAGGGGATCGGATCATCTATAATCCTCAACATGGTGAGCAGACCTTCTGAGCTTATTACCGAGATCAGGGTGCAAGACTGGGCATCTAGGGGTACGAGATCAGATGGGAGTTTATGGCCGAGCACTACGGTCGCTTCGATGCATTCCTTGTGACTCTGATTGGAGGGATCCTGATTCCAGACTGCTGAGGACATGGATTTCCTATTGGTTGGGGAGACGTCCTAGTTGGCATGAGACAGGATAGGATGGTTTATGCTTGGGGTCCCTATTTGCTTGGGACACTTTACCACCAGTTGCACGATGTTGCATACAAGAGAGGAGAGAGTATCTCCTATGGGACCACATTGATGATGATCTGGGCATGGAAGCACATTGCCATCTTTCGTCCTCCCATTCAGAGACCACAACTGGCCGAGGGGATGCCCTACGCTTACTACTATGTCAGTGCACTATAGCAGACACGGATGGGTGAGACCGGTTGGTGGCGGCACAGGATCAACACCATGGCGACATTTATCTGGAGGCCATACAGAGACTGTGAGGTGTGGGATGAGGAGGATGAGCACCTCAGCTTCTACAGACAGTACAGGTACCTTATTGGTCGGATAGTGCAGATGTCCTTGATCATTGAGATGTATTTACCCTAGCGTGTCCTGAGGCAGTTTGGGGAGTAGTAGGGTGTACCTGTGGGGACAGCCGAGTATGCTCGGTCTTCTAGAGAGTACGCCTGGGGACTAGCCATCCCAGTGGCCTTCGTAGAGCAGCAGATAAACGGACTAGGAGCCTAGGCATGGGGATGGAGGGGAGGAGTAGCCAATCCAGGGATGACACTAGATTATGATTTATGGTGGCAGGCATGCAGACCAGTGCCATTGACAGATCCTGATGGGCCAACACCAATGGACCGGCGGTCAGTGATTCCTCATGTACCACAGGCTAGGCGAGGTGGCAGAGGTAGAGATGGAGGTAGGGGGAGAGGCAGAGGCAGAGATGGAGGCAGAGATGGGAATGATAGCGAAGATGGAGGCAAGGGTGCAAACGGAGGCAGAGACAGAGGCAGGGGTGGAGACGGAGGTAGAGATGGAGGCAGGGATGGGGATGATGGCAAAGACAGACAGAGGCGACAGCAGGATGGGAAGAGACAGGTCCGGAGGGTACGTCCATGAGTGGCGAGGGTGGCATTAGATGCCATCCCTGAGGTTGGCGAGGAGGGAGAGAGAGAGGAGCAACCCAGATAGGAGGGAGAGGGTGAGGAGAGATGAGAGGAGGAGGTGGCGGTGAGGGAACAGGAGGAGGAGGTGGAGGTGGGTGTGGGAGGATAGGAGGAGGAGGTGGATGTGAGGGGACAGGAGGAGGCAGAGGTGAGGGGACAGGAGGAGGAGGCAGAGGCAAGGGGATAGGAGGAGGAGACAGAGGTGGAAGAGGATGTGGCAGACGATGACAATGAGGAGGATGATACCATGGATGAGGCCGAGAGACTCCTCAGATGGCGGATGGTGGAGGGAGAGGAGGAGATACCACCCACCTCAGGATTGCCGCAGGGTGCTATAGCAGATCAAAGGGTAGCTGACCTACAGCAGAGACTGGACGCGAGTATGGCCCAGGTCAGATCTTTGTAGTCAGTGTTGGAGGTAGCCCGGGTAGAGCAGGATCAGGCAGTGATCTGTCAGTAGGACGCAGCTCAGTGATGTATAGAATTCACAGCCTTATGCACCGGGCCCATAGGGGACATGGCTCATGAGTTGGCCAGAGTGAGCATGAAGCTAGGGCAGTACAGGACATTAGATGAGCAGGTAGTGCCACCAGAGCGACAAGATCCTACCCTGTCACAGTCGCAGACGAGGACAGGTAGTGGACATAGATCAGGCAGTGGCAGTGGCAACAAGAGTCACACCAGTGTCAGAGGTTCTACCTCGACAGGTCACACGTCCAGGCACAGGTCACATCACTCCCACAGGCACACCCTAAGTCACAACCATGGGTCAGCTGATTCAGCGCAGAGGTCAGTACAGGGTCAGCCACCAGTGATAGATCTATCCACCTCTCAGAGTCCAGCAGTAGTTACTTCACAGATGTTTGCTACCGTCAGGATGATACCCTCACTCGTGGTCCCATCGGTAGCACAGACAGAGCCCGCAATAGGTCCACCTATCAGTTCAGTGTCAGGTTCAGAGCTACAGCCGCCGCATTCCTCACCACGAGGGGGTGATGAGAGTCTACCCTAGGGGCATTTTGCTATTTGTGACACATTATGTATATGATTGAGCCTGCGAGCTCCATTTTTGGGATATTCACTAACTCTATCCTATGACATTGTACATTTTTGAGATGATATTTATATGATGATGCAGTTTTGATGCGGCCTACATGTGTTATGTGATGCTCTTTGCTTTATGTATTATGATATGTATGATGTATGATTTATGATGTATCATGTATGTCCTATAATGCCTATTTGTGATTTTGATGCTATGATGATGCAATGCTTATTTGTATGAGATGATGATGATGTGCATAATGTTCTTAGTAAAAGATGCAGCGTTGATAATTATGTTAATGCAATGTTTGTGATTATGTATATGATTTAATGCCATGGATGATGTATGTATGGACCTAATGCAATATTTATATGATCATGGATGCACTTATGTTTTTGGATGTCATAGGATATCATCGTGAGATGGAGAGAAGACGACGAGACTGATGAGAGAAGATGATCAAACCAAAGAGGAGAAGACATGAGACTAACGGAGATGCATGTTAATTCCTAGACCAAATCCTTCAACACTTTACTATAGGACTTTTCATATTTATTGCTCTTAATCATCATTGGGCAGACTATTGTAATGGCCAACAAACACTAGGATATGACATAGATTAAGGTGTGTAAGGTCGTACCATTATGTAAGACAAACAGTCATAGACAAGGATGATCATGACTCATACTGAGAGCGTGATTGCCCCAATCTTTTTGTCATAATCAACCACAAGCAGAAGATGACAAGGACAAATCATGAAAAGTCATGGCTTCTCTAAATCCTATTTCTAGGACATCCTTGAGAAACTAGCAGCATGATTGTCAAAATACAAAAACAAATAAAGCCCTTACCATGATATGTCATTGTTTTTCTAAATCCCCAAATCAGGACCTCGCTGAGAAACTAGTTGTCATGTGTGTCAATCGTCATGATACGTCGCTGCTTCTCTAAATCCTACTTAGTGGGATCTCGCTGAAAAACTAATAACATGATAAAAAAACCAAAAGACAATTGTCAAGTGTTTGCCAAGTGCGTCTGGATATCCATTGTTCTGATGTCAAGATGTCTGGTTTAATAATGTCGAGTTATCGAAATGTTTAAAGTTTTGATCTTGAAAAATGTCGAGAATTGGTGAATTCAGGAAGGACACATCCTGAATAATGCCGATGCCAAGAGGATTTGATCCCTAATAGTCGTAAGGCGTCCCTCTAAATGATGACGATGCCTAGGAAGGACACATCCTAAGACATAGATGACAGAGTTGGTTCTTCAGAAGGACACATCTGAAGAATACTGATGTCACAAAGAGTGATCTTTAGATGTCAAGAAGATCTCTCAAAATGTCGAATGACAATGATGACACCTAGGAAGGACACATCCTAAGGCATAAATGACAAAGGTTATCATTCAGAAGGACTCATCTGAAGATTAACTGAAAATTGACAGTTTGACTGGTTTATGATGATTTGACTTGCTTTGACTGAGTTTGACTTGTGTTTGACTATATGTCGATATTGCCATGATGATGTGAGTGATGTGCTGATGAGATTGCCTTGCTGAATAAATGATTGTTTTACTTTATTTTAGGAGTTTTCCCATTTGGAAAATGATTGAATCCATTTGATGTGTGTGCCAGTGTAGTGCCATGAACCCTAATGGACTGACCTAGTGCGGCCTCGGGGGCCCATCGATAGATGGCCTTGCCTATGTCATACACTCAGAGACCTCATAGTTCGACACGACCAATGACTTTGTCTTGATGACCAAATATTGCGTCATGATTTTATTTTGACAAACCTAAAAGGACTGACCTAATGTCTCAGGGACTCAAATGTGAGTCTTGCCTACGTAGCAAGTGTGCAGAGACAACGTAGTTCGGACAAATGACAAAGACTGATTCACTTGATTGACTTCGACCAGAGATGACACTGTGTTTGTGTTCGTCGAGCGGTCGATGATTTGTTGTGGTTTTCTTCAGGACGTTTTATGATTATTAGGTCTTTTTTCAGGACATTTTGCAATGTTTTGTCTTTGTTCAGGACATTTTGTGATGTTTTTTTGGTCTTTTTTCAAGACTTTTTGCCAATGTTTTATCTTTTTTCAGGACTTTTTGCCAATGTTTTTGTCTTTTTTTAGGACTTTTTTCCAATTTCCAAGATCATGTGTGACATCTACTATAGTTTCATGATAAACGTTTTGCCCCCAGTTAGGTCCAAGACTTAGCCATTTGTAGGGAATATGGACGGGATGCTGCTGACTTACTAGATGGACAGTCGTCAGGACTTGATGTCAATCATTTATCCACTATGACAAGTAGGGTAGGATGTGGGGGAAATTTTTGAAATAAAAGTGGAAATACCTTTCATCCTAGGCCCAGTTAGACAAAATGACAGTAGATGGCAGAGCAATGATTGATTACGCATGGTGCCTATTTGCCAGGTTTTCACCACGGTACTTGTCCAAAGCGCCTGTTTGCCAGGTTTTCACTATTGAACGAATCATTTTTCTCTTTACTATTTTCTTGACTTTTTTCTTTTTTTGGTGTCACCAATGCCTATTTGCTAGGTTTTCATCAGGGTGACGATTTTTTAATTTTTCAAATTTTTATTTTTTTGTATTTTATGGTTTCCAACCCAATCCTCTGATGCTATGCGTAGAACCTTCGGAGATGTAAACTATTGATGGGCTCTGTCAATTGTTCTCCATCTGGTGTAGCCAGTTGATAAGCTCCAAAACTAAAAAAAGATATGATGATGTAGGGACCCAGCCAATTTGGTTCAAATTTTCCTGGCTTTTCTCTATCGGCTTGGTTCTTGGGGTTCTACATGAGAACTAGGTCGGCAATGTCAAACTTTCTGACCATAACCTTTTTATTGTAGCTGCGACAAAGACGGTTCTGATATGCTTGGAGATGGTTCAGTGAATTGTGACGTCTTTCTCCCAGTATTTCCAGCTCATGCAAGCATGATTGTCGGTACTCCTCTTCATTAGTTAGACCCTTCAGGGAGACTCATAGCGAAGGAATTTCAACCTCAATGGGCAAGATGGCCTCGGCACCAAAGACTAGGGAAAATGGGGTGGCTCCTGTAGGCGTACGAATGCTAGTTCGGTAAGCCCATAGAGCAGGGTTGAGTTGTATGTGCCAGTCACGGCCAACGTCATTAACAGTCTTTTTGAGAATTTTGACAATGGTTTTATTGGACGCCTTAGCTTGGCCATTTCTTTGTGGGTAGTATGGAGATGAAAAGTGGTGTTGGATATGGAATCACTCACATAACTCACGTACGTCTTGGTTTTTAAATAGACGTTCGTTGTCAGTGATGATGGACTGTGGAAGGCCATACCGGAAAATGATGTAGTTGAGGATGAACTTTGATATTTGCTTGCCGGTAATATACGTCAATGGGATGGCTTCAATCCACTTTGTGAAATACTCAGTGGCGGTAATAATGAATTTGTGGCCATTGGATGAAGTTGGATGAATCTTACCCATGAGGTCGAGTCCCCATTGAGCGAAGGGCCAAGGAGAAGTGATCGGCTAGAGTTCTTGTGCTGGAGCATGGACCAAATCACTGTGTATTTGACATTTGTGACAAGTCCTGACATATTCAATTGCATCATTTTCCATGGTCGGCCAATAATACCCAAGTCTCATTACTTTCTTAGCCAGAGTAGGACCACTCGAGTGAGATCCACATATACCATCGTGCACTTCTCGTAAGGTCGTACATGCTTCGTCGGTGTTGAGACATCTAAGGAGGGTATTGTCAAAACTACGGTGGTACAGGGTGTCACTGACAATGGCATACCTTGTAGATTTTCAAATGAAGGACTTCCTTTGGTTATTGGACAGGTTCGGTGGAAGGGTTTGAGATTTTAGGTAGTCGTAAATGTCCTGATACCAATGAGAGTTGGGACCAACAAGTTCGCAAACCATTTTTTATTCTGGGATATCATATGCCGGTATCAAAAGTTGTTCTACTAAGAACTCAAATTGTGACACATTTTTAGGGATGTCCAAGAGAGAACTAATAGTAGCCATTGCATTAGCTACCTTATTCTATGCCCTAGGGATTTGTTCAAAAGAAATCAATTGGAAGTATGTCAGGAAACTATCCACCATCCTCTTGTAGGGAAGCAACTTCTCATCTTTTGTTTCATAGTCATCATTCACTTGGTTGATCACGAGCTGGGAATCCCCGAATACAAGCAACGTCTGAATTTTCCATTTAATTGCCAACTTGAGACCTGTGACTAGTGCTTCATATTCGGCAATGTTATTTGTACAAGGGAAGGCGATCCGGAATGACTTAGGAATTGAATCCCCCTGTGATGTGATAAACAAGATTCCAGCGCCACAGCCATGACCAGTATGAGACCCATCAAAATATAGCTTCCATGGTGCCACTGGTTCTGCATGAAAAATGGACTCATCAGGAAAATCAGTTACTAGTGGATGAGTGACTTGGATTGGTGCATCTACCAGTTGATCTACTATTACCTGTCATTTTATTGCCTTACGCTCGACATATTGTATGTCGTACTCGCTTAGTATCATTACCCATTTTGCCAACCGCCCTGTTAATGCCGCCCGACTTAAGAGATATTTCAGTGGATCAATCTTGGTGACCAGCTGTGTCTAGTGACTGAGCATATAGTGTCTTAGTTTTTGGGATGCAAAGACAACAGCAAGGCATGCACGTTCGATGTATGTGTAGTTCAACTCATACCCTATCAGTGTGTGGCTGATGTAATAGATTGCTCTTTCTTTTCCTTCATGATCGTTTTGTGCCAGCAATGCCCCCAGTGCTGAACTAGTAGTCGAGATGTATAAAATTAATGGCTTTCCATGAATGGGCGACATGAGGACTGGTGTTCACAGTAGGTAATCTTTGATTTGCTGGAAGGCCTCTTGACATTTATCCGTCCATACAAAGGGGATACCATTGCGCAACAGATACTAGAACAGATGACACTTATCTTCCAACTGGGCTATGAAACGCTGAATAGATTGTACTCTGCCTTGCAGAGTTCTAAGTTCATTGATTCCTCTGGGCAGAGGCATGTCTATGATTGCTTTGACCTTTGCCAGATCGACTTCTATGCCTCTTAAGGAAACTATGTATCCCAAGAGTTTACCTGATGTGACCCCAAAAACACACTTCTTAGGGTTTAGCCGAACTTTGTACTCTTCAAGTCTCTTGAAAATTATGTCGAGTACCTTGAAATGATCTTTCCTTGTTGCTGATTTGGCCAATAGGTCATCTACATAATCTTCCATTATTTTGTACATCGTGTGGTGGAAGATCGTGGTCATAGCCCTTTGATATGTGGAACCTGCATTTTTGAGACCAAATGGCATGACGTTCCAACAATATGTACCCCATGGGCAAGTAAATGCCATTTTGTGCTAATCCTCAGGAGCAATGCGGATTTGATTATAGCCGGAGAAACCATCCATGAGGGATAGTATCTCATATCCTGCTGTAAGGTCCACTATGATGTCAATGTTTGGCAAAGGAAAGTCATCCTTTGGACATGCTTTATTTAGGTCTTGGAAATATGTACATACATGGATCAACCCATTTGGCTTTGTGACTGGGACCAAATTAGAAATCCATTCAGTGTAGTCAATAGATCGTATAAATCCAGTGTCTAGAAATTTCTTTAACTTAGCTTTGACCAGTAGGGAAACTTGTGGGTGCATTTTGTGCAACTTCTACTTGACTGGTTTAGCATTAGGTAATAGTGGCAAATGGTGCAGAACCAGTTCTGGGTCCAATCCTGGCATGTTAGCATAGGACCATGCGAAATTGATTTTTTCGTTCTACAAAGAATTTATGAAATTCTGGTTTCTCTTCGTCAATCAATGACATAGCAAATAGGACCATCTTGGGGTTTTCTGCAGTTAAAATGTTATCCTCTATTGTGTCCTCAATAAGCATAGCCGATTTCTCCTGTTCCACGGGGAGAAAATCTAGTCCTCCATCTTTGGGCACCTCATAGAGGTTTTCACCCGCAGATACGTCCTTTATTTTTACTATTTTCTCGTCAAGAGGTGCCTTTCGGTTTTCACCTAGAGACGTTTCATTTTTTACTTTTACTTTTGCGACTAGAGGACAGAGCAGTCTCACCGAAGTATGTTGTGTAGTCTAAATCAATGGTGAATCCTGATTTGTGGTCCCCACTGGGTATGCCTTCTTGTAATCCCATGAATTCGGCAATTGCCTCATCATTCTGAAATGTATCCAGAACTAGCAGTCCTTGTTGGTCCCAATCGACTAGCTCAAGGTAAACTAAGGAGATGCCATCGTCAATGCTGGTAAATTATGGTGAGGATGCAGAAAGCATGTAGATAGATTTAGTGATGTTGTAGATGAGATTATCATCATCCAACTCTATATCGGACTCCATCTAATATTCTCCTTCACTAGTGTCATATTCGTTGTCAAAATAAGGAGTGAAGGTTTTAGAGCCCTGGTTGTCAATGTCGTCTGATACCTCAGATGGATTGGACTGATGGGGTTCAGATGATGGGTGCTGTATGGCATGGGAAGTGGTAGTGGGACTTTGACTATTTGGTGTCTGTTCAATTTTGAATGTTTTCCAAAACTGTTGCTCAGAGGTCAGTTCTCTTGGTTTGACAAACAAATCATCAAGACAACAGTCACTTAGGGATCATTCTGAGCCAAATTCCCACTCATGGGAGTATGTTTCGGTGAGGGTTTCCCTAGTAGTCTCGACACTATCTGAAGCATGTACTCACTCATTTGAAAGTCCAGAGATATGTTGATCATCATTGTCGGATGATCCAAACCCTAATCCAAGATACTTCAAAATTTGAAACGTTTTTATGCGTTCCCTTCAACCAGTTTTATTTTTTCCTAGGCCACTAGTACCATCATAGCCTTTAGCCTTCATTATGTCATAACCTTTGCCATATCTTTGAACTGGTAATGGGGGTAGTGTGATAGTATCCTTATAGATCTATCCTGTAATGTCAGCAAGGTCTTCATCACTCATGTCTCCCCACTTGATAAAAACTATGTTCGGTGGGACTTTGAAAGTTTCTTGAGGCTCCATTCTGAAACATGGCCAACCATATATCTTTCGGGGCGTGGGTATTGTTGTTATGCTGTATGTTGTATTTAGTTTGAACTCTCCATAGCCGAGGTTCTGGATTTTGACAGTGGATTCAATCTTAAGGCTAGTGGAAGGTGGTGGTATGGCGGAAGACATAGATGGAGCGGATGTGGAAGATGACGTGAGTGTAGATGGGTCAATGTATTTGGATGACGAGGAGCCAGGTGCTTCTCGGTTAATAGGTACTCAGTTTTCAAAGATACCCCTTAAGTTGGTACAATATTGGAAAGGGTCGGGGTCTCTGTATATGGTTACTTTTGTGCTGTCAAATGGAAACTTTAGGCATTGGTGTTATGTAGACGGAACGGCCTTTAAGGCATGAATCCATGGACGGCCAAGCAAGATGTTATATGGTAGTTCCAAATCTAGGACCTGGCAGGTTGTGTCTATAATGACCAGTCCCACTCTGATAGGGAGAGAGATGATGCCCCATGAAGAGCGTTCCTCATCATCATACGCTTTGATCACTATACTCTTCGTTGGGTCTACGCATGCATCAGAGAACCCTAGAGCTTTAACCAATTTGAGGGAGCATATGTTCAATCCTGCTCCGCCATCTACTATAACCTGTCTAACTTTGTGCTTGTGGATAAAAGTTTCTATGTGCAATGCATCATTGTGGTTGGTTTTAGGTGATGAGTAATCTTGATCCGAGAAGGTGACGTGGTGCGACGTAGTGAGATATCCCACCATAGTTTCAAACTGATTGACATCGATGTCCTTGGAGACCAACGACTCTAGCAGGGTTTTATCTAGGATCTCTTTGTGCGCGGGAGAGATACGAAGCAGCTCAAGTATAGAGATTTGTGCAGGAGTCTTTCCTAACTGGTCTATGAGGTTGAACTGACTTTTGGGTTTCCATTGCTATGTGGTTGGGACAGGTTTTGGCTGTTTGGAAGATGGAGCAGGTTGTGACTGTTTAGCAGATGGGCCTGGTATGGTGATTTTGGCCTGTCTAGCGGGAGGTGGACCAGCTATAGTGACCTTGCCACTTCGAGTAGTAGCATTACATTGGGGTGCTCTCTTGACCGTAATGGTATTGATGCACTCATCGTCAGTTCAAACATTATTTATAATTGGTCCACTAGAATAATCGTACTTGGCTCAGGCGAAGTTAGCTTGATTCTGTGGACCTAAAGTGGAAGCATTATGAGAACCATGGTCCTGCAGTGGATTCTTTTGGATAGTATGATCTGAATTGGAGGCGAATTGTGATCCACCTACTTCGATGGTGTGACTTTCGATAAGATCTTGTATTAGGTTTTTCAATTGTCGATAGTTAGAGGTTGTATGCCCTTTTGCTCGATAGTATTCACAAAGTGCATTATCATTCCACCATACTGGTTTGAATTGTCTTGGGTCATATGGTTTTGGTTCTGGCAGTATGATGACCCCATGTTGGAGGCATTTCCTAAGGACTTCTTCAATGGGTTCTCCCAAGTGAGTGTATGTGCGACCCCTAGGAAACTGTCTCATCTGACGATATTGTCCCTAATTATTTTGATCATTCTGATTGTTTGAAGAAGTATTGGGAGGACGTTTCAGTGTCATTGTTGGTTTGTTTTGCTATTGAACCCCTTTCAGGGCCAATACAGGACCCACAATGTTTGTAGTCTTGGCGTCAACAACGCCGTCATTTGTAACATGCTTATTTTTAACCCAATATTTGTTTTTGTTGGCGGGTGGATTGACGTTTGTGTTTTTGGAACCATATCTCAGTTCTCCCTTTGCGATAAGGGATTTCTCAATCTAGACCCCTTTTTCAACTAAATCTATGAAGTTTGTGCAACAATGTATTTGTAGTGCATATTTTAGGGGCCACAGAAGTGTTTGGACAAACATGTCGACTTTTTCCCTTTCGGGGATGTCAATGTGAAATCAACTAGCGAGGCTTCTCCACTTTTGAAAGAATGGGATAAATGTCTCACCAGAATCTTCTTGCGTGAGATTGCACAAGCTAGTGATAGAGGTATCCATGTCGATGTTGTACGCATAATTTCTTATGAATTTTTGTTTAAGGTCATCCCATGTCTGGATATCCTTTTGAGTTGAAAACCATTCAAGGGCTTGACCCGCCAGAATTTTAGAAAAAAGTCTCATCAAGTATGTTCGTTCGTAGGTGATGTCCATACAATTGGTTGCGAATTCGCGAACATGTTCAATGGGATTTGTCTTGCCTCTATATTTTGTGAAGTTGGGTGACACATATCCTGGCGGAAATGGAGGCATGTATAAGCTCATGTCGAATGGGTATACATTTAGGTCATATGATATTTCTGATTTCTTGCCTGAAATGTACATGTTTTGGATAGTTTTATCCACATCCCTCATTCTTGTTTGGAGGGAATCCACAGTAGGGTCGTTTATGTTTCTATACGTTGGATTGCTTGGTACACCATGTGTTCCTATTTGTTGTGTGTGAATATTGGTGTATTGTGGTGGTATGGATAGTTGTGGTATGTATGACATGTGCGGATTGACATGTTGTTGGTATTGGAAGTTATGATTGGGTGCATGTTGGTGTTGAAGGTTATGATTGGGTGTATGTTGATATTGAAAGTTATGATTGGGTGCATGTTGATGAGTATGAACGTTAGATGATTAGGTTGAGATGTGTCCCCCAGCCATGTGTGTCATTATTTGAGGGATGTTATGACCATGGATGTTATGGTGTGTTAATGATGTCATGGGTTGTGTTATTTGGCCACCTTGTGTAAATTGTTGATTTTGTACAAGGGGAACGTTTGTGTTTGTACCTTGGGAGGCAATGACATTTGACTATGTTGTCGTGTTAACGTTTTGTTGTTGTCCTTGGATGAATACATGTCTTGTGGCTCCTCCCAAAGGATTTTGTGAAATACCACTAAGCGGATATGTCAAAGTTGTGCTCATGGTAGGAGATGGAGCTGTCAAGGGGGGATTGTTGTGACTTGATGATGCCCCCGTGGCATTTACTGTCGTGATATTTGTGGTATTGGGAATGTTGGGGGTGTTTGGGACATTGGGAGTGGTATGCACTGTCGTTATGGTCCCAAAGGAAGTATTGCTCATAGTATTTGGAGGTTGACCACTATGTGACATGTTATGTGTGTTGTTGGTATTAGGGTCAGGAGGTGTCAAATTTAGCGTGTTAACATCAAATCCTTGTGGTAACTTAGCTCCTTCACCCAAGAGCATAGCTAAGAATCTGTCTCTATCATGATGGACCATTGTTTCAACGAGCTAACAGGCCTCTGGGTCTTGTGCCAGTGCCTCTAAGTTTTCCTCAAGTAGTTGTCCATTTTCATTTTTTTGCAAGAATGATTCGAATGGACTGTTTGATGAGGATTGCGTTGTCATTGGAGGTTGATTGTCTAAATTGGAAAATGGATCGTAAAAGGTCCAGTTTGGGTTGTTTGTGGGGTCTTGTCAAAAGTTTTCCATTTGTCTCTTTTGTTTTCGAAGTCTATTTTCCACCATAAATGAGATTGCTCAAATGGGAATGACAACTAATAATGATGATATGCAATGGCTAGATTCCAAATGATGACTAGGATGACTAATGTTTTTGGATTTTTGTGAATAAGATATGCAATGTGTAGACTTATAATGCAATTTAAGACAAGGGTATCTAAGCACTTCTAAGCTCAAACTTTGTTTTCGATTTTGACTACCAAAGGACTTTGTTGAAAATGACAAGGTGACAAGGTCTAAATGACTAGTGAGTTTTCCTAACTAGACTTTTGAGTTGGGAAAAAATCTCACAAAAAAGGACAATGACTGAAAAGAGGTTTGACAACTTAGTCCAAAAGAGCCTAGTCTCGAAAGCAATGACTTTGCAAAGTGTGCTGAGATTTTCCTAATCCTAAGTATGCAAAATGTGAACCTAGGGACAACCTAATGCCAAATGTATGCAACTAAAGAATGAAGTATAAAACCTATGGTGACGAATACAAACTAATGGTCAAGACTTTGAGCAATTTCAAGTTTGGTTTCTGATAGAATCTTCTAGGAAACAGTGTTTGACAGATTATAGACAAGATGAAGACTTTGGATTTGACTTTGGATGAAGTTTTAAATAGTGACAGGAAAATGCGTTGTTTGACATATCAGTTCGTCATAATTTTGCGAATGCAGCTCAAGTTTAGCAGATGCGACTCGAAAATAGACAAGTGCGACTCGATTTATCAGATGCGACTCTATGACAGTCAGTTGCATTTTAGTTTTGCACATGCGGCTCTGCAATGTTCAGATGCATCGCGACACCTACAGATGTGGTGTTATAACTGTCAGATGCGGTTTGACAGAGCGATTGCGAAGCAGAAAATCAATTGTGGTTCGACAGATGCGACACAGTTTTGTTTCAAATTGATTTTCTTGTCGTTTTGATTGCAAGTTTGATATGTTTGGTGTTGAATGTTTTGTTTGGAGTTGTGATGAAACTAGAAAGCACTTGACAAACATAGTGTTTTGAAAAGTAACCAAACACACATTAGATAAGCACAATCCTAGGTTAGGCCATGACAATATTCGCTAGATTCCACGCGGGTTTCCCCAACCGCATATCTGTAGCATGTGAATTCAGAAGCTTGGTTGCACGGGCTCCCCCTTATAGTGCACTCTCTTCTAAGGCCAACCAAGCTTCCAACCCCCATGAAACTCACATGGCGAGCTGATCACCTCCACTACAAACTGCAAAAGTGTGGATGCCTTCACACCGACCGGTGCTGCACTAGCAAATAGAAGGATTTTGGCTTTCTATACAAGAGTTTTTAGTTAGGGACCCCCATTCGAGTGGCCATACATGGGGCAAGAGATTAATCACCATTAAGGTGGCACTCCATCCTGAAGAGGTTAAGCTCAACAAGGTTTAAGGGAGTACAACTCCATCTATATGACACATCCGCACAAGCAACCTTAGGTTTTCCCTTAAGGTTTACATTTATATACCGGTCGAGGGTAGCTTGGCTTTAGCTCTGTTGCCAGTTTGAGTCGCGTTGGGGTGATGAAATCCCCAGGCAGGCCCAATTTCTAGAGTTGGTAACTGTTTCTCTTACACTCAAGATCGCCCGAAAGCATGAGGGGAGAGGATACTCCGATATACCAAGTCAGGGTAATAATAAATCAAAATGGGTCTGGTTTTCTGATCACGAGGTTTTCACCAAGTGAGAGCATACTCACCTACCATTTTGCAAACACAATCAAGTAAAGAAGACATGAATGTTCTTTTTAGGTACACCAAGGTTAAATGTTTGCTAATCTATGAAAAACAAGCACAATGTTTGTTTTATTCTGTCTTCGACATTTGAATCTGCAAACAAAATATTAGTAGTCTCTTTATGCAATGATCTTCGACACCCGAATAGTAACCGCCACACGCTAAAAATGAAGATTAGTAACACAAAAATCTAAGCTAGCTAACATGCAGGAATGAAAAACTAGACAACCAGAAAATCAGAAAACCAGAAGAAACCAAAAAGAAACCAGCAACCAGAAAACCCTAAAATCAAAAAATCAGAATGTCAAAAATGAAAGAAAATTTTTACCAGTCAAATGCGGCACGACAGAGCAGGTGCATCATTCAGGACTTCAAATGCGGCACGACAGATCAGATGTGTCGTTCAAGATATCGATTGCAGCTTATCAGGGCGATTGCGGCTCTTCTGTCAATGGATGCGTCGCGACGCATCAAATGCGTCACGATGTTTTAAAAAAGTAGTTGCATCGCTCCGTACCTGTACCTGCAAAAAAGTAGGAAACACAAAAAAAATGTACGGAACTAACCAAAAAAATGGAGTCGGGTTCACCAATGTAATCAAGGGATTTCTTTTAGGTTTGATTCAAGTTGTTAGCAACAAACAATAAATGACAATGAAACCCAAAGATCTTACAAAACACAATGGAAGTAAAACACGGAATGATTATACCTGATCGCCGAGACCTCCATGATTCACTTTTGTAATACCTTCTTGCTTGCTGGATAATACTTTGCTCTCAGATCCGTCATGCGAGCAAATCTGCAAATGCCTAAGTCCTACACCAAGCTTTGAAGGATTTATGCTATGTCTAAATGCCTATGCCTATAACTATAATTGTCAATGTCTATGCCTAAACAAATGCCAAGACTTGATCAAATGACTATAATAAATGCTATGATAAATCTAAGAATGCAAGTGTGAAAGTGTATAAAATGTCAGTGTGTCTGTGTGTAATCGAAAAGTGAGAGAAAAATGACATTTTATAGAAAATGTCATTTTGAGTGGACGGACGAGATTAATTGATGATGAGAACCTAAAATGAGAGGTCCAGATTAAATCTAAGAATCCCTAATTAGGGTTAGGGAAAAATCCTTAATCGAACGGTCAGAATAAAATATCAGATAATCGGATCGACGGTGGAGAATAAATGAGGAAATTAATTAAAGAAATAAAGATTTTCAAAAAATCAAGAAGATAAGATTGCCCGATTCGTGAGTTTCAAAAATCAAGAAGATAAGATTTGGACTGAAGATTCAATTTGGAAAATCAAGAATCTGCCCGATTACTTGATTTTTAGAAGATTAATTACTATTTTGAATTAAATTAATTCAAAATAATGATTTTGTGAGATAATAAATAATCTTTTTTCAGATTATTTATCAAAATGGACTGACAGTTAAGATTGAGATGACATTTTAAATAATTTAATTTATTTAAAATGAGAAGAATATTAAATTGGCAATTAAATAATTAAATTTAATTATTTAATTTAGCAGATAAGACTAATTAAATAAATAAATTAATCAATTTATTTAATTAAGATGATTAGTGACATATTAAATAAATAAATGTAATTCATTTATTTAATAATTAGGAAGAATTAAATGCAGAAAGGGAAATTAAATAAATTAAGAAATTTATTTAATTAAGGGAAGACTTAGACAATTAATGACATTTAATAAATAAATAAAATTTATTTATTTAATAATTATGAAGAATAAATGACATGAATTAATTAAATAATTATGAATTATTTAATCAATAGCTGAATGTGGACCAAGGACATAATTAAATGTCATAATTATGCTAGGACGAAAGTGGTAAAAATGATGCTCGCAGGCCTAGGTCATTTTTAGGTGTCTATAATATTTATTTAATTCTTTTGAGGAAAAGGGGGATAAAGGGTATGTTATTTAATTATTTAACTAGATACCTTAGGGATTTTGAAGAATTTAGGGGTATTAATTAAATAATAGTAATATTACTTAATTAATGCAAATAAGAGGATATTTAGACGAAAAGGGATAAGTTTGAACAAATGTAAATGTCCAAATTTAGGTGTCTACATTTTTCCCCTCTTTGAGATGGTGCTACGAAGTAGCATCATTTCAAAGAAGATTAAAAGATAAGACCAAGAAGAAGATGGTTAGATTGGAAAAGATGCCCCAGTCATTCAAAGTAGTGACTGGGAAGAAAGATGATGGGGGTGAAGATAAATATTAGGGATTGAGGATGCCCCCTCAAGAGGACATGTGGGTGCAAGAGAACATGGGTGTGCTCTTGAAATGGATGAGATGATGAAAGGGAAGATGGGGAGGATGATGCAAAGTGGTGGATAAGAGATGGTGAAAAGTGATAGGAGATTGGGAAGCATAAATGGATTTAAGGTCAAAGGTGATGTTGCCCCAGTCAAGCTACAAGCCAAAATGGGTTGATAACAGATAGAGTTTTCTCAATGAGGGAGTGATATATCCTGAAACAACACAAAAGGATAGGGAAGGATACATCCTGATGATGATGAAATTGTTGTTGATGAGGGAAGGATACATCCCAAAACGACACGAAAGGATAGGGAAGGATACATCCTGATTATGATGACGATGATGATGATGATTAGATCAAGGCTTGTAGCAAGGATGTTATTAGATGATTTGTGCTAGATTGATTGGATGAGGATTGGATGGAGATGTATGATGGAGGAAAAGATCATGAAATGTAACAAAATTGATCATGAAATGCAATCCTAATGCAATTTTTCATTTTCAGAGCACTGATTTTTTCTATAGCATAAGACACTAGGCACCAAGGTATGTGTAACCAAGGCGGGTTAGTGTCTAATGCATAAAACAAACACAAAAAACAAGAAGGATATCCCAACACCCCAAAGTTATGATGACTTTGGTCAAGCCAGGCATTGGAATAACCACAAGCACAAGAGGATGCCCCAACATAACACAAGACCATAAGAATCTTGGTGGGTACAACATGGGACAACCAGGAAGAAAACAACAAACAAAAGATCAAGATATGCCCATATGTTGACCAGTTAGAACACACCATAATATGATAGATCATAGCAGCCTTGACAAATGATGATAGAGAGCTCAATATGATAAAAAAAGCCAAAAGAATAAAAATATCACAATCAATTTGAAATGTCATTTACCATACGAGCAAGGGGATGGATGGGATTGATGAGGTCTATTAGGAAGGATGCATCTTGTTAAGACCAAATATGGATACTAAACTAAAATATCGATATGACGCATGATATTCAAAATTGATTGGATTAGATGATACTGGTGGATCTCGTTTGTTAAGAACTAGCTAGATAAGGGAATAGCTTGACGACATGACACAAGAGAGACAAGACATGAGAATGACACACCCTAAGGGCCTAGGGGCTCGAGGGCCAATCAAATATTATCCTTGTCTATGTGAAAGCACAAAGCCCTCGTAGTTCGATAAAAGGCCAGGGATAAAAGTGGAAAGAGGAAAATGAAGACCAAGATGGATGACAAAGACCAGATAGAAAAAAGCAAAGCAGAAAGTGGAGAATGAAGACTGATGATAGATGATAAAGATGGGATGGACAAAAGAGCAAATCAAAGCCTTGGGGGCTAATCAAATGATTGACCTTGCCTATGTGAAAGCACAAGGGCAACGTAGTTCGATGAAAGACCAAAGACAAACAATGGATAAGGGATGATGAGATAACCAATGATAAGTGGATACAATGATGGGACCGATATGATTAGATGAGATAGACCTAAAAAATTGGATAGGATGATGATGATGACACAAAAGCTTTGGGAGGGGATATTTATCCAAAACATTGAAAGATGAATTGGGAGGATGATATGATGGAGAGATGAGTGATGATAAGTGATAGGAGATTGGAAAGATGTGCAACAAAAGTGAGAGTGATGACGATGAGATAGATGGCATTGGACTGTATGGGTAGTAGCTTATAGCTAGATACCAATGACAAGGGATTATGAGATGGGATGAGGATAGAGATGAATGGATAGGGAGATAAGGATGGGGAGATGAAAAGGATTGTTTGGATTGGTAAGGATATAAGGATGGGGAGAGGAAAGGAATTTTTTGGATTGGTAAGGAAGATAAGGATATGTAGGAAGATAAGGATGGGGAGATGGAAGGGATGCTATGATGGATGGATAGGAAGATAGTAATAGTGGTATAGAAGGGATGATAGGATCGATGAATGATGTCTCCAAAGACTATGTCACAAAGAAGGAGATGACCCCACTCTAGAGATGTCATGTATGGTGAGGCATGGGGGATGGAAGACAAGTGGATGGGAAGACAAAGGAGATAAATGGAGGAGGATATGAGGGGTGGATGAGGGAAGGTAGATTGATGGTAGCATGATGGGTGGACAAGGAAGGTAAATGGATGTGAATAAGGATTAGGATAGTGTATGGATGAGGGGAATGAATTCCAAGAGGTGTCCAAAGCATGTATGTATGTTTTCCCCTTTCAATATCAAGATCACAAGGAGGATGGAGGGATTGGGATAAATGGGATATGACAAGCAGGATGTGTAAGATAGGTTGCATGGAGGAGATGAGTGAAGGGGATGGAGTTTCCCCCAAGTGTGGAAGTAAGTTGGATGGGGGATTTATACATGATGCATGTTTTCCATGTTTTCATCATGGTACCTATCCAAGGCGCTTGTTTTCCAAGTGTTCACCATTGGATGAATTATTTCTCTTTACTTTTTTGACCTTTTGATTTTTTGACTTTTTTGGATTTTTTTGACTTTTGGATAGAATGTGGGTGGAAATGGATAAGGATAGGGATGTGGATAAGTGGATTTAGAGGGTATATGATAAGGAGATGGATGGACTCAAAGTTCAAGTTACATATGAGGGATTAAGAGCCCATGTGTGAAGTGACTATTTGATGTTGGTACAACCTTATTAGGATAAATGGATTATGCAAGAGAATGGATTAAAGGGATTTGATGGGGGAGATATGAGAGACAATGGATGGGATGTTGGAAAGTGTATGGATGGAATGATAGGGTGGATGTGTGATGGGGAGATGTTTTCAAGACCAACATTGGCACATATGGTGGTGTATGTGAAAGGATAGGAGGATTAATGGATGGAGAATGGGGGGATAATGGAGGATATGGGATAGTTAATTTTAGTACATAAGGACCTAAAACAGATTTAGGAGATGGTGGATGAGAATTTTTAGCATTGGGATTAGAAAATTTGCATGTTGTTACGGACTTTTCATTTGAAAGCATTGCATCTTTTTTCTTTGGGATCCACATGGTTTTGATCTTTAATTTGGTGGGCCTTTGTGGCTTATGGGTTTTATTTGGATTTTGCATTGGATTTTTCTTTTCTTCACCATGTATTTTAGAGGGGACATGGGGATCTTTAGATTTATGTGGATGTTTAGATTTATGCATTTTTACTTTGGCATCCAAAGTGCTTTTAGTAGAAATGGGATGGGTGCAAAGAGATGGATGATGTGGAGGAAACATGAATGGAGTCATGGAGGTGGGATTATGGGGATCATAGGTGGATGGAGGATGTAGGTATGTACCTTTATTGATCTTGATTAGGGAATATGAGAGTGGGATGTTTATGATGGATAAAAGGATGAATAAGATGAGAAGGAGGAGGTGATTTTGGGATGTAAGGGCCCAAAATGGACTTAGTATGCAGGGGATGTGTAACAGCGAATGGAGGGACATAAGGACCCAAAATAGATGGAGTAGATGAAGGAGGAATATGGATGGTTGTTTTGAGGTGATATGATGGAGGGGGGATGGCAGAAAATGATCTGGTTGAGTGATGGGAGGAGCCTCTTATTTTGTCGGAGGAGGCTCGTTGAGGACATATAGAAGTTGTATCAACATTTTTGGATTTCAATTTGCAATAAGTACATCCAAGACCTCGCATATAGGATTATTCTTTGACCTAGATGGGCTCTAAAATACCTTGCTCATGAAGGCCTAAACCTTTTCCTTGATAGTCCATTTTTTTGAGCATTCAATCCATGATAGGATTTTTGTTACTCTGGAAGAATGATGTGATTTCATTATTAGGCAGAGGAGGATGGGTGGTATATATGCTTTGTTTTTATTTTGCAAGGATACCACCATGGAATAATGTGAGAGTACCAAGGGGATATAAAATTAGTGTGGGGATAGTAGGTTTAGGAGACGATGGAGGATCATGAGATGGAGATGATGGGATGGAAGCATCTTGATTGGGACAAGTGAGTGGTAGGGGATCAAGAGAGAGATTAGATGACATGATAGGTTCTGTATTTGTGGTAGTAGGTGATAAGGGATCATGAGATGGAGTGGTGGGATCTTGATTGTCAAGGGAAAATGGGATGGAGTGGATGGAGGACTGTGATCTTGAGATGGACTAGATGGGATGGTAGGATCTAGATTGGGAGGAAGGGATATGTTGGTATGCTTTGGATCAAGCTCTTGATACAACTCGTCTTGTGTGGGAGGCATGATGATGGAGTGTTGGAGAGACTCTTCAAGTGGGGGAGATGGAAGGATGGAGGATTCATGAAGTTCCTAGGATGGGATTCTGGTGATACTAGGAGTGGGAGGAGTGGATTGGATTTGGGTGTCTTTGATGAATTGGGTGGATCTAGGAGTAGAAGGAGTGGATTGGGTTTGGTTATCTTCAATGGGTTCAACGGCTCTTAGAGTAGGAGATGGGGGTTCAATGGATTCAATGGGTTTGATGGTTTCAATGGTTTGGGTGGTGTTAGGGGTGGTAACAATAATGATAGGTGTGGGATGGAGAAGGGAATCATCACTAGTGATCGTGGATGATGGAGCAGGGCGACATGGTTCCACGACTTCAGGATGTGGAGTTGGGGATGTCTTCTATTTCATGAGTCCTTAGAGAACTTCTAGACTGAGAATAGTGTAGATTCTAGGCTTAGATGGCATGGTAGGAGTGGATGAAGGATTATGGATTACTGGAGGATTGGGATTATGGATTGGTGGATTGGGATTAGATTGAGGGATAGGATTGGAAGGAAGACTAAGAGTAGGTGGAGGATTATGATTGGTGGGGGTTTCAAGATTAGATGGAGGGTTAAAGTAGGGATATTGTATTGGCATATTATAATAGGAAGATGTGGATGGTGGATTGGGACAAGAGGATGCGAGTGGTGGATTGTAGTAGAGGTATTAGGATAGTTGACTAGGATAGAAAGATTGGTATGTTTTATTAGGATAGGTTGATGTAGATGGTGTATTAGGATAGGGAGGTGTGGATGTTGGATTAAGATAGGTTGATGGGGATGCAACATTAAGATAGGAAGGTGTAGATGTTGGATTAAGATGGGAAGATTGGTAAGGAGGATTAGGATAGGGGGACATGGATGAGGGATTGTAATAGGAGTATTGGGATGGTAGATTAGGATGGGAAGATTGAGATAGTGGATTAAGATAGGAATATTGGGATGATGGATTGGGATAAGAGGATATGGGTGTTGGATAAAAGAAATATGTAGATAAAGGATATGATGAATATGCGGGCGGGGAAGATAATGGATATCTCTTGTCAGAGGTAGCATAAGGAGCGTTATTAGGTGTACATGAAGACATAACAAGATAGCCTTAAGGAGTGATTAGATTTTGGAAAGCGGTTGGGGAAATCTTATTGGAAATGATAGCATTGAGGGGATCTATGTCATATACTTCTTGATCAACAAGATTTTAGTTATCGTCATCAATGTAATTAGGGTTTCCCTTGACTACTATTGGTGAAGGATAAGGATTCATGATGTCAGATTAGATTGATAGGGATTGATTAGAAGGAAAGAAAAGGTGATGAAAGGATAAATAGGATGGATTGGAAGAAGATGGAGGAATGGATCCTAATATTTCCTTTGATATCAGAAGATCTTAGATGTAGATGGACTAAAGCTTAGATTGAGATTGGATTAAAGCTCAGATTAGGATTGCATGAAAGCTCAAATTCTGATGATTGGATGATGTGAGGGGATTGACTCTAAACCAAGTTCAAAGGTTCGATGGGATTGGATTACCACAGGATTATTATGACCCTAAATCTACCTCAAGATAGAAGTAGATTGATTGGGTGATTAGATAGGGATGTGGTTCGATTAGATCAGATAAGATTGATTAATGAAATGATTGATAAGATCAAATTATGGATCAGATAGGATGATGAAAGGGACTCTAAACCAATTTTAGAGATTACCCTAGGTGACTTAGAGTGTTGATTGATCGAATAAAATGATAAATAGATGATTGCGGCACCGAATCCACCTTGAGATTGAAAGTGGATTGATTGGGCTGAATGATGATTGAATGACTTCGGACAGATGACAATCCTAAGCAGATGTTGATGGTGATGATCAGATTCAAACACCGAGGTTGATTCAAATAATATCCTGAAATGAAGTTCAAAGGATTTGGATCAAGAAAACAATGATGGATATGCGAATTAGGGATGCTCTAAGGTGTGCTTAAATGACTCAGATGATGAATAGATGACGCCGATGGATCAAAATGTAGGTTATAGATGAATGGAAGATGAAAATGATTGGATGAAGGTTAGGTTCACCCCTCTGTGGGGCAGGTTCACCCCTCTGTAGGGCAGGTTCACCCCTTTGTAGGGAAGGGTCACCTTTTCAGTAAAAAGATAGGAATTTTTGACAAAAATAGGTTAGTAAAAGACTGAGACAGAGGGCAAGTTCGCCCCTTTTTAGGGTAGGTTCACCCTTGTTTAGGGTAGGTTCACCCCTCTACAATAGACCTGAACTTGACTTGGATGAAAAAATCTATGGCAGAGGACCAAAAACATAGCAAACAACTAGCAATAGTCAAAGGTTGACTTGACTGAACAAATATGCACTAGTTTCACATGAAGAAGACAGTTCAAATAGCACAAGCCTAAGATTAGTAAGAGGGTATGGTCAACACAATCCTCTAACTAGGATGAACATGGCTTCTAGGGAGTCCTCGATATATGCACGATATGTGAGGCACAACCGTGAACACCAACCCATCTACAAGTGTGAGTCGGGAACCCCAACAAGATACTAAAGGCTCAGACCAATTCTTCACATCTATCTAGGTATCACCCTAGCTTCAACTCTCTGCCAAGCATGAGGTGAATGAATTGGGGTAAAAATTTTACTCTCCCCCCTTTATATACCCTACCAGTACACATGGTTGGGATCGTCCCTTGGGGTGATGAAATCCCCAAGCAGGTCCCGCTAAAAAGAGGACACTAACCATTTTTGGCTACTCCACAGGCTCACATGAAATGTAAGGGAAAAGCATGAACGAGATAGTACCCCTTAGGTTACATAAAGAACCTACAAACACAACAAATAGTATGTTGAATTCCCCTAATTACATCTATATACCTAGATTAATAAGCAAAAATGCTAAATAAACTAAACTAACAAAGCTGGAAATGGTCGCTCTGCAAGAAAAGAGTTAGTAGTTTGATCTATGTTCTTCAACAAGTGTGAGACAAGCTACACAAATGTTAGGAAAAAAGTGGATACACTCACCAACAGATGACATTAGGGGGTTACTACCTCAAAATGATAAGAAACGGAAGTTGGAAACAAAGTTTAAACTATTGGTTTACCTCACAGAGACCTATGTCTAGAAAGTTTTCCCCTATCTAGGGAAAGTTCACCCCTTTGTAGGGAAGGTTCACCCCTCTGTGGGGTAGGTTTTCCCCTCTATAGGGAAGGTTCACCCCTCTATGGGGTAGGTTTTCCCCTCTAGGCAAGGTTCACCCCTCTATAGGAAAAGTTCACCCAACTGGAAAACTGAAGGAAAATTCATTCTGAGGCATAGATGGGCAACTCTGCAAGGAAAGGTTGCCCCTCTTGAGGGCAGGTTCACCCAAGTTGGGGTAGGTTTTCCCAACTTGGGTTAGGTTTTCCCCTCTATAGGGAAAGGTTTCCCAACAGTGGGTGGGGTCACCTCTGTCAGCTATGGAGTCGCCTCTTTGCAACTTGAACCTACAAAATGTCAAACAACAAAAAACGTAAAAGTAAGGGACCCATTTGTGGGTCCCACCAGGCATGCCAGAAATTTGATGTAGTGAAGTTTACCTATCCTAAGTGATGCAAAGAAGGAAACAACACTACACAACCTCAAGATTAGCCTAGTTGAACTCAAACAAAAGAAAAGATAAAGAAGAGCATATTTTACCTTTGTTCAAGTTGATCTTTGGTTGGCCCTTGGATTGTTGATATTCTGTGCTTGTTGATGGAAAGAGTGCTAAAAGTTGATGAAAAATGATCTTGATGAAATGAAGATTCAAATGAGAGATGTGGGTATGTGAGAACTTGAAAATGTGATTGTAAGTTGAATGCATCATGAAGCTAAAAGTCCTTTATTTTAGGGGAAAGGTCTCTAGGGAATTGAATGGTCAAGATCTTGCCAACATGGGCAAGATGAAGGGCTGTGGTGAGTTGAGGACTCACAATCCCTCACATCTTTCCATGTGGAAGATGAGATGTCAAGAGGAAATGTGATGTGGAAAAGGACATATGATGTGGAGGTACTCGCAAGTACCTTGGGATGAGAGTGATGATGACAAGTGAGAGGACCATGGGAATAAGAGAAGTTGTTGGGATAATAAATGTGAATTTTAAATTCACATGATTGGGAGTATCTTGTGGATAAGACAAGGTTCCCAAAAAGTAGGACTTTCACCCATGTGAGTGATGTGGCTTTTCAATGATCACATGGGGAAGAGAAGAATCATTGGAGGAATCAAAGTGAATTTTAAATTCACATGGGGATAATAAAAGGAATTTAATATTCCCTAGGGGATGAGAGAGTTGACTAAGGTACTTATTAGACTAGCCAATCAGTGATTAGAAGATAGTTAGTGGCTAATAAAGATTAGGAACCAACTTGCAAAAGTTAGAGGATGTGACACATCCTAATCATGGATTAGCATGTGCACATCTCTAATGATCGGATTATGAGGTGGATTAGGAGGATGTGATATGTGAGGAATTAAATAAATGTAGTATTTATTTAATTATTTTGAGGAAAAGGGGGATAAAGGGTAAGGTATTTAATTATTTAACTAGATACCTTAGGGATTTAGAAGAATTTAGGGGTATTAATTAAATAATAGTAATATTACTTAATTAATGCAAATAAGAGGATATTTAGATGAGAAGGGATAAATTTGGACAAATGTGAGTGTCCAAATTTAGGTGTACATTTTTCCCCTCTTTGATATGGTGCTATGAAGTAGCATCATTTCAAAGAAGATTAAAAGATAAGACCAAGAAAACTATGGTTAGATTGGAAAAGATGCCTCAGTCATTCAAAGTAGTGACTAGGAAGAAATTGATGGGGGTGAAGATAAATATTAGGGATTGAGGATGCCCCCTCGAGAGGACATGCGGGTGCAAGTTTAGATTTGGTCCTATAATGGTATTTAGAGACTATGATAGAGGTTCACTCATATGTGTGGTTCATAAGAATATATCACACTTCTGGTTTAGACCTAGCGACTTGGTCATAATGTGAATTAGTACATTATAGATTTTTATATTTGGAATTTGTAGAACTATATTCATATATACCTATACTTGCATTTGAAAAACTAGTGGTGGGTATGTGTAGGATCATCATGGAAAAAATAGGCCCTTATGTGGAAATGAAAATTTAGAAAATTAGAGTTAGGAAACTTGACGTAAAAATTTGAATAAGCTATCTATATTATTTCAAAAATATGTAAGAATAGAATCTGTAGCAAATTGAATGTAGTTTCTAAACTACTAGGTTTATTTTAAGAAAAAAAATCTGGGTAAGTGCACCAAGACGGTTCCCAAAAAAGGAGCTTAAGTGGCCACTTTTTTTCTGAAATCAGGAAATACTGACCTTGGACGTGAAATTGAGGATTGTTACACTCAAAAATTTGAGATGGAACAAAAACAAGGATCGAAGTGCTTTGATTCTACTTTCTAAACTACTAATTTATTTTGAAAATGGTTGAGATTAAGGGGTTCAAAAGAGGGACGTACACAAATTAGTTTTTTTTTTGTAAGAAAAACATAACATAGCAACTTTTGTACGACCCTAGCACTGTGAACTTTTTTGTAGTATTTTTAAAATCGCTATAGTCAGAAGTTAGCTAATAGTATGTAGTTGATGCACAATTTTTCTGATAATTTTTTAATGAATATTTTTTTTTTACTAATTTTCTAAGTGGACACTTCCTGAAAAGTAGAATTTTGGCCGTACTCCCCCTACAAATTTTTGAAAGTAATTGAATTTAAAAAATAAAAATTGTAGAATGGAGTCTAGTTTCTAAAAATGTAATTTATTTGAAATTTTGATGAACAATTAATTTATAACGAAAAAAACACCAAACACTACTTGTTTGCAAAAAAGAGACATACAAACAAAAGAAATTATGGATGAAAGGCTTAAAATTGTTAGAAAGTGAAAAAAATTATATCGTTGGATAGCTAAGAGAGAACCGAACATTACCCATTTGTACGATTTTTTTGATATTGAACCACATGCAATCTTGATGGTGAGCACGAACCCGATTATGTGAAAAATTATAGAATTTGCAAGGTCGTTGGGAATGCCCTCCAAGCCTTTGGGTTGGTATTCCAAGGAAAATACCAATCCTAAGGCTTGGGGATTCACAAAGAAAGATATAACCCAACCGTGTTATAACACACTTGCGTTATATCTCAGTTTTCACATGGTTTTATGCTTCTGTGGGAAACATGTCAACTAAGACATAACGCGAGCATGTTATAAGGAACTCATGTTATTTCTTCCTTTATGTTAAATTCCACTCTATTGAATGTATGTTGATATATTTGTATGTTTTTATGTACATGTATGCGTGTATGTCATGTATGTATGTATGTATGCATGTATGTATTAATGCATGTATATTGTATGTATGCATATATGTATGTAAGATTGTATCTACACATGTATGTATTATACTTGTATGTATGTATTTATGTATGTCTTTAGAGGGTGGGAGAATTTTAAGAGAGAGAGAGAGAGAGTTGTGTAGGTAGGGTGGGATGGGGATAGGTGTAGAGAGAGAGAGTTTGGAGAGAGGGAGAGGGGGTGGAAGTGAGAGTTTAAGAGAGAG
>VDFB02270651.1:205284148-205320330 GCA_007258455.2 Sequoia sempervirens | reverse complement strand
TCATATAATCCTATGGGATAATGTTGGGACCCTCTACAATAACCTCTCTCAGTTTTTTCTATCTTAGAGGCATTTTCTCATGGAGGCAAATTTTCACTTGGAGAAAAAGTTGTCAAATGCAAGTAGTTGAAAGTTGCAAAGTGGTGCAACTTTCGTTCTACAACTCGTATGACCAAACAGACTCTTCCAAAACATCTAAATAGGTATTTTTACACTAGGAATAGTCCTCTTTCACACTGAAATGCACAAAATCGCTATGAGCTACATTTAACCGGATTGATCCCTTAAGGGTCCAAAGTGCAAAATGGTTGCAAACTTCAGCATATTATTACTCGGATATTGTGATGCTTAGAAAATTATTGTCTAATCCTATGGGATTGTATTGGGCCCCTCTACAATAACCTCTCTCATTTTTTTCTATCTTGGAGGCATTTTCCTGTGGTGGCAAATTTTCACTTAGGAAAAAAGTTGTCAAATGCAAGTAGTTGAAAGTTGCAAAGTGGTGCAAATTTCGTTCTACAGCTCGTGTGACCAAACAAACTATTCCAACGCATCTGAATATGTATTTTTATGCTAGGAATGGTCCTCTTTTGCACCCAAACACACAGAATCACTCCAAGCTACGTTCAACCCGATCGATCCCTTAAGGGTCCAAAGTGCAAAATGGTTGCAAACTTCAACATGTAGTTACTTGGATACCACGATGCTTAGAAACTTCTTGTTTGATCTTATGGGATTATGTTGGGCCCCTCTATAATAGCCTCTCTCGATTTTTTCTATCTTAGAGGCATTTTTCCGTGGTGGCAAATTTTCACTTGGGGAAAAATTTGTCAAATGTAAGTAGTTAAAAGTTGCAAAGTGATGCAACTTTCATTCTGCAGCAATTGTGACCAAACAAACTGTTCCAATGCATCTGAATAAGTATTTTTACACTAGGCATGGTCCTTTTTCACACTCAAACATGCAGAATCACTCTGAGCTATGTTCAACTGGATCAATCCCTTAAGGGTCCAAAGTGCAAAATGGATGCAAAATTTAGCATGTTGTTACTCGGATACCATGATGCTTAAAAATTTCTCGTTTGATCCTATGGGATCATGTTGGGCCCCTCTACAAAAACCTCTCTTTTTTTTTGTTATCTTGGAGTAATTTTCCCGTGGTGGTGAATTTTCACTTAGAGAAAAAGTTGTCAAATGCAAGTAGTTAAAAGTTGCAAAGTGGTGCAACTTTTGTCTTGCAATTTGTGTGACTAAACGGACTGTTCCAATATTTCTGAATAGGTATGTTTATGCTAGGCATGGTCCTCTTTCATACCCAAACACGCGGAATCACTCCGAGCTACGTTCAATCGGATCGATCCCTTAAGGGTCTAAAGTACAAAATGGCTACAAACTTTAGCATGTTACTCGAATACCATGACGCTTAGAAACTTCTCGTATAATCCTACGAGATCATGTTGGGCCCCTCTACAATAACATCTCTTGGTTTTTGTTATCTCACAGTCATTTTCCTGTTGTCCAATTTTCACGTGATAGAAAAAGTGTCAAATGTAAGCAATGTAAAGTTGCAAAGTGGTGCAACTTTCATTTTGCAATTCATGTGACCAAAAAAATTGTTCCAACACATATCAATAGGTACATTTACACTAGGCATAGTCCTCTTTTGGACCCAAACACATGGAATTGCTCTGAGCTACATTCAACTGGTTTGATCTCTTATGATGGCATGCAAAACAATTGAAAAGAGAAACATACACAAGACGGTTGAGAAGTCCAATTTTTCCACACAAAAAGCATATGATCATTGGAAACTTGAACTTAGTGGTTGTTGAAGATTTTGAAGGAGAATATCAATCAAATATCTCTATTTCTTTGTTAATTTATGTGCATTTTCTTCATTTCCAGCCTGTGTACGAGTTCGTACAGTAGGAGTTTTCTCTAAGATGATTTGAATCTATTGTAGAATTATTTTAGCTTTGATTAGAATCCATTCTTGTGGAATTCTATCAAGTTCCAAATAGGTCTGAACTTGCTCATACAAGGGTTTGAGTGTAATATGTTGAAATAGGCCATTCCACCTATTGTTCAAGATGTGTCTCAATGGAATCAGCCGGATGTAAGTAGGATAGGGTGTAGGAATAAGAAAATAGCATTGGTAAATGCATTGGAAGATATTACTAATGCTACCTCTATTGAAAATTCATAATTTTGGCCTTAAAAGCAAGGCTAGAAGAGGTGAAATGAAGAAATTCCTTGAGAATAAGTTAGAATAGGTTGGAAATAGAGTGAGGTTGTGTATTTTGATGTGTTCAAAAGGTCTGCAAGCAAATGAGAGGTCAAAATTATGTTATGGCATGATGCCCTAGTTGGGAAAAGAGGGGTTTTCAATGAAAAAGAGAGGTTTGAGGGAGTAAAAGTGGGTAAAGTAAGGGGGCAACATAATTTGGTGGTCAATTAAGTTTATGCAAGCAGAATGAAGATTGTTGGAAGAGGTTTTCAGGTTGTATGAGGTTCAGGTTTGGGTTCACCGGTTCGACCAAAATTTTTTGGAGGGGGGTTCGGTTCATTTTGGGTTCGTTAGTACAAAATATATATATGCAACCTAGAAGCATGAATTAGGATTAGAATATCAAATAACATCATATAAACAACAAAACCACCATAAATTTGAGTGCCATTTAAAACATGCATGATAAATATTCATCATTAAAACTTGAATTGTGGTAGCTTGATATACACAGTCTATTGATGTTAAGGTTATGTTGTCACCTAGAATTGCACCCTATGCAAAGTTTTACAAAAACTGAGCATTCTAGAGCAACATGGGATCATTTCAAGGTTGTGGGTCACCTATAGCTGAAATGAACCTCCGGAGAAGGCCGGCTTCCTTTGGGTATCACCTAAACTACTGCTTCTTTGAGAGGAAAAAGGGGAGAGATGCATAAAAATGGAAAAACTAAACCTATGGTGATACACCATATTAATGAGAAATCATGAAATGAACACAGGAAGAACATACACTTGAAAGCCTAATTGTTATTCTCAGAGCAACCTCTTTCAGACCTAATGCTTTGGTCCTAATAGGTTTGGCCCACACATACACCTTGGGAAGGAAAGATCAATTTCACAACCTTAAGATACAAATGCAAAAATGTGAAAAACATAGTTATAGACTTGCATGTGCAAAAGAAAGATACAGAAATGAGAATTAGTACAAGCATGAACATAAAATTCCAAGGTAAACTCTGTGTTGTATTTTGGATTCCAATTGAGTTACAGAAAACATACATTGACTGAGAAAGGATTGATTGAAAATCACTAACTCTTCAAAGTGTGCAGTCGGAACCTCTTACAAAAAGGGAAAAAATTTCTTATATACAAATTATACGTCAGCCCCTTAGGGCATACAAAAATATCCGAGCTCAAAAAAAGATCTATCCCTAGATATTTGATCGAATTTAATGTAGAAGACTGTGTGTCCCTGTTGTATGTGTCGGTGAAGAGTTACCCTCGTAGAAGCCTTCCTCAGATATTCTTCAGCTACTGCATTCATTCGATCCATCGTGTCCGGTTGAGCTACTTCGACTGCACTTTGAATGCTCTGAGCCTGCAATAAATACACGTCACCCTTCACCCTGTTGATGTTATTTAAACCACCATGGTTTACCTTTAGATCTCTTTGATTGGCTGAGTGAAATCCACGCAGCTTCCTTGGGTGGTCAAAACCTCTTCTGTAGAATCGCATCTCGGCGAGACACTGAAAGTGTCTTGCCGATGCGATTACATCATTCGACAACTATCGATGTAGCAGTAATATATCGGCGAGAGTCTTTATCGAGCTTCAGAATTCATACCGATGTTTTCTCTGTGGTCGCCAAGACAAACGCTCGTTGGTAAGACATCATATCAAACATATAGTCTCCTCCTGAAGTCTCCTCGAGCTTGGTATTACAAACCATATCGGCAAGAGTCTGTCGAAGTTACCCCGAAGCACTTTGTCCTACTGAGCTCTTTATTTCCTTCCTTGGCCAAGAACATGGCAAATCGGGAAGACTGCTGGCGAGACTCCCTATCTCTCAGAAATCTTCTTTTGTTTCTCTAAGACCTACGCCGAACTCCCGCATTCTTTTGGCTCTTCATTCCGGGGAGACTTGGGTGTGTCGGTTAGACATTCACCGAACTCTATTTTTCTACTCCGGCCATTCTGTATCGGCAAGACCCTAGGGCATCGCCGAGACTTCACGGCGACCCCTCCATCCTTTGTCGAAACCAATATCATCCACCGACTTCCATTTGTTGTCGGCAAGAGATCTCCACTTCGGCATGACCATACATCGATATCCAATGCTCTTGGTGAAGTCTTTCATGATCAGCATGACTCCCACCGAAGGCACAAATATCGAGGCCTTCTTCTGCACCTTTTGATCGGGGAGACATCTCTGTCTCAGCAAAACATTTCGTTGAGAACTCTATCCTTTGGCCGAAGCCGCTTTTCATTTGGGAGGCTCCATTGGTCGGTGAGAGCTTTGGCAATGGTCCCCGCCTCCTGTCGAGCTTCGATCTCGCAAGACATTACGCCGAAGTATGGAGCCTCGGCTGAGTTCCTTTCTTTCGATCTAACTCCCGCCGGTCGGGAAGAGTTCCTCCCGAGCTCCTTATGTTATGTTGAAAGCTCCCCCGTTGTCAGTGAGACCTCCTGTCTTTGGTAAGACCTCTCAGCAAAGCCTGTTGACGTACGCTGAAAAGTTCCTGCATTGTTTTGTCGGCGAGACCTGATGTGTTCGCCAAGACCTTTTGTCAAAGAAAAGAACCTCCACCGAACTAAAATCCTTTTGTCACCGAGACCCTATCTGACGTCTTACCAATAGGGACCTACGGGTGAATCCTACTCGCTATGACATTTCTAGGGTCTTGGCAACTCTGCCCTTAGAATATTTCCATGCCGAACTTGAACAAGGCAGGCTTCTTCACTGAGTTCCCCATGACCTAGCATCATATTCATGACCTTTGCTCTAGGCCGAATACTTCATTTGGCCTTCTGGAACCTGTTAACACAATTTTCCTTGCCTAATTGAGCCAGAGGGTGAAAATTTAGGCAACAATTTTGGGGACCTTTGTGGGATGTTTTCCTGTTGAACATGAGAACCAGTGACTGGACTTATCCATTTGGCATGGAGTCATTAGAAGGCTTAGAAAACAACAAAATATCAGTTTTGCACATGGCTTCGACCTCATGAGATCCACGGGTCATAACAGGTTGCCAAAAATGAAACAAGGGAAAATGACAGAGAGAAATACTGCATCAAAATAGCATTCCAAGAATGGAGTGAAACAGAAAACAAATGAACCATAGTGCGAAGCACTTATTGATAACAAAACACCTAACTAGATATGTACAAGAAAGGCACTTATCAGGCCTGAAAGTAGGGTTTAAGGTGTATCCCATTGACTGGGATAGGAATCGAATCCCCTTCTATCATAGCCAGTTGATAAGCATTGTGCTCTTTACAGCCTATGATAATAAACGAACCAGTCCACATGTTATCAAACTTGGTGTGGTGGCCTGGCTTACTTTTTAGAACATCCCACTTTAGCACAAGATCTCCCTCCTTAAAATATTTTGTTGTAGCCCTTTTGTCGAATGTTCTCTTTGTATGGAGCTGATGATACTCGAAAGATTTCATTGCTCTACCCCTTGATTCTTTGAGCTCCATGAGCTCTGCATACCTTACAGACATTGGGTCCTGTCCCTCAAGCATCTCCAACTAATGAACAATGTCTAGAGCTGGAAGCTCCATAGATAGTGGCAATCTCACCTCCTTGCCATAGACCAACACATATGGCGAATTACCAACAGACCTCTTAGGGGTCACTCTATCTGCCCAAAGTGCATTCTTTAAACTACTGGGCCAAGTCCTTTGGTTGTCCTCTATGGTTCTTTTAATAATTCTGATGAGGTTCTTATTTGTGCTCTCAGCTGGGCCATTACCTTGAGGGTAATAATTTGAAGATGTGCTCAAATGAATACCATGCTTAACGACCCAGTTAGTTACCCTTAGACCCATGAATGCAAGGGCATTATCAGATATGATGGAGTCAGGCACTCCAAACCTAGTGACTATATCCTCGTAGAAGCTCAAAACTGAAGACTCTTTTGCTTCTTTCAATGCAACTGCTTATGTCCACCTTGTAAAATAGTTAGTGGCTGTAAGTACCCATTTGTGACCAGCACTAGAAGGCGGATTTATTGGTCCAATAAAATCAATGCCCCATCTCATGAAGGGCTGCTCCACTTGAATTGGATGTAGAAGCATAGCAGGCAGTCTTTCCTTTCCTGAAAATAGAGCACATTTGATGCACTTTCTTGACTAGGCATACGCATCCTTAAACAAGCTGGGCCAGTAGTAACCAGCTCTCATGACTTTCCAGGTAGTAGTTCTAGGAGCAAAGTGACCTCCTGCAGCTCCATCATGAAACTCATGAAGCACTTTTTCAATTTGATCACTGTGAATGCATCTTAATAGGACACCATTCAGATATTTTTTAAAAAGAACATTTCCTATCAACACATATGGTATGGACTACAATCTAAAGTATCTTCTTTTGGCTCTGTTCAGACCTAATGGGTATTGACCAGTTTGTAGAAATTGGGTCATATCTTGAACCCAATTAGTTATCCCCATGGGCACATCATCTTGAGCATTTTGAGGCTCATTTGTATTGGCAAGCACAGCATCCTTTTCATTTGATTTTCACTGCTTGACCCTGAAGCAAGTTGTTCACAAAGACCTTTACCTCTAACTAGCTTGGTGATCTTAATATCTACATCGTACTCCATGACCTTAGTGATCCACCCTGCTCTTTTTTCATTCAGATCCTTATTCAACAGAAATTCTTTCACACTTGAGTGCGCCACCAGAATATGAATTTTATTATGAGAAATCAAAGGCTTGAATTTCTTCAGGCTTCTGATCACAACAAGGACATGCCTCTCCACAAAGGAGTATTTTTGTTCATAGTCGACCAAACCTTGACTGAAAAAGGCTATTGGTTGTTCTAAATTCTCTTCATTTTTTTGAACCAATATTGCAAAAATGTTACTTGTGCTACCATAAGCATACAGATAAAAATCTTTGGAAAATTTGGGATTTACCAGCATGGGAGCTGCTACTAAGGCCTCCTTGACCTTTTCAAAACTATTCTTGGCATCCTTCGTCCAATTGAAGACTGCATTTTTCTTTAACATAGTTGTTAAAGGCTGTAACAAATTTGCAACATCAGGGATGAATCTTCTTAGAAAGTTGATCTAGCCCAGAAAGCTCTATAGACCCTTCTTGTGATTAGGTAGTGGCAACTCAAGTATGGCTCTGACTCTTTCAGGGTCAATAGTGATTCCCTACTTTGACACTATGTGTCCCAATAGTTTTCCTTCATGGACAGCAAAGATACTCTTCTTTGGATTGAGAGAGATACCGAACTCTCTGCATTTTTCAAACACTTGCCTAAGATGTAACAGATGTTCATCAGTATTCTTAGAATAAACTGTGATGTCATCTAGGTAAATCAATATAATCTTGTTGATCAAACTTTGAAATGCCATGTCCATGGCTCTCTAAAACGTGGCACTGGCATTAGACAAACCAAAAGGCATCCTTTTGTATGCCATGGTGCCCCATTTAGTTGTAAAAGCAGTCTTAAACTGATCTTCCTCTTTAACCAGCACCTAATTATATCCTGAAAAACCATCTATTAAGGAAAATCTTTCAGAACCATCAACCTCTTGTAAGATTCGTTCCATGGAGGGCAATGGGTAGTGGTCTTTTATAGAGGATCGGTTAAGATCCCTGAAGTCTACACAAAGTCTTATTTCACCACTTTTCTTTCAAACTGGTACAAGATTAGAAACCCATGAGGTGTGTTTGATACGAAAGACAATACCCCCCTCAACTAGTTTAGTCAGCTCTTTAATCATTAGAGGCTCAAGTTTAGGATTCAAAGGCCTTTGTTTATGTCTTACTGGCTTAGTATTGGGCTCTAATTCAATTGTATGCTGAGCAATATGGGGATCAAACCCTCTCAAATCAAAATATTCCCAAGCAAAGACATCATGAAATTCTTGGCATAAAGCAACAAAAGCTTGTTTATCTTTAGGTGAACAAATTTTCCCTATCTTAAGGAGCTTACCCTTGAAAATCTCCAGCTCTTCATAGTTCTCTTGTTTGATCTGCAAGCTGGCTTTACCCTTTTTAAGCTAATCATCAGTACTGAAAATTGACTCTTAGGTAACAAGGCCTTTGGGTAATTTATTTGTCTTTAGCTGTATGACCTGATCACCATACTGTTGCTTGAGTTTTGCTTGATTCACCATGGAGAACTGATCTTCTTTGAGCAGGAAAGAAAGGATATGTTCATCACTGTCATAAACTTGCCAGTGAATGTTGTTCTTAGGAATTGATGGTCTGACTACAACCTTGACATACTGTTGCACCTTCTCTTTTCTAACGTCACCTGGAATATCAAATTGTGCTCCAATGGCTGCAAGCCTATCAGCATGTTTGTTTTGATTTCTTGGGATAGACACTAAATTAAAGGCATCAAATTCCTCAAGCATGTTCCACACTCTGTTTCTATAAGACTTCAACGTGTCATTTTTAGCCACATTTAGGCCCCTTACTTGATTAACAACTAATTCGCTGTCTCCATGCACTTTCAAGCGGGTTATTCCTCTCTTCCTTTCCCATTCAAGACCTTGAACCAAGCCCTCATATTCAGCAGTGTTGTTGGAGCTTGCAAATGCAAAACAAAAAGCAGCATAGTATTTATCACCTTGTGGAGATACAAGCATTGCACCTCCTCTGGTGCCATTTTTACTTCTGGAACCATCAAAATACATCTCCCAAAGTCCATTTAGTGGTTGCAACAACTGATCTGCATCTTTCTCCAAGTTTGGAATCTCTGTGTCAGGCTCAAGAATGATATAGTTGCCCATACCAGCATCTTGGATGAGGTCCTTTGGACTGTCCAATATGTTCTCAACTGCCCATTCATGCAGCATCACATCAGGAACAACTTTTGATTGGAGTTCTTGAGCAGTAGCTAGTTCATTATCTAAAAGAATGACACAATTTATGTCTGCAGCAGTAGGAACAACATTAAGGGGACTTGGGTTGTATGGCTCAATGCGATCTTTAGCCAATCTCTCAAATTTAATGGTAACCTTAATCCCATATCTTGTTCTAAATAGCATATGTGACCAATCAGCTGATACATAACCACCTATCTTGGCTATAAAGTCTCTAGATAAACACAAGGAAAAGAAAAGTGGAAGGTCTATGGCACATATGTCTTGGGGAATTGAAAAATTTGGACAAGCATGCAAAGTGAGATTTAGATCCTTGATAATACCCAAAGTATTAACCTAAGTGCCATCCAATTGGATCACTCCCTTCTCCAAAGGCTAGTATTTTAGTCCAAGTTTGTCAGCAGTCTATTTTGGCATGATGTAGCTGCTAGCTCCACTATCTACCATACAATTATGGACTAATTTATCACCAATAATCACTGACACATAGAAAGGAGGTGGTTTAACTTGTTTTTCATTCTCTATGCAAGGTTGTTGATCATTTCACTGAGAATCATTTGTTAACACGGCTCTAACCTGACCTATTGGGGGCTCAGATCCATCATAAATTTTCAAACTTGATAGGGCTGATTGTAACATATCCTTTTGACCAGGGATGACTAAAGAATCCCACATAGACATGGTTACATTTGTCCTTTTCATACTATCAAGAATGTTAAAAGGTACAATTAGACTTTTATTGTGTACCTTTACGCTAGTATGATCAGCCTGTAAGCGTGGCTGCTCCTTGTCTGGGAGTTGCTGATCTCTTTGCCAACCACTAGTCACTCGAGAGGTAGATGGTTCCACAATTGTCGCCCTTCCTCTATCAACTACTTGGTCAAGCTCAAATGCTCTCTTCTTTGCCCTGGTGTTAGCTGCAACTGGAGAGCTATCCTCATTCAACCCATAGAATTCTTGACCTTGCCAATTAAGCAGGGTTGTATCATTGCTTAATTGGTCTTGATGTTGTGAAGATGCATCATTGCATGCACTCTGCTACGAACCTGAAGCATTTTGTACCGTCAATGCTTGATTGATGAGTCCATTTGAACAAGTGGCTTGATTATGAGGCTGGTTACAAGGGTAGCACCACTCATAATCAGCCGCTAAGTTGTTTTGAGTAGGAACCAGGTCCCTGACTACACTAATAGGTGCTGGAGCATAGGTCTGAAAAGGCCTTGTGTTCATACTCTGTCTTGGGCCCTGATAATTGCCCTGATACTGCTGTCTATTCCCTTGGAATTGATGTTGTTGACCTTGAAAAGGCTGACTTGAGGCCTAATTTTGCTGTTGATAAGGCCTGGAATAGGTCTATTGCTTTTCCAAGTTCACCAACTTGTTACCAAAAGTCTGTAAAAGACTTTTGATCTCTTGTAACTCATTTGATGAGCTTGAAGCAACACTTTCTTGCTTGTCAATGGTTTGAACAATAGCCAGTAGCATTGGTACACCTGGTAGAGGTGTGAAAGGAGGTATTTGCAAAGGGATGTTTGCATGAATTTTTGGAAATATTGGCATTGGTGGCCTAGGAGCGAGTTTGCCTGCCTGTATCAAGTTGTTTTCAGCTCTGATAGCTATTTCAAAGGCATTTGGTAGAGAGACCCCTCCCATTGACTGTATCATAACAACTATATTGCTGTTCAAAGCTCTCAAAAAGTATAGGAATGCATACTTTGGAGGTGGCCTCACCGTTGCAGGGATTCTATCCCAAGTTCTTTGAAATCTGAAGTTGAAGTCGTTCATCTGCTCTTGCAGAGCCCTCTTAATTGTAGTCAGTTGCTCCAATAGAGATAAGTTGTCAGACCTGTCTTGGAATTGCTTATGCAATTTTTCTCCAAAATCGTCCCATGTTGCAATTGAACTAACTGGTAGGCTCCTGTACCACTGCACAGCTTTTTCTTTCAGTGAAGCAGCTAGTAATCTCACTGCAACGTCCTCTTCAGTTATGTGGTGGACTCCGCATAACGAAGCCACACCTCTCAAATGTTTAATGGGAGTAGTTTGATCTTCTCCCATAAAAATTGGCAGACTCTTCAAGGCTGTCATTGGAATATCATTATGTTGTGCCAAGTTCAAAGGACTCCCTCCATTGAAAGCAACAAAGGGTTGATTCCTTGGAGCAGCCATTGAAGGTATCTGATGTGGATTTGTTGGTGCAATGAACTGAGACCTGACAGGTGGAGGAGTGGACTGAGTTCTTCTAGAATGGATGACTGTTGTTCTCTGCCTTTCCTCAACACTGCCTTGTCTTCTTGCTGGTGAAAGCTGCAAGTATTCAAAAGGGCCTGAGTTGCTTCTTGTTTGAACTCTTTTCATATACTATAGAAGGCATGGATTTCTGGAGTTCTTCCTCTTTGTGGAGTCGCCAAGTATGCCAAAGGACTTCTATAAAGCCTAATAATTCACTAGCTGCATACCAAACCAGTAGTTAAAACAATTTCCTATCCCACCGGGCGTGCCAAAAACTGTTGTCACCTAGAATTGCACCATGTGCAAAGTTTTACAAAAACTGAGCATTCTAGAGCAACATGGGATCATTTCAAGGCTGTGGGTCACCTATAGCTGAAATGAACCTCCGGAGAAGGCCGGCTTCCTTTGGGTATCACCTAAACTACTACTTCTTTGAGAAGAAAAAGAGGAGAGATGCATAAAAATGGAAAAACTAAACCTATGGTGATACACCGTATTAATGAGAAATCATGAAATGAACACAGGAAGAACATACACTTGAAAGCCTAATTGTTATTCTCAGAGCAACCTCTTTCAGACCTAATGCTTTAGTCCTAACAGGTTTGGCCCACACATACACCTTGGGAAGGAAAGATCAATTTCACAACCTTAAGATACAAATGCAGAAATGTGAAAAACACAGTTATAGACTTGCATGTGCAAAAGAAAGATACAGAAATGAGAATCAATACAAGCATGAACATAAACTTCCAAGGTAAACTCTATGTTGTATTCAGGATTCCAATTGAGTTATAGAAAACATACATTGACTGAGAAAGGATTGATTGAAAATCACTAACTCTTCAAAGTGTGCAGTCAGAACCTCTTACAAAAAAGGAAAAAATGCCTTATATACAGATTATACGTCAGCCCCTTAGGGCATACAAAAATATCTAAGCTCAAAAAAATATCTATCCCTAGATATTTGATCAAATTTAATGCAGAAGATTGTGTGTCCCTATTGTATGTGTTAGTGAAGAGTTACCCTCGTAGAATCCTTCCTCATATATTCTTCAGCTACCGCATTCATTTGATCCATCGTGTTTGGTTGAGCTACTTCGGCTGCACTTTGAATGCTCTGAGCCTACAATAGATACATGTCGCCCTTCACCCTATTGATGTTCTTTAAACCACCATGGTTTACCTTCAGATCTCTCTGATTGGCTGAGTGAAATCCACGCAGCTTCCTCAGGTGGTCAAAACCTCTTCTATAGAATCACATCTCGGCGAGACACTGAAAGTGTCTTGCCGATGCGATTACATCATTCGGAAACTATCAATGTAGCAAGAATATATCAGCGAGAGTCTTTATCGAGCTTCAGAATTCATACCGATGTTTTCTCTGTGGTCGCCAAGACAAACGCTCGTTGGTAAGACATCATATCAAACATATAGCCTCCTCCTGAAGTCTCCTCGAGCTTGGTATTACAAACCATATCGGCAAGAGTCTGTCGAAGTTACCCCGAAGCACTTTGTCCTACTAAGCTCTTTATTTCCTTCCTTGGCCAAGAACATGGCAAATTGGGAAGACTGCTGGCGAGACTCCCTATCTCTCAGAAATCTTCTTTTGTTTCACTGAGACCTACACTGAACTCCCGCATTCTTTTCGCTCTTCATTCCAGGGAGACTTGGGTGTGTCGGTTAGACATTCACCGAACTCTATTTTTCCGCTCTGGCCATTCTGTATCGGCAAGACCCTAGGGCATCGCTGAGACTTTACGGTGACCCCTCCATCCTTTGCCAAAACCAATATCATCCACCAGCTTCCATTTGTTGTCGGCGAGACATCTCCACTTTGGCATGACCATACACCGATATCCAATGCTCTTGGTGAAGTCTTTCATGATCGGCATGACTCCTGCCGAAGGCACAAATATCAAGGCCTTCTTCTGCACCTTTCGGTCAGGGAGACATCTCCATCTCAGAAAATCATTTCGCCGAGAACTCTATCCTTTGGCCGAGACCGCTTTTCATTTGGGAGGCTCCATTGGCCAGTGAGAGCTTTGGCAATGGTCCCCGCCTCCTGCAGAGTTTCGATCTCGGCAAGACATTACGCCAAAGTATGGAGCCTCGGTTGACTTCCTTTCTTTCGGCCTGACTCCCGCTGGTTGGGAAGAGTTCCTCCTGAGCTCCTTATGTTATGCTAAAAGCTCCCCCATTGTCGGTGAGACCTCCTGTCTTCGGTAAGACCTCTCAGCGAAGCCTATTGACGTACGCCGAAAAGATCTTGTGTTGTTTCGTCGGCGAGACCCGTTGTGTTCGTTGAGACCTTTTTTCGAAGAAAAGAACCTCCACCGAACTAAAATCCTTTTGTCACTGAGACCCTATCCGATGTCTTGCCGATAGGGACCTGCGGGTGAATCCTACTCGTTGTGACATTTCTAGGGTCTTGGTGACTTTGCCCTTAGAAGATTTCCATGCCAAACTTGAACAAGGTAGGCTTCTTCACTGAGTTCCCTGTGACCTAGCATCAGATTCATGACCTTTGCCCTAGGTTGAATACTTCATTTGGCCTTCTGGAACCTGTTAACATGATTTTCCTTGCCTGATTGAGCTAGAGGGTAAAAATTTAGGAAAAAGGTTCAATTTGTATGATTTTTGAAAAACAATCCAATTGAGTAGAGTTATCAGCATTCTTCAGAAATCATAAGAATTTTTTTAGTACACTAGCCATTTTGATGTCTTCTTGCAGTCTCAAACATTATTTTTTATCATTGTTACATTGGTCTTGAGAGTGGTAGCTTAATATAGCTCCACAATACAAAATATGGTTTACCTGTGCAGTGTAATAGTGGCATAGGCATATTTTTCTTTGAAAGAACCAAAGGGTGACTGCACAATTGAAGTGTATAAACACATATCTTTTTGTAATATCAAGGATACTTTTTGAAATCTTTTTATGAATCATTTCATGGAATACCAATTGAAAACGTGTTTTTTGCTTTTACATAAAGTTGTTTAGCATCAGTCAATTAATATTCAAGACAAACCATGAAGGACAACAATGATCAATGTTAGGGCTAACCAATTAATAAGTATACATGTGAATAAGTCAAGCATGTACATGTGAATAAGGGAAACATAATTACTCAAAAACATGTAATCCTTGAAGTATACACACAAATACATAGTATACACAAATTAATACAAAGTATATGCATGAATACAAGGTATACACATGAAAACACGTAAGTCACAAAGTATACATTGGAACACATGTAAGTCACAAAGTATCACATAAGTTGCAAAGTATACACTTGAATACACAACTCATATCTATTGAACCATGAATTTATAATGCAAATATGGACACAATCGATAAAAAATATTTGTATTAACCAAATAGCCATGTACGCATACATCAATATATGTCAATATAAGTATAAAATATAGGTAAAAAATAGCCATATAGGCTTACGAGAATGCCATATAGGCATACAATGTCAAATATATCCAATACAAAATACGTACAAAACTGTCATGTAGGCATACAACAAAGGGCTCTAGAATCAAAAGTCATTACTCTCCATGCTCTAGAAATAAATTATTTCCCTTTGCTTGTCGATCGGATGGTGATAGGTCTGCCACTCGTTTGTGCTACACTCAAGGAGTGCTCCTGCTACTCCTCCTAATGTTTAGTTCTTGGTGAAGTTTTAACTATTACAATAAGAAGAAAAGACATTAATATATAGAAATTACATTAGAAAAAATGATATATTTAACAAAATAATCACTTACTGCCATCTCATGATCACTCTCTATGAGGGAAATATTGACATGCCCATGCTAAGGAATGCTCAAGCACTGTATAAACCATCCAAATAGAAATTAAACTATGAATCAATAATGGTTTGATATTTCACTAATTAACATCTATATATAACAATGAAAGTAAATTGAGATTTAGTAATTTTCCACATACCTCTCGTGTCAGAGCCATCAAGGATTCTATAGCAGATGAAACACCAATCTCCATTTCCCTCATCACATTCAAAGGTGTTTCCACTTGCAACATCTGAAAATAAAACAAGAAATTTTTCAATCACAAAAACTACAATAGTGATCCACGTCATGACTTATAATGTATGAGATAATGAACAAAATTTTGAGTACTTATTAAACTATATAATTCTAACTATCATGCTTACTATTTTCCCTTATCCATATCTTGTTCAAAAGCACATGTTTTGAGGCTTTTACCCATAGCAACAAGCTGCTAATTTTTTTGATAAAATGCTTTCGTAACCATGTACGATAACTGTGGTGGCATAGAGATAGTGAACTGTTTGAACAAATGCCTCAAAGAAATGGGGTCTCATGGTGATAAAATGCCATCACAAATAAATGCACATCATGGAATTCCATCACCAGAAGACCACATTTCTTTCAGGAATTTTTTCAGACAGTTCATTGCCTTCTCTATGGTATTATTGCTTACTATTATGCTTTGATAGAAATTTTTCCAAGCATCCATAGTTTGTTGGAAAGCACCTATTTTAGGCTTTTAGCCATAGCAGCAAGGAAGTGAGTAGTTTGATAAAATGCTTTGGTACACATGTATGGAAAATGTGGTATAATGGAAAAGGTGATGGGTTTTTTGAAGAAAAGAATTGAAGAAATGTGGTCTCATGGTGATGGAATGCCATTCCATCACCATGAGACCACATTTCTTCAAGGAATTTTTTCAAACTATTAACTTCCTTGTCTATGCTATTGCTTACTATTATACTTTGATAGATTTTTTCCAAGCATCCATAGTTTGTTGAAAAGCACCTTTTTTAAGGTTTTAACCATAGCAGTGAGGAAATGAACTATTTGATAAAATTCTTTGGTAGACATGTATGGAAAATGAGGTAGCATAGAAAAGGCGGTGAGCTATTTGAAAAAGTGGTGCAGGTGCACCTTTACAAGAGCATGCCTTCATGAGGAAAATTTAGAATTTTGAGGTTGTATAGGTATTTTCATGATGTAATAAGGCTTAAATAGCCATTTTTGAGTTTGTAATGATCTTTGGTAGTCATTTTAGGCATAAATTTTAAAGTTGTTGAATCTTAACAAAAGTTGTCAATCAATGTTGTAAAAATGCAAAAAGGTGCCAAGTGGAGGAATATGAAGAGTCAAGGTAGTTGTAGAGGAAATGTTAGGCACTTATGAAGTTGAAATTATTTGGAAAGTGTTTAAAAGATGTGATTCATCATTGTTAGTTGTTTTTGAAGCATTTTGAAGGAGAAAACTAATAAAATATCACTATTATACTGTTATTTTCTGTGTTTTCCTCCATCATCTTCCAGTGTACGATTTTGTGTAGGTGGTAGTGCATCTGTAATGTGTGTGAATTGAATAAGTTAGGTGTTGGAATCAATTTAAAACTAATTTGAGTGTTTGATATTGAGTTTCAAGCTTTTGTTGGCCTAATTTCTCTAGGCAGTCAAAAAATAGGAGCTAAGGATTTGATTGCCCAAATGAACTAAAAAGTACATTCCACCTTTCTGTAGCAACTATTTCTTGCTGGAATGGACTAGTCTGAAGTAGGAGTAGGTGTATAAGGTAAGGAATTGGATTGGTGAAGTTTTTTTGTGAGTTCTCCTTGTTGCCCTAGTGAAAAACCAGTTTTGGTCCCTTTTAAACAAGGCTAGAGTGAGTGAAAAGAGGACAGGGGTTTAGAAGTTGATAGAATCCTTTGAAAACTATGAGAGTAGGTGAATTGGAGGGTGTTTATAATATTTGAGAGGTTTTAAGTGGTTAGAGAAGTGAATAAGTGAGAAACCCTAGGTGAAAGAGGGTGAAAACTAGTGAAAATGAGTGATTTTGTGAAGGAAGTGTATATAGATCTTTGGGGCAGAACTATTTAAGGATGGAATGAGCATGTATAGGAATAAATAAGTCTAATTGAAGTGATTATAAGCTTGTGAGAGGTTAGGGCATAAGATTTTCAATAAGCCCTAATTGATTGCAAAGAAAGTGAGGGTTTTATGAAAAGGGGTCTAAATGAGCGAGAGGAGACCTAAAAGTTGAATAATCTAAGGTTTTCTTGGTCATCTTTTGACTATTTGGAGGTTTCAAGTGTTGTTTTTTTTTTTTGGAGAGGTGTCTCTTTGAAAAAGAGGCCTAATTGTGGCCTAATCCAGCGTTAAAAGCCAGATTTGGGATAGTTGCTCCAAAAGAGTTGCAAGTGAGTTTTAGATATGTGAGAGCAGGCCATAATGGGTGCCTAGTTTGGAGCATAGACAAGGTAGTGAACTATTTGAAAAGATGCTTCAGTAAAATGTGGTGTCATGGAATGCCATGACAAGCAAATGCAATTGGAAGCTACTCCTAGACTTATTACTTATGCTATGTGAAGTAATTGCATCACTGCTTATGTTGACTTTCTAAACAACTATATTGTAGTTGAAATTTTGTCATCTATCAACATCTAGTTATTATTTATAGAATATGAAGTAATGCTTTGAGTTTGAATGATATGCAATGCAACGTAATCAACGATATGAATATAAACTACACAAATCTATTAAGTACAATTCATTAGTTACTCTTTATTCTATTACCTGCGTGAAGTTTTGACTAAATCCACTAGCACCAAGAGGTGTTCCCTTGAAACCTCCAATATTAGCCTATTCAAAATCCAAAATCACATATTAAAATACTGTTCGTAAAACAATGCTATTAACATGTAATAAATTTATAATTATTTACTAGTTACATACCCCACCAATATGTGTACTGCAAAAATAAGTAGGTGTAGGGCCGATGAATCTAGTATCAACACTGTGACCTTCCAAATTTATTAAAATCATAAACTAAATTAGTTAATCTTGCATGTCAAAATTGAAATTTAATAAATTAAATTCAATAAACATGCTAACTTTTACCTGAGTATCAATGCCATACGCATCATGAAAAATGTTAGCTGACCTCTCCATCTCCATAGCTACAGATGGATCCTACATAGCTACCTCTTGAGTTTCAGTGGGGTTATATGAACAAGTCACTCTACAAGATTGACACACATGAGATCAAATCCCAATTGTCGAAGACTCCCATGGATGGCATTGTACAAGAGGTCTAGCATGTTGGATGACACTCCACGTCAAAGAGTTGATGGCCTACAAAGTCTCTACATCGGCACTCTCCTTCGCGACGAAAGGGATGACAATGTGCTCATGAGGCAACCTAGCAAGAGGTCGTGTCACTTGCAATGTAGGATCCAACTGTGCATCGGGTCTATCTTGTGTTGACCCCCCACCTTTCCCCTAGAAGTCCCACATATAAAAATAATTTGGGATTTTGTTCAAGATGAACTCAGGGTATAGTTTCCTGAGGAAATACTGTGGGACTTCACAATTGTTGCATGGTGGGTCATCAAAAACCATGTACCACATATCCCAAAAATATTTCCTAATCTCTTGGTGGTGGCACCAATGAATAGGAAACCTCTTCGCATTGAGGGAGAGATTTGCATTTGACCATGGGTCAGTGAATAATGTGCACAAATCACCTTTTGTAATTTTTAAATATTTAACATATTTATATGACAATTTATCTTGGTAAAAAGCCCTAGCCGCATGCCTCCTATTCTTCCAACCAGTTAATTGTTTGTTGATTGAGTCTACATTTTTTAACATATCTTGCAATGAAGTTGCCAAGGTTATTCTTTCCACAGTTGAACTGTTTGGATTGTTCAACCTCCCAATTAAATCCTCAATTTTTTTTTTATTGTTCTTAATTTCACCCATTAAATTTTGTTGAGTGCCAGGAGGGTATTGAGGGATTGGTAGAGGAGATTGTTGTTGTGGTTGAGGATTTTTTTCTTGCTGTGGATTTTGAGGAGGGTTTCCAGGTTGATTAAAATCTCCTACAAATTAAAAAATATATATCAAATACAACCTAAAACTAACAAATTCAAAAAAAAAAAAAACAATCCTCACTTGTTTGACCTCCTCATCAATGTGGCGACAGCCTGCCAATGAATCAACAACCGTTGATGAATATTTTTGCAAAAAATCTCCTCCTAGAATGTGAGTGCGAAATTTTGGTGTTTTTGACCGTGGGCAAGAAGAGAAAAACAGTCAGAAATGAAAATGAATTCAACCTCTTTTTTTTTCTTTTAACGTGTCATAATGCGAGCACATTATAACGTGCTTGCATTATGGCTTTGTGGTGGCCGAGCCTCAAGCTCGACACACCAAGCCATAACACGAGCGTGTTATAAGGCGAGGACGTTATAACGCACTCGCGTTATGAGTTTTCAACTTTTTAAATAAAAGTGGCCACAAAATTGCTACCCATCTACATGCACCCACCCATCTATTTGGTGAAAATTTGAAATTTCAATGCAGTGGTACTTAAATTTCAGGGAAAAATAAGAAGTTTCTGTCTGACCACCCTAACCACAATAAAATGATAATATTTTTTTTATAATATTTTAGATATAAGTAGAGGACTCATGTCCCAATGTGATGCATTTTTTTTGGTAATTTTTTCCAAGTAAATAATTAATTATGAATTTTTTATTACAACTTTAAAAAAATATAAAAATTTGTATGATTGACCACCTTAACTTGGTCAAAAATTCATGAAATTCAATTTTTTTAATCCTATAGTATGCGAAGCATAGAATGTGACCCATGTTTCGAATTAAAAAAATGTGATACTGTTTGAAAGCTATACATGTTTTTCAATTAGCCTATCAATAAGGACTTTTGTCATAATTCAAATAGAAAATGAATAATAATTATTTATTAAATTCAAAGTAAAGGGTATGTGCAGGATCATGATGGGCCAAAAAGTGGCAATATGATGGGTATGTGGCTGACGACCTTTTTTTTACCCAAAATTGATCAAATGAAAAGGGTTTTTAAAGGAGATTCTCAGCTTTCCACCAATATAAATTATGCTTTACTTTGAATTTAATAAGTAATTATTATTCATTTTATATTCAAATTATGACTAAAGTCCTGATTAATAGATTGATTGAAAAACATCTATAGCTTTCAAACGGTATCACATTTTTTAAATCCAAAACATGCATCACATTCTATTCTTCACATACTATAGGATTAAAAAAATAAAAATTGAGTTTCATGAAGTTTTTACCAAGTTAAGGTGGTCAGACATACAAGGTTTTTATATTTTTTAAAATTTGTAATAAAAAATTCATAATTAATTATTTACCTGGACAAAAATTACAAAAAAATATGCATCACATCGGAACATGAGTCCTCTACTTATATCTAAAATATTATAAAAAAAATATTATCATTTTATTGTGGTTAGGGTGGTCAGACAGACACCTACTTCTTATTTTTTCCTTGAAATTTAAGTACTATTGCATTGAAATTTCAAATTTTCACCAAATAAATATATATATTTTTAAAACAAACCTAGTAGTTTAGAAACTAAATTCAATTTTCTACAGATTCTATTCTTACATATTTTTGAAATAATATAGATAACTTATTGAAATTTTTACGTCAAGTTGCCTAACTCTGATTTTTCTTATTTTTTTGCCCCTTAAGGGCCTTTTTATTCCATGATGATCCTGCATATACCCTAAAGCATAATTTATATTGGTGGAAAGTTGAGAATCTCCTTTAAAAACCCTTTTCGTTTCATCAATTTTGGGTAAAAAAAGTCGTTAGCCACATACCCTACACATACCCATCATATCACCACTTTTTGGCCCATCATGATCCTGCACATACCCTGGTAAGAATTTAAACAACTTTGAGGACTTGTTATAGATAGAGGTAAGGTTGTTGACTTACCTAAGAGAAATCAAGCCTTCTGACCAATCTAATAAGGTTGGAAAAACAACAAACAAAACTAAAAATGATGACACAATTAAGAATCAGTAAACTAATATTGATGTGACTAAATTGACAAGACTCTTTGTAATGACATGCTCCTTGTGAGTCATTGACTAATCAAACTTAAACATCAAACAACTAATTTTCTTTGTCAAGGAAATGGAATAAATAAATAAATAAATAATTGTAGCATCCTCAAAAATATAATATCACAAAGGAATTAAATATAGTGACAATTGTACCTATCATTCATAACTGTAATTTATATTTTCTTAATTGTACAATAAATCTAGTGAAATATAATAATAACAAACTAACCATTTATGAATGACTAATAATCACATGACCAAACAAATTATTTAATCTCTTCCATGTTTCCTAATTGTAAAAAAACATTAAAATAATTATTTTCATTAATCAAATTAGTTCTGAATATAATTGAGATAAACCTTGGTCTAAGTACGAGAATAAAAAATAAAATTGGAATTTGTGTAATTGAAACAAAGAAATAGAAATAACTAAGACACACCAAAGAGCTTGTTTCGTTTATGGAATTTTGTCATATTTAACCTCTTTAAGCAACTAACATAGTATAAAAAAGAATTGGGCATGTACACAAATATGGGCAAACAAAAAGTGGCCATAACCATTTTTTGGTCCATGAAAATAAAAATGTGAGCATGTTATCATGTAATCATGTAACTATTTCTCAGTTAAAATAAAAAATAAAGGCCAATCTCATTTGATCCTAACTTCCTTTCCTTCAAGCCTTAAAATAAGTGAGTAAATACATGAGCACATTTGTGGCATCTTTGAGTCTAGGCCAAATCACTACTACGCCATAATCTGAGCATGTTATATTATGCTCACATTATTTCTTTGTTAAAAAAAAAAGAGAGATACTAACCTCATTTGAGGATGATCCCATATTTGTCAAGTCTTAACATGAGCGAGGAAAAGCATGTGTATTTGTGAAATATTTAAGTGGATACAAGATATTAGAATGTCATCATCATGTGCATGAGGTTGAGGAGGTAAAGTTTTTGGGCATTTAGTGGTTTAAATGAGAATGTTTTTATTTATTTATTTTTAAAATTTTTAGAATTTAAAATCCTTCAATACCCCCAAACGCTAATTCATCAAACTATGTGGAGGGAATGTATACCAAAGATTAAGTAGATCCTAACCCTCTTCAAACTATTCCCTATATCTCCAAATATCCTTGTGGCACACAAGAAAATTTATTAAGTCAAATTGAAACTAACAAAAAATGAACTTCAAAAGTTTATTGATATATTAAGAAATCCTAATGAAACTAATTCACATAATATTTCCCTTAAATCATCATTGGAATCTATAATTTCTCATACATATTCCATTAATGGACAAATAAATCTATGGGCCAATCATATGGAGAATGCATAGAAAGTATACTCTACAAAATTATTGTATAAAAAAGTAAAAGATAAAAAAATAGAAATATAGTTTGTGTGCATTGTCTATTGATTTGAGAACCAATGCACCCTTTCAAAAAAGTTGCAAGAGACTTCCTATTCATTGGTGCAAACACTAAGGAATAAGGAAAAATTTACGGGATAGGTGGTGGATGGTTTTTTACCATCCCACATGTAACAATGACAAGGTCCCATAATTTTTCTTGAGGAAAATTTATTGTGAGTTTGTCCTTAATTATATCCCAATATTTTTTACATACAATATTTCTAGGGTAGAGGAAAAATCTCTACACATGATAGGGAGGGGGAATGTCATGCCTAGGACCATGTACTAAGACCCCTAGGTAGGCCAAGTATTCAACATGTGTCAATCCCTTCTACTATGAAGAAGAGTGTCAAGGTGGAGACTTTACAATCAAATAGTTCCTTGACACAAACCTTAATACAAAATAGTAGGAAATTTTCATAGGATGTTGAGTGTAAGATTTCTAGGCATCAACACTCACCTCACGTTTTCCATAACTATGGATTTATCTATGACTGCTTCAAATGATATTGAGGACATACACTACAGAGGATGATTTATAATTTTAAGAGTATGGTTGACATGGCCACAAGGAGGATATCATTGTATTGGGAAATATCATTTTGATGGATGAGTTGCTCAATAGCACTTTCAAAATTAGGGTAAGTGCACAAAGATGGGGGACTAAAAAGGGGTCTTAAGTGGCCACTTTTTTATTGAAATTAGGAAATACTAATCTTATATGCGAAGTTTAAGATAGTTACACTCAAATTTTGAAGATGCAATAAAAACAAGATTCATAGTGCTACAAATCTACTTTCTAAAATTTCTACTAATTTCTTTCTAAAATGGTAGAGATTAAGGGGTTCAAAAAGGGGAGCCACACAAAGCGGTCTTATGTTTTTTCAAAAAATATAACATAACTAGTGTGCCCCCCTAAAATGTTAACTTTTTTTAGCATTTAAAAAATTACTTCAATTAGAAATCATCTAGCACCATATAATTTATGTTCAATTTATTTGCTAATTTTTCAATGAATATATGATTTTTTACTAATTTTCAAAGTGGACACATCATGAAAAATAGAAAATTGAGTGTGCTCCCCCCTAAAAAAATTAAAAAACTAATTGAAAAATTAATTTTATTTTTAATATGTGTATAATGGAGTCTAGTTTCTAAAACTTTAATTTATTTAAAATTTTGATGAATGGTTAAAAATATAATAAAAAATACCACACATTGGTTTTTGACAAAAAATGGATACACTAACAAAACAGATTAAAGATGAAAACATTAACATACTTAAAATGTGAAAAAAATTACATGATTAGATATCTAAGAGAGAACTTAAGATTATCATGGTATTTTTTACTTGACATTGACGCACGTGTAAACTTGATGGGGAGCACACTCAAGATTATTTCAAGTCAAATCCAAGCCAAAGGCTTGGAAATTTCTAAAGAAAAACACAACACGAGCCTATTATAATGTATTCATGTTATGTTTTACTTTGAATATTTATCTCCCTCACATTCTCTCCCACTCTCTATCAGTCCTTCCCTCTCTTCATCCCTTTGTTCTCTCTCTCCCTCCTCTAAATAGGTCTCTCCCTCTCTACCTCTTCCTCCCTCCTTACCCTTCTCTATATTCTTCTCTCCCTGTATCTTCTCTCTCTCCCCTCTCTAGGTCATTTATTCTTGCTTTTTCAATTGAGGGTATAGATTTTATGATTAAGGCTATAAGGTTTAGGGTTAAGGGTATAAAGTTTAAGGTTGAGGGTATAGAGTTTAGGATTGAGGGTATAAGGTTTAGGGTTGAGGTATTTTAAGCCTTAGGGATTATCATATAGGCATTAGGGCCTAGGTATTAGGGATAGTGTTTAGGCTTTAGGGTATAGGGTTGAGTGTATAGGATATAGGGTTTAGAGCATTGGGTATAGGTTTTAGAGTGGACGGAATAAAGTATAGCATAGAGAGTGTAGGGTTTAGAGTTGAGGGTATGGGTTTATGATTGAGGCTATAAGGTATAGGGTATAAGGTGTAGGGTTGAGGGTACATAGGGTTGAGGGTTGAGGGTTGAGGATTGAGGGCATAAGGTTGAGGTTATAGTGTTTACAGGTTAGGGTATAAAGTATAGGGTTGAGGGTATAGGGTTTAGGGTAAATAGGGTCAAGGGTATGGAATTTATAGTTGAGGGTTTATCGTATAGTCTTTAGGGCCTAGGGTTGAGGGATGGTGTTTAGGGTTAAGGGTATAGGGTTTCAAGTATGTAAGTGTAGTGTTAAAAACTATCGTCGAGGACATTTTCACACTTTTTTGGGCCCTCCTTGTTGAATTGAGCCTAATATTGCCTTGATTTAGTTTTGTAATGTGTTTGAAACATTCACATTAGATCTTGGGCCCTTGTGAACTAATGAATTTAATGGTACCTTGATAAAGTGTTGTGAAGTGTTATAACACACTTTCACATTTTTCTAGGCTTGTAATTAATAATTGAGCTTTCTTATGCTTTAACTAGCCCTATTTTGTATCCACAAGCCTCATTTATTACATTTTTTGAGGATAATCCTGACACAAATCGTTACCCAATCATAATTCAGGTGTTTTAGGCTTGAATGGACCAAATTTAGTGATCTAGGACTCATTCGCCACCTTGGGAAAATGAGTCCCACCTAATTTTATTTGGTCTAGATCTTGATTTCACACCTTTCTAAGCATTTTTAAAAGTGGTCCCAAAAACTAGTCCTAGTGGAACTCATTCACCACCTTGGGCGAATGAGTCAAGTGTCACCCAAAATCAAAATTAATTCAAATTCTTGGTAGGATTTTATCCTCCTAGATCTAATGTCGGATTGTAGTGTTGTAATTTTGAGAATTCTTGCATAATTGAGTATAAATACAAGGTTCTTTTATTCATTTTCACTTAAGACTTTTGTGAGAGCATTCCTAATAGCAAGTTGAGTTCACAAGAGCATTGAAGAGAATTCAAGTTCTTCAAGAGTAGATTATCAAGCATTTTAGAGTAGCATTCAAACATCAAGCATCATGTCAAGGACTTCATGCATCATGTTTGTTTTTGAGCTAATAATTGTGATGTAGGGTTTCATGATTCAAGCAATCATTTCATTCAAGATCTATCACCTTTAAGCAAGAGTCAAGATCTACATCCATTGGAGCCATTGCATACATGTTTGCAGCACTATATTGCTAGGTTTTGGTGAGTTGCAACATCTTACTTTGTTCATTCATCATTCTCCATTTCTATTTCATTCTATTCCAAGTTTCGATTACCAAAACGAGGTTTGACCAAGGAAAACCCCTATCCACTAACCCAATAACATTTTTCCCTCTCCTTTATGTGTGATTTGCAAGTCTAGGTTGTATATTTCCTAAGGAGAAATATTGGAGAAAAGTTGTCAAATCATTCAAAGTTGTTAAAGTTGTCATCAAGCCTTGGAGCACATTGGAGAAGACCTACAGGTTGCAAATCAGGGTTTCGGATCTGGAAATCAATCAGGAAGGATAGAGCAGACAAAGAAGAGAAAGATCAGAATTTGAAGCTTCAAAAAACCCTAATTAGACTAATTCACCACTTCTGGTGAATGAGTTCCAATTCCAGTCAAAATTCAGATTTATGTAGATTTAGATACCCATTTGGCAGATTCATGTTCCTGCATAGAAACCCAAAATCTGGATTGATTCATCCATCTTGGTGAATGAGTCCCACTCAACATTAAAGGTATATTTTCTAGTGTTTCACACATCCATCCATTCATTTCTAGATTCCCAAGTGCACACATTCCTTTCTGTAGTTTTCTATGTTGTTTCATTTACATTTCTAGGTCATTTTGTAGGTCATTACATTGAATTAAGCTTTAGTGTTGCATCTTGCATTTCATTAGTCTTTCTAAGTTATTACTTGGTGGTGAACCCCTTATTAGTTTGCATTTATCCCCCAAGATAGTCCCTTAGTAGATCTATTTCCCCTTCGCATTGAGATCTCTAGGGCATCCTTTAATGTAAAGCATAGAAAAGCTTGTTTCCCTAGGTCCTAAAACCCCTAAGTGGCAAAAAAAATCTATCTTACATTTTGGTGAACTTTCATTTAGAATACCTTCTTTTCTGATTTGGAGTCCATCATAATCCTAGATCCTACTTGCATTGACTTTGCATTAGGGTTTCTAAATTTTTTGCATCAATGAGAGTGCATATAGGTTGCATTTTTGCATCTCAAATCATTGAAAATCATCTAAAAACTGCATTTTCACTTAGGTTACAGATCATACAACATAAAAATCATAAAAATTAATTAAATTTTTTGAAAATTTTGAGAAAAAATCCTCCTAGGACTCATTCGCCACCTTGGGAAAATCAGTCCCAATGCACCCCTAAAACTGCCTTTCACAACATTTAAAACCATGTTTTTTCACTTTTGTTTGCTTCCATTGGTTATCTTTTTTAGTTGGTTGAGTTTTTGTTACATGCATTTCATTAAAACTAGCTTAAATTGGTCCATTTTATGAATTGTTTAGTTCCAAATTTGCACTTGCAACATCTCATTTTCAGATCATTGCATAATGTAATTAGTAAATTACTTTGTTTGAAATTTGAAAATTGCATTTCATTCTAGGTCTTAACATTGCATTTTAAGTTTGCATCTAGATTATTATTCAAAAATGTTAGTTTCACTCTTTTCCAAGTTTTCAAAGAAAAAGTTAGTCAATAAGCATGTTAGTCATTCATTCAATGCATTCCCTAGTTATGAGAGTCTCTTAGTGCAAGAGAGTGAAAATGTTGACAATTACCTTAAACCTATACCCCCTCTTATCTCTCCTATTTGTGGGAATTATGTGATAGAAGAAGATGAAAATATAGACAATCTTGATGATCATAGTTGGTCTTCTCCTAATACCTCTCCTACATGTGATGAAGGTATTTTGGTGTTAGAAGATGTGCTTATTGAGAATCATGACATTGTTTAAAGTTCCTCTTCTATTAACTCTCCTACATTGGAAGATATTTAATTATCCTACATTTTAATCTTCTTGTCACATGAAATAAATAATTCCTAATTATTTAATTATCCTTATTTTCCCTCCACAAGCATATTCTTTTGGAATATTCCATTTCAAAATATCTCAACCAACTTGTCTCAACCATTTATGACCCTTGATCTTGAAATAAATTCTCATCCATTGATCTTAAATATCTTAACCATTTTCCTAAAATGGTGGAGCAAGCTTGAGTTATAACTGATCTCCTCCATCCATCCTCCTTGAATCAATCTCCTTTGTGGGCGTGTTTTTATCAATCTCAACCCTTCTTTGTGGGGTTTCTAACTCAATCTCATCCATTGAACCAATTTCATCAAATCTATAAAAGAACCCTCACCCCTCTCATAATTCATCTAGAGAATTTGTGAAGAGATCATGTCCAAATGAGTCTTGAGAAAATTTGAACATTCACCATTGCATTATAGGTCATCATCAAGCTTTTTCAATCATGGAGGCTTTGTGTTGAAGAGAAATCCAACATATTAAATCAACACAAATAAACTCCACCACGGGATGGTAAGATTGTTATGTTTTGAGTTCATTTGTGTTTCCATTTGATTGAGCTAACCTTGTTGTTTGAATTCATAGCTATGAAAATTGTATTTCATGTGTAAGTGAGTTTATAATCCTTGCTTTGGTTTCATTTTTATTGAATTCATTGCTTTAATTCATGTCCATTTTCTCCCCTTACATTAATTGGACATAATCAGTGATGAAAAACTTTTAGAGTAGTCGAGCAAGATCCTAAATTGTAAAAACTTATGGATAAAGTACTTGGGATATATCCTAACACATAATTTTTAAAACTTGCACAACATGGTGTTAAGTTACCTATGGAATTTATAATTTATTCTCTTAGAGGCCCATCTCTTATCCACATGGATGATCAATCAATTGTTAGACAATTCCCAAAATAAATGGTGGAACCAAGGATACCCCTTATCTTTAAAAAAAAAAGGATTTATCAATGATCAACCTTATGAATAACAAGGGGATAATATGTTATATAGATCTCCTTCACAACTAGAACAAGATTTGGTCACACAAAAAGGTCAAGGGAATCTAAACACCATGGCAGCTGAAAATCTGCCTTCACAATCAAACCCCTTTTCCACACCACTTGCAACACAAAATGTGGTAGCGAATACATGGAGACCCTAATGTCAACATGTAAAATTTGGGTAACTTACCACCTACACAACAACAATATGCAGCAAATTAGAAAACCAACATCCCCCCATCTCAACCTATAAAAACTCCCAAATCCATCTTCCCAAATGACAAGGCATCATATTATAGAAGTTTTAGAATGAGAAAACCACTATAGTTTTTTAAAACCACAAGCAAAGAACCTCCTTGGAAAACCCACGCCCCATTTGGAGAATAAATAATAAAATAATAAAAATTAATCAATGCTCACATGGACTTCACATGGGCACCTAAAACATGGCCAGCCAAATTTGGTCAATCTAGTGTGCTCCATTATTCTTTGACGACTCTGACGGCTAAATGAAAGAACATGCACCAACATGAAAACTTGGGCACCCCAACATGAAAGAGCATGCAAATCATACAAATCAACATGCAAGGACACACATTGATGAGTGTTTCCCACCTTGAAATGAATGCCTAGGATGGAATATTGCTCTGGGTTGCTTTAGAAATATTTGTACCAAAGTAAATTCACCTCCAAAATTATAATTAAAAATTACCATAGGGGGAAGTTACAATATTTGGAAATTAAAATAATTAATACCCACACATTAGCCCTTGTTGAAAATACAAAACAAGGCAAGGAAATATTTTGGTTGATGCAAGATTTTCAATGATCTTAGATGCTCTTGCATCACAGAGGTGGCCCTTAGGGTTTGACACAAATTTTTTCCAACTTTCCTTCCTTTTTATGTTGTATATTTTCTTTATTGTTCTCTCTAGGGTCTCGACAATGGAACCAATGTTTGCAAGAAGAATGGGGAAGTATAGTCTGAATATTTGTTCCCCATGACCTCCTATGTAGTCAATTTATACCCTAGAGGATATAATAAGAGAAATAAGCATTTGCAGTAAGGTAGTAAGATGAACAGAGAATGTATATTGTGCTAACAATAAAAGAATAATTCATTCATCCATAACACATATAGAGGTAAACCCTTATATCTCCTTATATTGTATTATAATGGTATAGAAAAGGAAAGTCGTAGAATTTGCTTTTATCATATATCTCCTTTATTTGTCCATATATCTATTTACATAGGTTTACATTGTGTATATATAGTTTCCCCCTTAGGGACATGACTTGTAATCACATCTAATGTCTCTTCCTTTGCAAACCCTTTGTAGTAGCCTACAGTCAAATTTGCTTTTTCCCTTGACTTGCTAACAACACCCTCATGAAAAAATTTAAGAATATCCTTACTCATAATATTTGCAACCATTACAAATAGATAGGTAGATAGGGGTCACCCTACCTAATCCCCTTTTTAGCACTGAAGAAACCTCTAGACATTGAGAATTTAACCATAGAGACACATTCCTTGATGAGGTTTAGAATCATTTTGTTGAATCCAAATCTCATTAGTACTTTAAAGAGAAACCTCCATATAACATTATCATATTCTTTGGATATGTCAAGTTTAAGGGCCATATCAGTAGTGTTACTCCTATCCATGGAATATAGGATTTCATGGGTGGAGACAACAACATCTAGAATTTGATGACCTGACACAAAACCTTTTTCACAGTGACAAATCATTTTCTCCAAAAGAAGTTTTAACCTATTGAAAAGCACTTTGGAAAAGATCTTATAAATGGCGTTACAAAGCTTATGGGCCTGAAATCATCCATAGTTGTAAGATCAAGAATTTTAGAGATGGGGGCAATGAAAGTGTTATTTAGATGCTTAAGAAACTTCCCATATTTGAAGAAATTTTTAGCAGCTAAGAAGACGCCATCTCTAACAATGGCCCAAAAATCTTGAAAAAATACTAAGGGGAAACCATCTGGTTCAAGAGCTTTAAAGGCCCCCATAGTAAAAGTTGTAGTCCTAACTTCCTCCTAGGTTATACGCCTTAAAAGGAAGGAAATATCATTCTCTATTAAAGCAACTGGATTGTTGTCCAATGATTTTTCTTCTAATGTACCATAATGGTTAATATTATATTCCATCATTGAGTGTTAAAAATACTCAGAGGCTATTTCCTCAATCTATTCATTTACAGTACCCTCCACCCCCTTATCACTCATAATTTTGGAGATTAGGTTCCTAATTTTGTGCTTTAGGGTAGATAGGTGGAAAAAATAAGAGGTATGGTCACCTTCTTTTAGCTATTGGATTTTGGATTTCTATTTCTAGAAGATCTCTTCCTTTTTTATCACTATAGCGCAGTCAAGATGAAGCTCCTTCTCAATCTAGCAGGTTTATTCATTCACATCACCACCAACCATTTTAGCTTGAATTTCCTTTAGATTAGTAGAAATATTACTCTTAAGTTGAAAAACATCCTTGAAGACCCTCTTATTCTACCCTTTCACTTTTTAATATATTTGAATTTCTGATCACTCTAAACATAGAAAAATCCTAAATGGGGATGTTCCACAACCTAGAGATACAATCCTTGAAACTAGGATGAGTGGCCCACATGATCTCATACATGAAGTGGAAGGGCCCAGAAGTGGTAGAATCTTCCCAACCTAGAAGGAGAGGGTTATGGTTTGACATATTTCTCGATAGAGCTACGAGGTTGAAATCATTAATAAACTCCTAGTTAGGGGAGATCAAAAAGTAGTCCAATCTAACCTAGATAAGTTGTTCACCAAATATCCTATTAGGCCAAGTGAAGAGATGACAATGGATTTATATTTCCATGAGACTATTAGAGTTTAGCAGCTCTTCCAAAACAGCCATATTGTCAGTGTAGTCCATTAGACCCCCAAGTTTTTCAAAAGGAAAAAGAGAGGAGTTGAAATCCCCAATAATCATCCAATGATCCTCCTTATTACCTAGAAACTTGTGGCCAAATCAAGCTAGAGGGATTTTTTAGCATTTCGCATGTTGGGGGCATAAATATTTAAGATATTCTAGGAAGAACCAACCAAGGAGAACTCAATTCCCAAACAATTCCTAGAGTGATAAAATAAGAAGCCACTTCACTTATTTGAATTCCACATAGTAACTAGGCCACCTGAGGCACCAATAGCATCACTAATTAGGAACAAAGCAAATGGCCATAGATTCTTTGCAATAGCTTCAAAATTGGTGCTATTCATTTTGACTTCTTGTATTAGTAGGATTTCAATCTTATTCTCTAAATGTTAATTTTTTAGAGCTAAATACTTGTGAGGGCTATTAATCCCTCTAATATTCCAAGAAAGCATCTTCATTTACTATTTTTCTTGGAGGATGTCTCTAGTGTTTGTTGCCTTCTAATAGTTCAATATCCTTTATTGTTTTTTTTTTCCTTCTCTACCTTTGAGAGGGTATTCCTTCCTTGGTTTCTACAGCTACATCTATTTTTTTATTTTTTCCTTTTTTCTTAGGGGTTGTCCATCCTTCCAAGTCCAACAGATGACTATCTATCTAAATACTTTTCTCTATAGTTGTAGAAATAAGTGGACTGACCATTTTTGTATCCATCAAAGTTTCACATTATAGGGGAGAGGTCTCCATGAGGGTCTGACTATTAATGAAATCACATGATATTTCCCCTTCTTCCTTATGCTTCACTACATAGGTTAGCCTCTTTCATTTTTTTCATTGAAAAAACATTCTCTTGTTTTGCATCTTCTGCCATAGTGCTTTGCATTCTCAAAGGAGGAGTAGAGTGGGTTAGACCTAAGTATTTGTATTTTATTCTTGATTCCTAGATTTAGGAGGGGATGAGGATATTCAAGATATCCTTCTTAAATGGATAGCCCTTTAAGGAGTCGTCAGGTAACATTGCGAGCCTTTTAAGCTTCTGATTATCCTTCAATGAGGCTTTAAAATAAAAAATTAAGTGATCAATTTCAGAGCATTTTTGACAGAAGACAATAGCATTTTCATAATAGATTGGTTGAGACCATTTCCCAAACTTGGAGTTCAAAATGATGAAATTCGAAAGGGTCTTGTGGATGTCAATATTCATATAGAAGCAAGTGAATAATAACCTATATTTTTTCTTGTTAGGATGTCTCCCATAATGAAACTACCTAAGGAGTTTCCAATCCATTGAAACACCATATCATCCCAGAACTTGAGTGGTAGACCAGGTAGTCTGACCCACATAGGATTTGTTTTGTTTAGATCTATAGCAAGGTCAAACTTTGGCTTCCACCTACATAGAGATAAGTTATGCTTGCCATATAACTAGGGGCGTAAAGAGAGGATCAAAAAAATATCATCTTTGGATGTGAACTTAAAGAGGAATAGAGCCCCTACCATAATGCTTGTATCAACACTAAACTTTAGATTCCATTTGGTAGCAATCCAATGTCAGACCATGTCAATAGAAGGATGAAAGGAAAAAAATTCTACCAGCACATTCTCCATTAAGGAAACCATGCTTTCAATTGTGGATTCTAGTATTGTTATTTCCATTCCATTGTTTGACTCAATGAACATGGGAAAAGCATTTTCCCCCCAAATCTACCTTGGTTTTCTCTAATGAGAACACTTTTCCAAACCTTGGGGTTCAGAACAATAGACTTCATAGGGAACTAAACCATTTATTTGAGAGTCAGTGGGGAGAGGGTCCCTTGAGTTAGGGGAGCTAGCATGTGTCATTTGTACACCTGATAAAATTAGGGATAGGGGAGGGGACCATTAGGGTCCCCATGACAAGAAACCACCATGCATAGAAAGTGTTTAAAATTTGTGAAGCAACAAAGTATACCACTGTTATTTGTTTTAGGGGTTCAAATGTTAGGTTCATAAAAATGTAAAGGAATAAAATAATTTATGTTCTTCAACAAAATTAGATTTGATAAATAGAACAAGTAATATAATCCAATTAACCTAATTTAGAGTTGTGACAAAATTTAGAAAACTAGAAATTAAAAAAAAAGTACTTAGCTCTGATTTTGATAGTTGATAAGTAGTTGTCCACTCTTTTGATCTTATCTTTTTATTTTTCTATTAAAATCACTTAAAATTAGATATGTTAGATGTGGAATGACAATATGAATAATTGGTTTATTCTCAAATTTTGGCTGAGGTTGAATATATAAGTGCATAAATGAACTAGATCAAATATGCATGCATAGAAATAAACTTTGACTTATAAAAATGAACCTATGACCTATAGACATTTTGTAGCCACAAAAAAATATGTGATTTGATGTATGGACTTGAAATAAACATCTATGATATTGATAAAAACCTTTGAGAGCTTGGTAAGCAAGGAACTTTTTGTGATAAGCCTCAGTGATCAATTTAATGACATTTTTTTCAAAAAATTGATAAACAACAAACAACAATATAAGTGATATTGGCGTAGCTATGATAATGTTAAGTGAGTGAGACTTGTGACTAATGAAAATGGAATGGAATGTAATGTAATGGATATTGGAGTGACCTAGTGCATTTGAGCCATGTTTTACTATTTTTGGTCTAAGAGTCAATATGAAAAGTTGAATAATAAATGATGAATGGTTTTTATAACATATAAATGAAATAAAAACTTCCTAATAATAAATTAACTACTTAATTTTTTTATGGATTCATTTTAACCTTTTGAGAGGCTCCTTTCCCCTCGATTGTGTTATCTTTCACTTTCATAACAAAAACCTCTTATCTTCCAAAGGGGTTTGATGTTGGAAGCCAATGACAATCCTAACCTCTTTTGAATCCAACACCAACACCTTATCCTAGGGATAAGAACCAATGGAGTTCATATTTTCATTGGAGATGAACCTAGATAGGAACCAAGTTAATCTTGGTAGCATCAAAACTAGTTGACCATATGGGTAAGTGCACCGAAATGGTCGCACTTTTGTGGCCAAACTAGCAAATAACACGTTCGTGTTAAAACGCGTTCACGTTATTTTTTTCTTTGTAAATTTGCTTTGGTTTTGCCTTGGAATACCATCCCAAAGGCTTGGAGGGCATTCCCAAAGACCAGAGACGTGTTTTTTCCAAATTCAACAAATTTTCACATAATCGGGTTCGTGCTCACCATCAAGATTGCATCTAGTTCAATATCAAGAAAATCGAACACATGGGTAATGTTAGGTTCTTTTATCTTTCCAACGATGTTTTTTTCACTTTCTAACAATGTTAAGCCTTCATCCATAATTTCTTTTGTTTGTATGTCCGTTTTTCTTCAAAAAGCAGTGTTTGGTATTTTTTTCGCTATAAATTAACCGCTCATCAAATTTTGAAATAAATTATATTTTTAGAAACTAGACTCCATTCTACAATTTAAAAAATAAATTTAAAAAAAATATATTAGTTTCAAAATTTAGGGGGAGCACGGCCAAAATTATGCTTTTTAGGAAGTGCCCACTTAGAAAATTAATAAAAAATCAAATATTCATTAAAATTTATCAAAAAATATCCAGTCCTTACTACATACTGTTATCTAACTTCTCACCAGAGTGATTTTAAAAATACTACAAAAAAGTCCACCGTGCTCGGGTCACACAAGAGTTGCTATGTTATGTTTTTCCGACAGAAACAACAGCAATTTGTGTGTGTCCCTCTTTTGAACCCCTTAATCTCAACCATTTTCAAAATAAATTAGTAGTTTAGAAAGTAGACTCGGAGCACTACGATCCTTGTTTTTGTTCCATCTAAAATTTTTGAGTGTAGCTATCCTCAATTTCACGTCCAAGGTCAGTATTTCTTGATTTCAGAAAAAAAGTGAAAGATAACACAATCAAGGGAGAATAAGAGGAATCCATTCATCAAATCCTTCGCACTTAGCAGACTTGGAGGAGACCAAAAATCAAAAGCCCAGTTGCAAATAAAATCAATGTTGGGTCTATGACCTAAGAATCTCCGAATAAGAGTAGAATAAAAGCTAGTAGTAGCTCTACCCACCCACATATTTGGAAGAGGAAGAATAGAGATCTAAGGAGAATTCACTACCAAATCTGTAGGAGGAATGGGGGCTTGCACCCAAGAATGAAACCCCATATCGTGGCCCATTCCAGGAGAAGGGGAAGGCTGAGAAACCACATCAACCAGGCTACAAGGGTCAAAAACTCAACTTCGTGAGTAGAAAAGAAAGGAAAGGGGGTGAAATATAAGATAGGGATCCCCTTAAACATGTCAATATTGAGACATGGAGAGGACTCAAATTTCATTCTCACACAAATAAATAATTGCTAGAAATTGTTGGGTTAAACTAGCTCTTGGGTTAGAGTTAGTGGATTAACCATAAGTGGTCTTGAGCACATGGTTTTGTGCTAGTTGTATTGGTACATGGTTTTGGAGCTCATGGTTTTGAGCCCATGGTTTTGCATGTATGGAAGTCTATATAATGGCTTGGTGAATCTATTGTATGTGTGGT
>VDFB02270651.1:205179154-205284048 GCA_007258455.2 Sequoia sempervirens | reverse complement strand
AGGTTAAGGGTATTGGGTATAGGTTCAAGTGTATAGGGTTAAGGGTATAAGGTATAGATTTGAGGGTATAGGGTTTAGGATTGAGGGTATTAAATTTAGGGTTGAGGGTTTAGAGTATAGATTTTAGGTCCTAGGGTTGAGGGATAGTGTTTAGGGTTGAGTGTATAGGGTACATAGGGTTATGGTTGAGGATATTGGATATAGAGTCAAGGTTATTGGGTTTAGGGTTGAGGGTATAAGATATATGGTTTATGGAAGAGTAATAGTGTGGAACAATATAAACACCGTCGGGAAAAACATGTCACATCTTACTACAAGGAGCTTGTAGAGCCTAAGATTGTAAAGGTACCATCTAGACTAGGGGTAGCATAGACGGGTCTTGTCCCATCTCGTAGATATATGTATAGGGGAATATATGAATGGAAAAGTATGTATGATGTGAATAAGAGATAAAAGTATGTAAGTGAGAAGAATATATGTGAGAACTATATATGAAATTATGTATGTATAAAGATTATATGTAAGAATGGAAGAGATAAGAAAGAGTATAGGAGAAGATATACAATCATACCATTTGATATGATTAATAAGGAATACCGAAATTTTGTCTATATAATGATGTATGGTATTCTATGAATACCTATTTAACTAAGTGATTCTTGCATTTGAATCTATGGGTGTTTACCTTTATATGATTAAGTTTGGGTAATAAACTACAAAATTCAAAAAGTACTTGGTTGTCAAAACTTCATTCCGTGTTTCCCCAATTTTCTTGCTAACATTGGTTTTTTTTCCAAGACCCTAGTTAGGTGAATAAAGGATAGTACTACCAAAATTCTAAATCTAAATCAAACACAGGGAAAGAAAATAAAACCAAATATGATATGAAAGTCTACAAAACTATTCTCTTTGCACTTACCTTGTGAGAGGGGGTTAGACACCAAGGGGGTGGAGAATGGAAAGGGGGAGAGATTATAGATGGGATCCACCAAGAGATGTGACAAATAAATAAAAACTACCAAATAACTACCATGGGAAACAATAAAAGGATTAATGAAACCCAAAATCAATCACACTCATTACAAAAGGAGATAAGACGACTTTAAGAAACATTAGAGAATAAATTAAATTGATAAGAAAAGTAATCATGACAAGCCAAAATGGAGAAGAGAAAATACAACAATAGAGGATTGAGAGAGAATAAAGACACTACAAAAGAATGGAAATTACAGAGAAAATAAGAATTAAGCATGCCAATGAGTTTTTTTCCAAGCATGCCAAAGGGGTGCTACCAAATAAAAGGGAGAAGAAGATAAAAAAGAATGTAAAACTCCAAAAAGATTACAATTATGTTGGAAAAAGAAGGAAAACTTATAACAAGTAAAGGGAAGAATATTAATGATTATGTGGAATCTAGAAGATTTCTATTAGGGCCTTGCAATAATATAGATAATTCATTATTACTACAACCATCTAATAGTCCAATAATGATACCAAACCTATCAAACCTAACTATTAACCTAGATGATATATTTATGGAATTTTTTAAAACTCTGAAGAAAACTCCATCAATTCAAGTAGAATATTTAGAAGAATTAGTCAATAGAAGCATAAAGAAATTAAAAGAAGAATAAATAAGGAAAAGTAAAGAGAATAGATTGAATTTGGGTAAAGAGTTGTGTTTACAAAAAAATAAAATGAAATTGACAAATAAGAAAGTGAAAAGATATCTTCAAGAGTCACAACTCCCCAACTAGGATCCATCCCCTCAGGCATATAAAAGTTGAATAATTTTGAAAGAAGAGATACTACAAGGCAGGGGGGAAAAAAGGAAGAAGGAAAGGAAGTAAAGTGGGAAAAGATACTTGGAAAAGAATACTTTGATATACAATTATAAAGAGACAAGGGTAGAGAACGAAAACCCTATATGGTGAGAAAATAAAGAAAGAGAAAGAAGAAAAGCCTAGTCCACACATCTATAAATTTGAAAAAAAAGGTAGAAAAAACAATATGGAATCATCAATCAAAATCCTAGTTTTTGGAAGAGACACAACAAAGGCTGAAAAGCGTATATTTTTATTAGAAACCCTATGAGAATGATAGGAAATTAATGAAGATAAACCAAAACTACTTGACTTTGTATCTTCACTGAGGAAAGAAGTTTTAGATTGGTATAAAAAGACCTATCCAGAACATGGGAAAAGATGGAATGAAGTGTAACAAGATTTCATTATAAACTTTGAAACTTTGGATATCCCAATAGAGAATTTGATAAAAATGAGAGACCTAGTCCGAGGAGAAGATTCGGTAAAAGCATGTGATAAAATATTTAAATATTTTTTTTGCAAACTAGAAGAACCCGTATTGAGCGACAAAAGATTGAATGGTTCATTTTCATATTGTAGAAGGATATAAGATCAACCTTGTATGCAAGAATATTCAATAACTAAACATACCTAATCACCATGTTATATTGTATTAAAGCCCAAACCTAGTACAAACCTCAAAAGAATGACATAAAGGAAAAAGTTAAGAAGTTGCAACTAGCGATAGAAAATTTAACCATATAAAATTCAATTTTAGCAAGGGGAGAAACAAAGAAGAGAAAATAATATTATTTTTGCACATACTACTCAAGGGAAGATTGCCTCTATAATTATTCTCCTAAAGCCCATGGAGAAATAATGGCATATGCACTACATGTAGAATTGAAGATAGTATCGGATAAGACAAACTTGGTCTATTATGGAACATGCCAAAAATTGGATAGTCACCTCACAAAGGATTGTCCTGCAAAATGATTTCAGATCTAAAAAACATAGAACCATCATGAACCAAGATGTCCTATGAACCATAATTATGATAGAGACATAGACAAGAACATTGTATATGTTAAGGGACTAGCAGAAATACCTCTATATGATGTAGGTTATAGATAACCATGATGGAGAAACAATAGAAGTGCATATGCATTACAGAATAACCCACCATAAGACTACATGGGAGATAAGAAACAATCAAATTATAGAGGAGGAAGAGGACACGATAGAAACAACCTCCAAAGAAGTGATGCCACATGTTACAATAGCGTTGGTTATTAGGCCATTGAATGTTGGGAAAAAAAGAAAAGAAAATGTCCATTTTGTGAAGATGATTCAAATATATTTAGATCTGATAAGGCACAAAATTACTATAAAAATATAATACGTTCTAGAAGTGACGATCTATGAAACAACAAAAGAGCTAGAGTTATTAGAAGAGTACCGCAAGGAGTCAAAAGCTCTAGATAATAGATAACTAGTCATTAGATGCATCAAATAAAGATGATTCTAGAGAAGAAAAACCACCACAACTAAGCAAAAAAAATAAATTTGAAACAAAGAAGAACAAAGTTATAGTGTTAACTAGATAGTGAACAAATACCAGAAGCAATAGAAGGGATATTGAAGAAATTATTTCAAGAATCAGAACCGGAAGAAGAGGAGTATGTCTACTTCTACCTAAGTAAGAAATAACATGATATTAAAATAGTAGAGAAGGAAAAGCAACAAATTAGATAATAAAAAATAGATGAAATAGCTTATTTTTCAAAGGAAGAAGTAATGATGAAAAATTTAGCCTCGTTGGCCCAAAAGAAAGATCTTCTAGTGGAATTGAAACAGTTAGGAAAACATTGGAACAAGCAAACACAACAACAATTTCATTAAATTGCATAAAACCGGAGTTGGAATAATGGTCCTCTTCTAATCACTATAAATCTGAATAACAATAAAGTCAAACATGTAATGGTATATCTAAGTGCGGGCCTAAATATTATTTCAACAACCACTTTTGGGAGGCTAGGCATACCTAAGCTCATTATAACACCAATGAACATTAGTTTAGTAGATGTTTCTAGTATGGAGACATTAGGAACATGGAAAAAATTAGAAATAAACATAAAAGGCATCACAAAATTGTTTATTTTGAAGTTGTTGAGATGAAGGAACCTTTTAATACCTTTATAGATGATAATAGAATAGTCCACATTCCATCAGGAGAAACAAAAGAAAGAACATATGTGGAAGATATAGAACAAGACAGAGAAGATGAAGATCCTCGAAACCTCTATTCTATTTCAATATTACTCACTGCAAAAGAAGAGGAAGACCCCAATAGTTTCGAAGAAATTGAATTAGAAAGTAACAATGATAGTACTGATAGTGAAGATGTTTCCGATGCATGGGTACAAGGAGAATAGGAATTAACATCTCGAAAGGTCTATGGCTTTTTAATTACATTTATGGTATACAAGAAACTTATTAGACCCCCAAAAATTACCACAAATACATAAAATCATCACACAAACACTAGTCCAACATGTTCCAAACTTATCCAATATGATAAAACCAAAAGACTCAACACACCAAAATCTAGTAACCTACAAAAGAGAGAAAATCTATCTAAAATATGAGATCAACAAAACTATTAAATGTAGGGAAATCAATCAAAACAAGATAATTGTAGATCCCTAATAGTTAAGTCAAAGTATCCAAACTCACTGGGTAGGATTGAGTTTGAATGTTAATTTCCTCAATCTAAACCTAAACACATAAAATGATGGATCAAATAAAAGTATTAATAAAGTTAACATATAAATGTACTATAGTCCTTTGATCCACTACACAAGAGAAAACACTTGTCGAAAAAATAAAGCCATTGAAAAATAATGGTCAAAACATGGGAAGATGGAAAATGGCTAGACCATTTATTACACTCACCCTCACATAAAAATTACAAATACCCTCCACCACCTCATTTCCACTCACTGTGAATTCTATTATTGCTAAGATCTTGCACTCCTGCTAGTCTACACTAAACCCTACAACTAAAAACTTCATCTACTATAATGGCCACACCCGTTCTCATTGATCTCTCAAAAGCCAAGGCCAAAGTATACATGATTCCCATACAAAGAAATAGAGACAGACCCAACAAGGGTATTCTCAAAAGTTCTTTTGGAGGTTATCTACATAGAAGATATCAAAAAATACATGCATGCCCCCTCATGGATATTGATCATAAAAAGCTTGAAGTTCTGAGGCTTACTCTCTTGCAACAAGGCACACAATAGTATCTCCCGCCATATAAAAATATTGTAGAGAAATGTTTGGATGTGTGGAAGGGATTTCTAGAATTCACAAGATAGGAAGAGTGGGTTTGTATAGTTTTGAGCTAGTTTCATGATGAATACCTCTACCTAGACCAACCATATCAGATCACAAAAGATGTTATCCAAGTAGTTATATTCCTATGGGCTCAAGAGGAAGTCCCATCAAATAAATCCATTAAGGATGAAAAGGCTACCTAGCTAACTAAAGCAACATATGATAGTTAGAGCTTAGATGTTACCAGAATCATGAACCCCATGGTCAAGTATGGCACCATGGGTATCACTTACAAATTATACTACACCAATTGGGAAGATTCATCTACCAAAACCACCATTCACACAACGTATCAAATGGTCATAGAAGGAAAATATATAAACCTATGTGAGGTGTTGTAGCAAGAGCTCCTCAATAACATCCAATGCACCAAACAATCCCACTATCATTTCAAGTATGGGACTCTATTAATATGCCTCACTTTCTATTTCATGAATGAATTACTGGGGTTTGTGGGGAAGATTTGGGATTCAACTTAGCCCATTGTGGCCCAAATCCAAGACCATGTGTAACTCTTCCAAGACACCACTTCATTTATCACAACCTATTGGGGATTTTTCAAATCCCTCCAAAAAAAGCTCTAGGCCAAGGAACACATCTCATATGAGGTCGTTCACCTATATATTAAAGACATAGTCTTCCTAGTAGATAAAGACCACATTTATGGAAGCCATTGATTGTCACGTCTCATACATTGACTTATTTTGACCATTGACATATTTTGATCATGACTTATTTTGACCATTGACTTATTTTGATCTTGACTTATTTTGACCATTGACTTAGTTTGACCATGACTTATTTAGATAATGTTTGATCATGACCTTATGAGATTTAATATACGAAGTATGATATGTGTTAAGAGCAATGCTTTAATATAATTGTTTTCTTTCAAGAATTATGAATGCATTCATATAAATGTTGAGTTAATTATTGTTCCTACAATGGTTACTGATACTCTTTTGTTTTGCACGCCTGAGTGCATCTGAGTGGCAGGTGATCGAAGGCCAAGGAGATCGAAGGCCAAGAGTGTGATTGAGGAAAAGGAGGTTAGCTTCTCGACAGGGTAGAAGAGGAGAAACTCTCGGTTATACACACACCACTTACATCATGTAGCTGCATTAGGTCATGTTTGTTTTTACAATGTGATTGCGTGAAATGATTAGCATAGCGAATTAGAAATATGGTTAAATTAGATCATGAAATTATATGGCTTATTCTATTTCCTTATTTCTCATTATATATTTGAGCAAAAAGGGTTAAATCTATTTTTGTTAAAAGAAATGTATTTAAAAATAAAAACAAATTAAATAAAAGAATAAACATAAAATAAATCTGTTTTGCATAAATGAATTTTTAAATAATTGCATAAAAGGGATATAAATAAATCTGTTTTGGGATATATGGTCAATTTTCTTCCAAAAGAATTAAGAATGAACAGCCCGAGAGAGCATTGGGCTCTGGAAAATTCTGTCTCAAAACCAACAAATTGCTGGGCATGTGGCAATCCTTGCAAAACTGTTGTCAACTGGAAATTTTATGCATGATCCTCGAAAAAGAGGAGGAGGCTTTAAGAAAGAGAAAAAGACTTTGATTGTATGCATCGCAGAGCTCTGGAACAGAGGAAATTAAAAGAGGTACTGTGGAACATCTGCAAATAGATCCAAATCTTGCCAGGTTCTCTTCATTATGCCTTCTTTTATCTTTATTTTAAGAACTGCAGTAAGGAATTGAATTATCCCCTGTTTTAGAGTACAAACAACTGTGAATTCCTTTCCAATTTCATTTTGAAATCTGGGTAACAGCTTACTATTCTGTGTTGCAATTATAAGATACACATTCCTTCTTCAGAAATAGGGTTTTCGTTCTGTGGCAAGTCTGCATTCTTTTCTCAAGTGCAATTACATGTCTCCGTATCTGTTTGTTTAAAAATTCTGTCATCTAAATGAAAACCAAAATGTCTTGAGGTAAACCTGAATGCAGATTATACTGAGCGAATGTCTTTGTCTTCCTTTTTTTTTTTTTTTCTCTTGAGTTTGAATTGCTTTGGGGATTATTCCCCTGCCCTCCCCATGGGAAGGACGTGGACTGTGGAGGCTCGCGCCCTCCACAGGCCGCGGCCTATGGAGGGCACGAGCCCTCACAGCCCGCCCCCTCCCCATGGGAGGGGCAAGGGCTTTTCCTGAGCCCTTTTGGTCGCTCAATGCCAGTAAGGAAACCATGTAAAATACCCTGTTAATTATGCACGGCCAGTAAATTCACAAATTTGAAAATGAGAATTTCTTACTTCAAATTTTATACAGCTGAACATGAATTTCTACACACACAGACACACACACATATGTATATATATATATATGTATGCATATACAAAATGACTGCACATACATACATACATATATATATATGTATACCTATATATATATATAAATAGATACCCATGCATTGTATGCCAAATACAAATTGAAACAGGAAACTCTTTCCCAAAAAAGTAGTATGAATTATGTTGAATATATAAACAAATATCTCTGAATTGATAAACCTGAAGCAAGGACAGAAATATCTTGAAAAGCCATGTAAAAAAAAGTAGTATGAATTCTGTTTTATAAATATCTTTGAATCTGAAGCAAGGATAGAAATATCTTGAAAAGCCATGTAACAGAAAGTAGTATGAATTCTGTCCTTTGAATTGATAAATCTGAAGCAAGGACAGAATTGTCTTGAAAAGCCATGTATCAGAAAGTGAAATGAATTCTGTTGAATATATACAAATATCTCTGAATTGCTAAAACCTGAAACAAGAACAGAAGTGTTTTTTTTTTGAGACACCATATAGACTGGAAAGTACCTTGAATATGTTAAAAGAATACAACATGAAATGTGAATGAAAGATTATCTTCCAAACCTCAGAATTTTTGAATAAAAATTGCATTGTATCAGTATCCTGTAATGAAATAGGGAATTAAAACTGTCAGTCAGCTTGAGCTTGTAAGAATAGAAATGCATATGGAAAACTGAAAACACTGTTCTTACTATCAAGTAGTGCACTGAAAATTATCAAGATATATATATACATATATATATGTTCTTTATCCAAATTAAAAAGGGGACACTTACCAAAGGATAAATGGCATCTTACAACTGAAATATAAGGAATGTACTAAAAATTCACTTCTTTTAATTATGAAAGCCTGTTTGAAAATGTATTAAGTTTCTGTTAAGTATTATTTAACTGCACTATGGTAACTTCCGGGACAGGGTGCCGAAGGTGGGCGAACAGAGACGGTAGTATTACCTCTTCTAATTCTACCATTTATTATTATTTTGCTTGGCCAAGCACTGTACCATTGAAATAGATGGATTGTTTATTGTAAAAGCCTAGAAATTTATTTGAGTCTCTGCCACCTCCTGTTGCAAGAAATGTGTTTATTTCATGTTAGAAATGCATATAGGCATCAGGCACGCACCGAGAGTGCCCTCCTGTTTTACCATTTCGGGTTGCTAGGCTCCTTTATACAGGGCCGGGGATTCCTTCGAGTTAGGAAGGGACCCGGGGAAGTCATGGACTTCGTGGTTGGGCGGAAAAGGCGCCTGAATCACATTCTTGGCCCCAGCTCGCAAGAAGACCAAGGTGTCATGGTGGTTGGTGGATCCAAGATTATTTGCTATTGATGTACTTATGTATCTTTCAGACTTGGCTTGTGAAGCCCGTATTTATGTATATACATTTTGAAATTCTTGTTGAAACTTGAAATGGAAGTATATTTGAAAGTATTTAATGTATCATTGTTTTTAAGAGGTTAAAGTTTTATAGCTTAGCATAGAAAAGATGTTCTATTAGAAGGATTGATTCCTCCAAATGAAGATGAATATATGTATATAAGAAAATCATTGAAATACTTATGTTTTGTTTCATTTACATTGATGATATATTATTTTATGAAATGCAAATCAAATTCCTTTATTTCATTTGAAGAATTATGAGAAATGTTGACTTTTTCAAACCGATTTTTAATGGTTTGAATAAATTCTAGAACACTTTTAATTTCCCCTTAATGATGTAAGTTAAATGGTTTGAAAATTACTCTTTAATTTTGAGTGTTACATTGATCCTAGGACATCATGAATACCCTAGCTCCCTTATGAGGTAACTAATGTAGAAATTCACAATTATTCCTTGACACTCCTCAACTACCCAAAATATCCACAAGCTGAGAAATTCATTACCTACCAAGATTATATGGACAACATTGTAAAGAAAGCTTAAGAACACTTTGATAAAAATAAGGAGAAGCTACATGATAAATTGGGATTTCCAAAGTAGGATCCATAGGATAAGAGTATGTCCACTCCTCAAAGGTCTATAAGACTCCACATTAGCACCCATGTTTAGAAAACTCCCAAGGTGAGAGTAGTTGACCAAGGAAGAAGAGGCTCACAACCACTCTGAATAGAAAGGAACCATCAAAAGAAGCTATAGAGGCTCTCCTATAAATGAGTGCAAAGAAAAATCTTAAATGAAGAAAGGAGAAGGCACATAGAGAAGTCTCTCTACAAATAATGGACTTAGAAGAAGAATAATAGGGGGTACAAGAAGAAACTTCTATTTTAGAGACTACAACTATCGCTAAAGTCTCCCCACTAGTTATATAGTAGGTTGTAAACAAGTAATGGACATGACACTATAGATGTACCCAAACATGGTAGGGCCAAACTAAGAAATCATAGAGAGGGAAATCATTAGATATATGATAGCATCAAATACAACCCTAGAATATCTAATTGATATCTTTTCGACCCCCTTGAGTATCACATTGAAAATATAAGGGAGAAAGAAACAAAATAAGAGGAGTGGTTGAAATACTTAGCCACTAGAGAATTGGCTACTATTATTACACCTTTGCAAAAGAAAAATATAGAAAATATTAAAACCAAAGAGCTTTTCAATCCAAATAGATATTAGATAAATTTATGGTTGAGAAATTGGAAGTCACCCAAGTAGTACAAAAGGAGATAAAGGAGGCCACAAAGAAAGCCTATCAGAAAATATGTGAGGAAGAATCAAAATATCAAGCCACCACTTCATAATAGGAATTTTCTTCTCCCCCTCTGCAATCTGAGACACCTTCTTCCTCTGCCACATCCTCAATACAATCCATCAAGGACTATTTGGCAAAAAAAAGCACATATAACCAGTGGAATCTCCATAATTACTCTAGATTCCACTAGTGGACTCATAGGTGGACATTAGAAGCATATCACCCTTGAAAAAATATCATTTGGGTGATATCTTGCACCAAATTGCAAGGGAAGAGATCCTAAAACATCATGTGGAGAGATTTGACTAGTTAAAGGAGCTAGTGAAGGACATACAAGGAAAGTTCCCTCAAATCCAAGGAGACTCATCACAACCTTTGACAACACATGTGAGGATTTTGATAGATAGGGTAATCAAGGACACTCACTCATAGAAGAAAACACTAAGGAAACAAATTCAAGTTGAGCTATAGAATACAAAAACATATGAGTTAAAGAAGTGTGCTACCACACACTCTGCCTTAGAATCACATATTAGTATCCTGAAGAACAAACAAGGAGACCTTAATGCATTATATCATTTTTTTCTACAATGGCCAATAGTGACAACCACAACCAAGGCTCAAATAGATCAATTGTAAGTTCAAATACTCCAAAGAGCCATAGTGTATGATGCCTTATAGGACATAGATGGGTAGTCTAGGCTGCAGATAGAGGCACTACATGCATAATTTCAATGGATCTAAGATCAAAGAGATCGAATCCAAAACAAATTCCACCAACTCTGGGAGGTGCTCAGTTTAAGGACAGCTCATATCACTGAAGTCCTTTAGGAATTATAAAATTTAGCCCAAAAGATACAGATTCCCCAAAAACTTCCAAAGGTAGAGAAGCTCCTATTATAGATCCAAGTGCAAACCCAACAATTATATCTAGCCAAGACCTAATGGGACAACACATTTGCAAGAATAAAGGAAATCTACAAGGATATCCTTCTAACAAAGTAGCATTGAATTGAGGATAAGTCAACATTTTGAAAGGGGGATGATGTTAGATGGAAAGATTAATAGTGCAAAATAATACAAACACTGCCAGGAAAAATATACCACATCTTTTTGGAAAGAGCTTGTGGAGCTTAAGATTGTAAAGATACCATCTAGGCTAGAGGTAGCATAGATGGGTAATTTCTCATCTTGTAGATATATGTATAGGGAAAGATATGAATGAAAAAGCATGCATGATGTGTATAAGAGGTAAAAGTGTAGACATGTCAAAAATTCCTTAATCCATATCACACATCTTGAATTGCATTTTTCCATCATCGACACCTTTTTCATTCCTCATCCTTGCATTTCACTTCATTTGCATCATAATTCTCTTTTAACATCATTTTTCACCAATTAACCCTATTTTTCTCTATTAATTTAATGACCTTGAATTGTTTAATTAACTCATCATTTTCATCACTAATTTCCCCCTTTATCATCCTAATTGGATAATTCCTAATTGTTTAATTAGTATCACCTATATTCTTATAATCCTATCATGATTAAGTAATCTTGATTATTTAATTATCCTATATTTTAATCTTCTTTTCACATGAATTAAATAATTCCTAATTATTTAATTATCCCTATTTTCCCTCCACAAAGCATATTCTTTTGGAATATTCCATTTCAAAATATCTCAACCAACTTGTTTCAACCATTTATGACCCTTGATCTTGAAATCAATCCTCATCCATTGATCTTAAATATATTAACCATTTTCCCAAAATGGTGGAGCAAGCTTGAGTTATAACTGATCTCCTCCATACATCCTCCTTGATTCACTCTCCTTTGTGGGTGTTTTTGATCAATCTCAACCCTTCTTTGTGGGGTTTCTAACTCAATCTCATCCATTGATCCAATTTCATCAAATATATAAAAGAACCCTCACCCCTCTCATAATTCATCTAGAGAATTTGTGAAGAGATCATGCCCAAATGAGTCTTGAGAAAATTTGAGCATTCACCATTGCATTCTAGGTCATCATCAAGCTTTTGCAATCATGGAGGGTTTGTGTTGAAGAGAAATCCAACATATCAAATCAACACAAATACACTCCACCACGGTATGGTAAGATTGTTATGTTTTGAGTTCATTTGCGGTTCCATTTGATTGAGCTAACCTTGTTTTTTGAATTCATAGCTATGGAAATTTCATTTCATGAGTAGGTGGGTTTCTAATCCTTGTTTTGGTTTCATTTTTATTGAATTCATTGCTTTAATTCATGTCCATTTTCTCCCCTTACATTAATTAGAGATAATTAGTGATGAAAAACTTTAGAGTACATAAGCAAGATCCTAAATTGCAAAAACTTATGGACAAAGTACTTGGGATATATCCTAACACATACTTTTTGAAACTTGCACAACATGGTGCTAAGTTACCTATGAACTTTAGCATTTATTCTCTTAGAGACCCATCCCTTATCCACATGGATGATCAAACAATTGTTAGACAATTCCCAAAACAAACAGTGGAACCAAGGATACCCCCTATCGTTTAAAATAAATTGTATACCTATGTCGAAATTGTAATGGTTTGACTTTAAAACTTGATTAAGGAAAAAATATTCAATAAAACACTATCTAACCAATTGGAAGCACAAGATATCATAGTTACAAATATAAATTTGAAAAATAGAATTTTATCCCTCATGGAAAAAAATTATGCTATTTTTACTGAGCATCATTTCTAAAAATGTTGTTTACTTAAAAACTAGTTTTCAAAGGAGATGAAAAAGAAGTGCAATATGATTCCAAAATTTTGAAAAAATATATTTAGAATCTATAGACAAAATTATACAAATCACTAGTTTGCATCATCTTCAAATTCTTCAATGATTTAGCCACTATAGGTGCCCAAAGTAAAGATTTAGTTAGAAAAATTATTTGTCCGGTTTGGCCAAAATTGCTTCCATTATTGTGGGATCACCCTCGAGACCCTAATGTCATCATGTAAAATTTGGGTAACTTACCACCTACACAACAACAATATGCAAAAAATCAGCAAACCAACATCCCCCCATCTCAACCTACAAAAACTCCCAAAGCCATCTTCCCAAATGACAAGGAATCATAATATAGAAGTTTTAGAATGAGAAAACCACTATAGTATTTTAAAACCACAAGCAAAGCACCTCCTTGGAAAACCCACGCCCCATTTGGAGAATAAATAATAAAATAATAAAAATTACTCAATGCTCACATGGCCAATCAAATTTGGTCAATCTAGTGTGCTCCATTATTCTCCAATGGCTCTGATGGCTACATGAAAGAACATGCACCAACATGAAAACTTGGGCACCCCAACATGAAAGAGCATGCAAATCATACAAATCAACATGCAAGGACACACATTGATGAGTGTTCCCCACCTTGAAATGAATTCCTAGGATGGAATATTCCTCTAGATTTCTCTAGAAATATTTACCAAAGTAAATTCACCTCCAAAATTACAATTAAAAATTACCATAGGGGAAAGTTACAATATTTGGAAATTAAAATAATTAATTCGCCACACATTATCCCTTATTGAAAATACAAAACAAGGTAGGGAAATATTTTGGTTGATGCAAGATTGTCGATGATCGTAGATGCTCCTACATCACAGAGGTGGCCCTTAGGGTCTGACACAAATTTTTGCCAACTTTCCTTCCTTTTATGCTTTATACTTTCTTTATTGTTCTCTCTAGAGTCTCAACAATGGAACCAATGTTGGCAAGAAGAATGAGGAAGTACAATAAGAAGATTTGTTTCCCATGACCTCTTATGTAGTCAATTTATACCCCAGAGGATATAATAAGATAAATAAGCATTTGTAGTAAGGTAGTGAGATGAACAAAGAATGTATGTTGTGCTAACAACAAAAGAATCATTCATTCATCCATAACACATATATAGATAAACCCTTATATCTCCTTATATTATATTATAATGGTATAGAAAATGCAGGTCTTAGTCTTTGCTCTTATCATATATCTCCTTTATTTGTCCATATATCTCTTTACATAGGTTTGCATTGCATATATATAGTTTCCCCCTTAGGGACGTGACTTGTAATTACATCTAATGTCTCTTCCTTCCTTTGCAAACCCTTTGTAGTAGCCTACGGTCAAATCTTCTTTTTCCCTTAACCTGCTAACAACACCCTCATGAAAAAATTTAAGAATATTCTTACTCATAATATTTGCAACCATTACGAATAGATAGGGAGATAGGATCACCCTACCTAATCCCCTTTTTAGCACTGAAGAAACCTCTAGGAATTGAGAATTTAACCATAGAAACACATTCCTTGATGGGGTTTAGAATCATTTTCTTGAAGCCAAATCTCGTTAGTACTTTAAAGAGAAACCTCCATGTAACATTATCATATTCTCTGGATATGTCAAGTTTAAAGGCCATATCAGTAGTGTTACTCCTATCCATGGAATGTAGGATTTCATGGGTGGAGACAACAAACCCTTTGTAGTATCCTATGGTCAAATCTTCTTTTTCCCTTAACCTGCTAACAACACCCTCATGAAAAAATTTAAGAATATTCTTACTCATAATATTTGCAACCATTACGAATAGATAGGGAGATAGGATCACCCTACCTAATCCCCTTTTTAGCACTGAAGAAACCTCTAGGAATTGAGAATTTAACCATAGAAACACATTCCTTGATGGGGTTTAGAATCATTTTCTTGAAGCCAAATCTCGTTAGTACTTTAAAGAGAAACCTCCATGTAACATTATCATATTCTCTGGATATGTCAAGTTTAAAGGCCATATCAGTAGTGTTACTCCTATCCATGGAATGTAGGATTTCATGGGTGGAGACAACAACATCTAGAATTTGATGACCTAACACAAAACCTTTTTGACAGTAACAAATCATTTTCTCCAAAAGAGGTTTTAGCCTATTGACAAGCACTTTGGAAAAGATCTTATAAATGGTGTTGCAAAGGCTTGTGGGCCTAAAATCATCCATAATTGCAAGATCAAGAATTTTAGGGATGGGGGCAATGAAATTGTTATTTAGATGCTTAAGCAACTTCTCATATTTGAAGAAATTTTTAGCAGCTAAGAAGACATCATCTCTAACAATGGCCCAAAAATCTTGAAAAAAGGCTAAGGGGAAACCATCTGGTCCAAGAGCTTTAAAGGCCCCCATAGTAAAAGTTGCAGTCCTAACTTCCACCTAGGTTATAGGCCTTAAAAGGAGGGCATTATCATTCTCTATTAAAGCAATTGGGTTGTTGTCCAATGGTTTTTCTTCTAATGTACCATAATGGTTAATATTATATTCCATCATTGAGTGTTGAAAATACTTAGAGGCTATTTTCCCAATCTATTCATTTATAGTACCCTCCACCCCCTTAACACCCATAAGTTTGAAGATTAGGTTCTTAATCTTGTGCTTTAGGGTAGATAGGTGGAAAAAAGAAGAGTTATGGTCACCTTCTTTTAGCTATTGGATTTTGGATTTCTATTTCTAGAAGATCTCTTCCTTTTTTATCACTTTAGCCCAGTCAAGATGAAGCTCCTTCTCAATCTAGCAAGTTTCCTCATTCACATCACCACCAACCATTTTAGCTTGAATTTCCTTTAGATTAGTAGAAAAATTGCTCTTAAGTTGAAAAACATCCTTGAAGAACTTCTTATTCTACACTTTCACTTTTTTGATATATTTGAATTTATGATTCACTCTAAACATAGAAAAGTCTTGAATGGGGATGTTCCACAACCTAGAGATACAATCCTTGAAACTATGATGAGTGAACCACATTATCTCGTACATGAAGGGGAAGGGCCCAAAAGGGGTAGAATCTTTCCAACCTAGAAGGAGAGGGATATGGTTTGACATAGATCTCAATAGAGATAGGAGGTTGAAATCATTAATAAACTCCTAGTTAGGGGAGATCAAAATTTGGTCCAATCTAACCTAGATAATTTGTTCACCAAATCTACTATTAGTCTAAGTGAAGAGTTGAAAATTGATTTCTATGTCCATGAAACTAGTAGAGTTTAGTAGCTCTTCCAAATTAGCCATATTGTCAGTGTAGTCCATTAGACCCCCAAGTTTTTCAAAAGGAAAAAGAGGGGAGTTGAAATCCCCAATAATCATCCTTTGAGCCTCCTTATTACCCAAAAATTTTGTGGCCAAATCAAGCTAGAGGGATTTTTTGGAATTTTGCATGTTGGGGGCATAAATATTTAAGATATTTTAGGTAGGACCAACTGAGGAGAACTCAATTCCCAAACAATGCCTATAGTGATCAAATAAGAATCCACTTCACTTATTTGAATTCCACATGGTAACTAGGCCACCTAAGGCACCAATTGCATCACTAATTAGGAACTGAGTAGAGGGAAATAGATTCTTTGCAATAGCTTCAAAATTGGTGCTATTCGTTTTGACTTCTTGCATTAGTAGGATGTCAATATTATTCTCTAAATGTTATTTTTTTAGAGCTAAATACTTGTGAGGGCTATTAATCCCTTTGATATTCCAAGAAAGCGTCTTCATTTACTATTCTTCTTGGAGGATGTCTCTAGTGTTCTTTTCCTTCTAATAGTTCAATATCCTTTATTGTTTCTCTTTACCTTGTCTACCTTTGAGAGGGTATTCCTTCCTTGGTTTCTACACCTACATCTATTTTTTTATTCTTTCCTTTTTTCTTAGGGGTCGTCAATCCTTCCAAGTCCAACAGATGACTATCTGTCTGAATACTTTTGTCTACATTTGTAGAAATAAGTGGACTGACTATTTTTGTATCCATCAAAGTTTCACATTATGGGGGAGAGGTCTCCATGAGGGTCTAATTATTAATGAATTCACATGATATTTCCCCTTCTTGCTTATGCTTCACTACATAGGGTAGCCTCTTTCATTTTATTCATTAACATTACATTCTCTTGTTTTGCATCTTCTACCGTAGTACTTACCATTCTTAAAGGAGCATAGTGGGTTAGAGGAGTATTTGAATTTTATTCTTGATTCCTAGATTTAGGAGGGGCTAAGGATATTCAAGATATCCTCCTTGAATGGATAGCCCTTTGAGGAGTCACCAAGTAACACTGCGAGCCTTTTAAGCTTTTGATTATCCTTCAATGAGGCTTTAAAATAAAAAATTAAGTGATCAATTTCAGAGCATTTTTGACAGAAGACAATAGCATTTTCATAATAGATTGGTTGAGACCATTTCCCAAACTTGGAGTTCAAAATGATGAAATTTGGAAGGGTCTTGTGGATGTCAATATTCATATAGAAGCAAGCGAATACTATACTACATTTTTTTCTTGTTATGATGTCTCTCATAATGAAACTCCCTAAGGAATTTCCATTCCATTGAAACACCATATCATTCTAGAACTTGAGTGGTAGACTAGGTAGTCTAACCCACACAAGAGTTGTTTTGGGGTGATCCCACAAAACCTGGGTTTACAATTTTTAGGAGATTCTTATTTTGTTGAAATCATATATTTTAGAAAACATAACATTTCTAGTTTCCTTAAAATTTATAATAAAGCATTCCATCAAGAGGGTTTGATCAAACCACCTTAGATCAAACCTCCGCTTTTAATGTAACCCCGCCCAGTTTTAAACCATACCCCTATAATGTAGTCTCCTTACACCTATCAAAAATGTCGATAAAAATAACTTCTTTGATTTACCTTTGGGGATCAAATAAATTCATTTAAAATTTAGTTTCGTAATTATGTAGTCCTTATTATAAGCTTCCCAAAAGTATAATTTTTAAATAAATTCTAATTTTTATTATTATATTTATTTTTATTTCTTGTGAAACGTAGGTTTTTCACCTAAAATTAAACTCTTGCTCAAGTATTACGTGGAAAAATAGAAGATTGTCAAAAAAATTGAAAATATGAGTGCACCGCATATTGAAGTCCTCGATCCAACAATTTTTTTTGAATTGAGGCATACAAAAAAATTCTATGCTATACCATGCTATGTCTAAATTGTAATTGGTTTGACTTCCTCGGAACTTGATTAAAGAAAAAATTCAATAAAAAACTATCTAACAAAGTGGAAGCATCTTTAGGTATCTGAGTTAAAAATCTAAATTCAAAAGAATTATAATTTTATCCTTCATGGAAAAAAAATGTATGCATTATACTCTATGAGCATTACTTTTAAAAATGTTGTTTTCTAAAAACTAATTTTTGAGGGAGATGGAAAAGAAGTGAAATATGATTCCAAATTTTGAAAAAAGAAATATTTAGAATCTACAAAAAAAATGTCACAAATCACTAGTTTGCATCATCTTCTAATTCCTCACGGTTTATCCACTATAGGTTCTCAAAAGTGAAGATTTAGTTAGAAAAAATCAGTTCAGTGTCCAATTTGGCTAAAACGTAAACCACTATTGTGGGATCACCCTTTGTTTAGATCTGTAGTAAGGTCAAACCTTGGCTTCCACCTACATAAAGATAAGTTATTCTTGTCATATAACTAGGGGCATAAAGAGAGGATCAACAAAAGATCATCTTGGATGTGAACTTAAAGAGGAATAGACACCCTACCATAATGCTTGCATCAACATTGCACTTTAAAGTCCATTTGGTAGCAGTCCAATGTCAGACCATGTCAATAGAAGGATGAAAGGAAAAAAAAATTACTAGCACATTATCCACTAAGGAAATCATGCTTTCAATTGTGGAGTATGGTATTGTTATTTTCATTCCATTGTTTGACTCAGTGAACATGGGCAAAGCATTTTCCCCCCAAAGTCACCTTGGTTTTCTCTAATGAGAACGCTTTTCCAAACCTTGGGGTTCAGAACAACAGACTTCATAGGGCGCTAAACCATCTAGCTGAGAGTCAGTGGGGAGAGGGTCCCTTGAGTTAGGGGAGCTAGCATGTGTCATTTGTACACCTGATAAAATTAGGGATAGGGGAGGGCACCATGAGGGTCCCCATGACAGGTGCTCACCATGCATAGAAACTATTTAAAATTTGTGAAGCAAGAAAGTATAACATTGTTATTTTTTTTAGGGGTTCAAATGTTAGGTTCATAAAAATGTAAAGAAATAAAATAATTTATGCTCTTAAAAAAAATTAGATTTAATAAATAGAACAAGTAATACAATCCAATTAACCTAATTTAGAGTTGTGACAAATCATGTGACAAAATTTAGAAAACTAGAAATTTAAAAAAAAAAGTACTTAGCTCTAATTTTGATAGTTGATAAGTTGTTGCCCACTCTTTTGATCGTATCTTTTGAGTTTTCTATTAAAATCACTTAAAATTAGATCCGTTAGATGAAAAATGATATGAATTGGTTTATTGTCAAATTTTGGCTGAGGTTGAATATATAAGTGCATAAATGAACTAGATCAAATATGCATGCAAAGAAATGAACTTTGACTTATAAAAATGAACCTATGACCTATAGACATTTTGTAGCCACAGAAAAATATGTGATTTGATGTGTGGAATTGAAATAAACATCTTTGATATTGATAAAAACCTTTGAGAGCTTGGTAAGCAAGAAAATTTTTGTGATAAGCCTCATTGATCAATTTAATGACAATTTTTTTTAAAAAAGATGATAAAGAACAAACAACAATCGAAGTGATACAACTATTGCAATGAAGGCATCCCAGGCTTCCCTTTGGAAACCCTACTAATGTGTGTTCCTCACACCGGGTGCTCTCAAGGGCATTTGTAAAGTGTGTTTGGCTCCTAGAACGATGGTGATGGAGCTCTTACCGCAGATGCTTCTAGTTCAGGCCTCAAGGTGTTGTCGGGCGACACCATTTGGCTCACTGATTCAAGCAGCGGTTCTAAGGGGAGAGGGCTTCATCCGGTGGGTCCGGCCCCCTCACCAATGTTGTTTCAGTGGATCTGAAGGTGGAGACATAAGAGGAAATAGTGGAGAATGTTTTTGAGCTCTCTGAAACTAGAGTGATCTGCCGATTCAAGGGCTTTTGGCCCAATCTCCCTCAACTGCATTCTTGGATTTCCAAGGAATGGCAGCCTCTAATCTCTAGTAAAAAAAATATTTTCCCCATGGCTAAGGGGTTTTTTGTGGCTAAATTTGACAATGCTCAGGACAAAAATATTATTCTTTGTAACAATTTGTTTAGTTGGGAGAATAAATTTATGTTGATGATTAAGCATTGGCATATTGATTTCAACCCTGCTTCTGAAACTTTTAGCAAAATCTCGATTTGGGTTCGGTTGCGTTACCTTCCCCTCCACTTATGGTTTGAACCCCTTTTGGTAAAGGTGGGTGATGCCCTAGGCGATTTCTTGTTGGTAGATGCTACTACTTCTGACATACTTCATTCCACTTTTTCCCGAATTTTGGTTGAAATGGATGTTTCAAAAGGGTTTCCTGCTGAAATCTTAATTTAAACTTCAAAGGGTTCTTGGATACAATCCTTGGACTATGAAGGGATTCCCTTTCACTGTAGAAGATGTTTTAAAACAAGTCACGCTACTGCACAATGTGGTTTCGAGAAAAATGTTTCAACTTCTTGGTGGAAAGGTGTCTCTCAATAGCATTATACGGTTGAGAAGAATGTTGATCAACATAGGAGCTTCTCTGAGGTGGTTGCTTCAGAATCACAAGCTCGTGAGGTATCCCCTTCGGATCTCTCTTCTGGTGGGGTTGCTAAAACTGAATACCTAGTTGATACCCCTAAAGTTCGTGAGGTGGCTGCTTCTGATTCTCTAGGTCTTGGGACGCCCCATTCGGTCGTCTCTTATGGCGGGGTCACTAAGGCTACCCCTATTGAATCTTTGGTTGCCATTTCAGGGGAATGTGCTTTGGCTTCCCCTTCTAGTGGCTCTTCAGAAAAGTCTTTATTTGTGCAAAGGAATCAAGATGTAACCCCTAATACTTTGGTTGTTGGCTTTCATCTTCATGAAAGTAGTGAGCTGGTGTGGCACAGTAAGGCGGTGCAAGTGGAAGATGGTTGGATCATAGTTAAGGGTAAAAAAGATAAATCCTCTTAGTCATCTTTCGACATGACTCTTTGCTCCCACAAGAAAAATGTTAAATGTAAATCTTAATAGATCTTGTTTTGGAGCTGGTCTTTTTCGCTGGCTGCTTGCTGTCTTTTCTGCAACCTTGCTCTTTTTTGTTAAAGGGTTCCAGATCCCTTCAAAATTTGTTTTTCCCAATATCAAAAACAATCGAAGTGATATTGATGTAGTTATGATAATTTTAAGTGAGTGAGACTTGTGACCAATGCAAATGGAATGTAATGTAATGGATATTGGAATGGCCTAGTGCACTTGAGCCATGTTTTACTATTTTTGGTCTAAGAGTCAATGTGAAAAGTTGAATAATAAATGATGAATGATTTTTATAACATATAAATGAAATAAAAACTTCCTAATAATAAATTAACTACTTAATTTTTTTATGGATTCATTTTAACCTTTTGAGGGGCTCCTTTTCCCTCAATTGTGTCATCTTTCACTTTCATAACAAAAACCTCTTATCTTCCAAAGGGGTTTGATGTTGGCAGCCAATGGCAATCCTAACCTATTTTGAATCCAACACCAACACCTTATCATGGGGCTAAGAACCAATGGAGTCCATATTTTCATGGGAGACGAACCTAGATAAGAACCAAGTTAATCTTGGTAGCATCAAAACTAGTTGACCGTATTTTTAGATGAATAAAATTCTTATCATGAAACTAGGGACCTTCTTGAAGAACATGGGAGCAACCTTCGATGGGTTTGAGGGAGAATAAGAGGAATCCATTCATCAAATCCTTCACACTCAACAAACTTGGAGGAGACCAACAATCAAAATCCAAATTGCAAATAAAATCAATGTTGGGTCTATGACCTAAGAATCTCCCCATAAGAGTAGAATACAAGCCAGCAGTAGCTCTATCCAACCACATATTTGGAAGAGAAAGAATAGATATTTGAGGAGAATTCACTCCCAAATTTGTAGGAGGAATGGGGGCTTGCACTCGAGAATGAAACCCCATATCGTGGCCCATGCCAGGAGAAGAGGAAGGTTGAGAAACCACATCAGTCCACATAGTATAAATATTGCCCCACACCACTTGGAGGCATTCTCCAAGATCATTTTAACACTAACCACTCTATAAATCAATACAAGCCCCAAATAAGTCAAAGAAGAGGCCAACTTTTGGGGAAGGAAGCCCTACATAGACCAAATTAGGAGAGGATATGAATGTTCATAGACAAAACATATTTAGGATGATGTCTAAAACATAGCTTCAATAAAAATATCAAACAAGGGTTTATCATTTGATTCCTCAACCCAAAGAGCCTCCCCATCCATATCAACCATTTCTTCAACTTTTTTTATATTCTCCCCTTCAAACCAAAAATCCTCACTACTACTTGCATTTTCATTCTCATAAACACACAGAAATGAGATCATGAGACATAGAAATCCCAAAGTGAAAAATATTCTTTGGAGTCGTCATCACCTTCTCCATCATCTAAATCACCCTAATTTTCACCTATTAGGTCACCACTCATGCTTGCACTTCCATCGTGATTTTCCACTCTTTTTTATAGTTGATAAGTAGGTGTCCACTCTTTTGATTTTACTTTTGATTTGTATATTAAAATCACTTAAAATTGATATGTTAGATGTAGAATGATAAATCATTCTCAAATTTTGGCTAAGGTTGAATACATAAGTGCATAAATGAACTAGATCAAAACCACATGTATAAAAATGAATTTTGACTTACAAAAAAGAACTTATAATTTATAGATCTTTTGTAGCCAGAAAAAAATATGTTTTTGACGTATGGACCTGAAATAAAGATTGGTGATATTCATAAAAACTTTTAAGAGCTTGGTAAGCAAGGAACTTCTTGTGATAAGCCTCATTGATCAATTTAATGACAAGTTTTTGAAAAATGTTGATAAAGAACAATAGACAATATAAGTGATATTGATGTAGCTATGATAATGTTAAGTGACTAAGACTTGTGACTAGTGCAAATGGAATGTAATGTAATGGAGATTGGAATGACCTAGTGCGCTTGAGCCATGTTATACTATTTTTTAGTTTAAGAATCAATGTGAAAAAATGAATAATAAATGATGAATAATTTTTATCATATATAGATGCAATTAAATTTTCCTAATAATAAATGAATTACTAAGTGTTTGATGGATTTAAATATTTTAAGAGCCTTACACATTAACTAATTCTATAAGGACCTCTTTAAAAAGATAAATATGTGTCTAGATTAACTAACTATAAGAGTAAACAATTTGAGAAGCCTAATTTTTCATCGATGTAGCAATTCCTACGTGCGCTCTACAATTTTCAAATTTTGAGTACTCTTGTGGTATGCCATGTTGCATCCTGGTGGAGGGCCCCAGTAGGTTTCCCCATCCAAAACAACATATTTTGTGATATCAAAGGATGGTGGGAAATTTTTTCCCATTGCCCAAAAGGGTGGTGCAAAATTCAATATGGCTTCATCATTTTCTAGGTCCTTTACTTGAGATGTTGAAAAGTCTCTTGCTTCCCCTTTCAGGCCTTGATTCTTTCTTCTCAAATGAAGATATGGTATCTTATGTGGATAAGCTAGTTGGTACTAGACCTTTTTTTACAGGGATGATGAGGGTTTTAGGACCTATGGAGGCTAGCTATTATGTGAAAAGTCTTGAAGTTGTGATTCCCAATGAAATCTTGAATGAGACAATCGTGGGTCTCCAACTTTCTCTTGTAGGCAAGTTCTTGTTCTTCAGACCAAACATAGATCAGGTAAGGAAATGGTTTGATTCCTCTAGGAAACTTAAAGTAATTGTGAATGTAAGTGCTATGGCAAATGGCTTATTCCTATTCAGTTTTTTGAATCATGAAGATTTACTTAAAGTGCTTACTAGAGGACTATGGGCCTTCAATACAAACTTCAAGAAATGCTTATCCTTGTGTAAATGGAAACCTAGCTTCAATCCCTCTACGGATCTTGGCTCAATTTCTCTAACTTGGATTAGACTTTTGAGACCCCCTCTTGAGTTTTGGAACCAAAAGGTCTTCCAAGGTATAGCGAATTATTTCAAAAATTTGTTGGTGGTTGATAAGGTTACTTTGCAAAAATCCAGACTAGTGTTTGCAAGGATATATATCAATGTTGTATTCATTAAAGTTTTTCCCTCATCTATTTCTCTGAAATCAAGGTTTGGGATTTGGAATCAAGCTATTGAATATAAAAATGTTGGAATATTTTGTAAGCTATGCCAAAAGTTTGGCCATTTAAGTGACTCCTATAAAAAACAATTCTCACATAAAATTAATGACCCCTCAGCAAATGACCATTATTAATACAAAGAGAAAGATAACAACTTTAGTAGGGATAGGGTTTCATCATTTCCCCATTTCAAGTAGTCTAAGAAGGCCAAGAAGGAGCAAAAGGATGAAGCAAAAAGGGGAGAGGATAATAAAGAAAATGACATATCTATTACCCCAATTAAGAAAGATTTTCAATCCCAAAATGGTATTCATAATGAAGGAAGATGTTTGAGCAAAAAAAATGAAAGTAGTAACCCCCTAGAATCCCTTTTCCCCTCTTCCCCAAAATGATTTGGAGAGGGAGAGTTTGTGACTAGTCAAATTGAAGGAAATAATTTGAAGGTGGCTTTGAGTGAGGAAGATGTTACCTTGCAATGGAATCACAAAAAATCATGCAGGAATCCTTGGCCTTGTTGGGGTTTGGGGAAAATGAGTCTCATGCACCCCAGTTGAAGCTTTCCCTTGAGGGTGACTTAGAGGAATATTGGAAACAAGTTAATGGAAAATCAAAAAAGAAAAAGAAAGTAGTTGTGGGTGGAGATGAAAAGCAAGGGAGACCTTCACAGAGGTAAATTAGGGCTAGGGAAGCTGCTCATGGGGTGGCTTCTAGAAAATAGAAAACCCTTGATGGTCTCTTAAGACAAAAAAAACATAAAAAATAAAAATGTAGGAGGCTCAAACTCCATCCATCAATATCAGGTGATTACTAACTATTATTAGTTGTCTTTAATGAAGATTATTTCTTGGAACGTTCATGGGCTAAATATCCCCCTAAAACAATATTGTGAAATGTTGTATTATCGACCTGAAAGTGGATATTTTACCTATCCAAGAAACTAAAATGCAACAATTGGCCTTTGATTAGATAGTTAAAAATATTTTTCCAATGATAGAGTATTGTGTGAGTAATGTTGATGGAGCCTCAAGCTGTTTAGCTACTCTAGGGAACCCAATAAGTTTAAAAGGCGTCAAAGGAAATGGTAGTAAGAACAATTTGGAAACTATTATGGAAGACTAAAAGAATTCAAATAAATGGCATCTCATAAATGTTTATGCCCCTAAATCTATGGTTTTTAGACTCCATCTTGGGGTTCTTTATCAACCCTTATTTCAAGTAGACAAAAGGAGAACTAGATACTTGGAGGGGATCTCAACACCCATTATTCCCTTCAAATAAATAGGGAGGTTTGGAGGACTACTCAGACAACATGATGGACTTTGTGGAATCAATTTCCTCTTAGGGCTTGTTGGATGTTGACCTTAAGGGCTCCAAGCTCACTTCGTCAAACAAGAAACAAGGAAACAATCATATCTAGGTAAAGTTGGACAAAATGCTTATTTCTAGTGGATGGGACATTTTTCAAAAGTTCAATTTAACCGCCCTTTTAAGGATTGGTTTTGACCACAGTGCTCTTCTCTTGGATTGGGAGGAGGTTTGGTCTAGGGGACCCTACCCTTTTAGGTACAAAATCATGTGGACCTCTCATCCTAAATTTAAGGAGCTCATACAAAAATGGTGGAGTATACCTTGTTAAGGTACTCTGATGTACTACTTAGCCCAAAGAGGAAAAGGATCTTAGCAGAATTTTTGTAGGAGGGTTCTCTCTTACACTTCTAGGGTTTTTCACCCTAAAAGGAGAAAGGTATCCCACAAAAACATGGAGGTTCACTAAAGATTAATGCTAATATGATTGAAATATGTCTAAATGAATGCTAAATCAAAGCGATAAAAGAAATGAATTATTAATAAAACCTAAGAAATGCAAGTTGTTTGAAAACACATTGTGATATGTAGAAAGATAGATTGAATGCAAATAATACAAAGATAAAGAAGCAAAATAGAAAGAGTGCACTGAAGCGATAGAGGCTAGGGTGAAGACTAGAAATGTTTCAAATTTAGAAAATCTACTTTTCTGGCCAATTGGGACACTTACCAAGTTGGGTGACTTAGTCCTAGATCCGAAAACTACTCGGAGCCGTAGCCAAATGGGTATCAGATCCACAAAAATTTGAAAAACATGCACAATGGGACTAATTGGCCACTCTTTTGACTTAGTCCACTTCTTGGCTTTTTGAAAATTCAAAAGTGGAATCTTTAGCTCTTGGATGACTTCGGTTCCCGACAGTGTCCAATTGGAAATTCTAATTTTGGCACTATAAGTGACTTTTTTGTGGATATTTTCACTTATTCAACAAGTATATGACTTCAAAAGTTTGAAACCTATTCTTCAATCATGTCCAAGCCATCCAAGCACCTAAATTTGCAATCACACAAAGGAAGAGAGAGAAAATGTTGATTGTTATGGATTGGGGGTTTTCCTTGGTCAAACCCCATTTAGGTATTAAACCAAAATGATGAAATAAGAAAATGAAACATGAAACATGAAACAATGCAATTAGAAACTTTCCATGATGATTGATCTTGAATTTCTGCAACAATGGATGAAGAATCTTGCTCTTGAATGCCTTAGAATTGAGCTTGAATGCTATCTTGATGACTTAAGATGTTAAAAACCTAGCTTTCTTGACTTGATAGAGATAATGAATGACAAATGGGTAATGAATGAATTAGGGTTTAAAGGTCTCCTTTTATAGAGGAGAGTTAAGAAAAAGGATCATGATCAAGGGCCAAGATTAAATTAGAAAATAATTTAATCAAGGGTGGAGGTTAATTGAGAGAAGAAAGACATGGACAGATAAAGACTTGAGGTGGAAGATAAGATTGGCATGGAAAAAGAGGTATTAAAAAGATTATTTAATTTAGGTGGCCATCATAGGAGAAATAAATAAAATAAAATATTAGTTTTATTTATTTAGAAAGGTGAGAACAAATATATAATTAAATAATTAAAAATAATTATTTAATTGGGGAGATAAAAAGAATGATAAATAATTAAATAAATATAACTATTTAATTATAGAAAGAAAAGGTTAATGAATAATTAAAATAATTAGAACAATTATTTAATTATAGAAGAAGAGGGAAAGCTAAATTTTGAATTAAAATAATATTTAATTCAAAAGTATAGAGATAAAAGTCTAGAAGTGTGAAAGTCATTTACACCTTAACACCTTTACAAGACACATGCATTTTATTTATTTGCAAGGGTCCAGACCTAATGTGGATGTGTAAAACACCTCACAACACTAGATCAAGGCGTCATTAGGTCCAATTTATCATCAATTATTCCTATATCAAGCAAGGTATACACTTTTGGTGACACAAGGATCAAAGATAAAGTTAAAGGATGGAATAAATCTATTTTGGTAACATCTTCAAAAGAATTCTATCATTTCTAGTTTGAAAGATATTCAAGAAAGGTTGGAGAGTAGGATCACTGATAGGGAGACTTCTAAAATAGAAACAATGCTTCGAGTAGAATGATCTAAAATCACAAAAATGGAGGAAACTTCTAGAAACATAAATCTAGAATTCAATGGTTATAGGAGGGGGATAGAAATTCTAAATTCTTTCATAAATCTAATATGAAGCACATAAAAATAAACAATATAATATCCTTGGTTAAAGAAGATGGTTCCATTTTGACAAGTGAAGAAGAGATAGAAATTGAGGTTGTTTCCTTCTTTAAAGCTATCAGTGGAAATAATGATTAGGTTAATGTTGGGGTGGAGGCTCTCATTGAGATAATACTAAATATGATCTTTGAACAAGACCGAAAGGAGTTGGGGAAAATTATAATGTTGCAAGAGGTCAAGAATGCAATTTTTTCTTTTGGAGATTTTAAAGATCCAAGCCTTAATGGTTTTCCCCCTACCTTTTTTCAAGACTTTTGTGAAGTCATCTCCATTGATCTTTTAAATGTTGCCAGATATTTCTTTAGATCAAGAAGACTGCTAAACAAATTAAATTCAACATTTATTGTGTTAATTCTGAAGAAAAAGGAAGCTACCTCTTTACAAGATTATAGAACCATCAACTTATGTAATACTATTTATAAAATATTCTCTAAGATCATTATTAATAGGCTGAAAGGGGTCCTACGTAGGTTGATCTCTATGAATAAAAAAGGATTTGTTAAAGGTAGACAAATCCTTGATGTTGCTATAGTCACTCATGAATACATCCATTCTATGGAACAAAGTAAGAAACCAAGAATGGCCTTAAAATTGGACATTTTTAAAGTCAATGACAGGGTCTTTTAGTTGTTCCTAATTGTTTCCCTTGAAAATTTTGGTTTGAAAGACCGAATTTTAAAATTGATAAAATCCTATGTCACTTCCCCCAAGTTTTTTGTTTTGATAAATAGAGTTCCTAAAGGTTATTTTTCCTATGGTAAAGAACTAAGACAAGGAGATTCCCTTTCTCCTTATATGTTTATAATTGTTTTTGAAGTTCTAGGGACAAATTTTCAAAAAAAATTGGATCAAGGAGCTCTCAAAGTGATTAAAGTTGCTTCTTCCCTTCTCCCTGCTTCTCATCAGTAGTTTGTGGATGATACCATTCTATTCAGGGCAACGTCGGTTGTTGAAGAGGCCAGTTGGAAATCTATTCTTCAAGATTATGTAGAGGCTTTAGGACAACACATTAATTATTCTAAATGTAAGGTTTATTTCTTCAATACGAAGCAAATGCTCAAAGATAGTGTAATGAGGATCTTAGGCTATCAAGATGTTGTTCTGCCAGATTCCTATCTTGGCCTCCCTTTAAGCACCAAAAAATCCCACTAAAACTTACTAGAATGGTATTTTAGAAAGGATCCAAAAGAAGATGATAGGGTGGAAAGGTAAGCTTCAAAGCCAGGCTGGTAAGCTACAACTCCTAAAAGTCTCACTTAAAAATATCCCTTTCTACTTTCTTTCTCTCTTTAAGATTCATGCTTTCATTGTCAATAAAGTAGAGAAAATCCAAAGAACTTTTCTTTGGACTAGAACAAAAGAGAAAGCTAGGATTGCTCTTGTTAGTTGGGACAAATTTTTCTCTCCTAAAAAATATGGGGGCCTTGGTGTTAGAAGATTAAAACTATTTAATATTTTTCCTTCTCTCTAAAATTAGATGGAATCTCTTGAAAGGTAATAAGGACTGTGTGGACATTTTAAAAGCCAAATATCTAGGAAATTCTGACCTTGTAAATTTTTTGTTCTCATTGGAATGGCCTAGGGGCTCAATCATATGGAACAACATTGTGAAAATACGAAACACTCTTAGACAAGGCATTAGAAGGAGAGTGGGAAATGATAGAAAGATTAGATTTTGAGATGATGCTTGGAGCAATGGTTTGGTGTTGTCCACAATAAATCATCTAAATCCAATTAAGTAGAGGCTTATAAGGATCAATGGGAATTACTTACATGATTATGTTGACTAGGGTGGTGTTAATCCAAAATGGAAGAATTTCAGGGAAAAATTGAATAGAGGTTGGGTCCTAAGGGGAGGGAGATAGAATGTGAGGATTGATACTTCTCATATCTTGGATCCTCTTATAGGTGATTGTCTCTTCTTCTCACATAACATAGAGGATGAATGGATTTGAAGCAGTATCCCTTTAGGGGAGTTCTTTGTTAAATTAGTTTATGCTATGATGAAGCAACTTATGCTTCCCCCTTTGAAATTTGATTGGAATAAGGTCTTGAACACTAATCAAATCCCAAAATAAATTGTTTTTGGTCAGTTGCAGCTCGTGGTAGTATCCTCACCATAGATGTTCTTAATAGAAGAGGTTTTCAGTTCATTAATAGATGATCCCTTTTTTATGAAGAGGTTGAGAGCATTGAGCACTCGTTCTTCGACTATTCCTTTGTTAGGTAGCTTTGGGCGCATGTTCTAAGAATTTTGCTAGTAGATTGGGTCTTCCCCCATTCTCTAAGGGATTTTATGGAACAATAGAATAGTCATCCTTTTAGTCACCCAATTATTGAAGATCTGTGGAAGAAAATTCTTCCCTTTGTGTCATGGGGTCTATGGAAATAAATAAATAATAGAATATTTAGAGATCGAAAGAGGAATAGCATGGAGATTTTCTTAAGCACAAAACAATAAATTCAGGACAATTTAAACTCTTGAAACTATGGCTTCTCTAAAAATATGTCATCATATGTGGATCTTAGGATCAAATAGAATTTGGGAATTAAAAAATACCTACTCATAATTAATTGGGCAAAGATTTTGAGCAGAAAGACAACTAAATGGCTCCCTTTGGACAAAGGTTGGATAAAGCTTAATTTTGATGATTGCTCCAAAGGGAACCTGATGTTGGATGCTACTAGATGAGTTATAAGAGATCATAAGGGTTTTCTAATTGAAGGCTATGCAAAGAATCTGGGTATCTGCACTAGTAATGTTGCAGAAGCAAATATTGCTTGGTGGGGTTTGAAGTGAGTGAGAGAGAGGGGATTTAATAAAGTTGTAATTGAAGGAGACTCCAAGTTGATCATAGATATTCTCGAGGGAGACTCTATCGCTCCTTGGAAGGTGAAGAACTTGATAAAAGATTCAAAAAGAATAATTGAGGGCTTCCATCAATATAAGTTAAACCACACATATAGAGAAAGAAAAAAAAATTCATATGTTGCTTCCAATGTGGGGATCTCCTGTCCGCACTAGGTAAAGTGAAATTATGATGATGTCCCTCAAAACATGAAAGACCTAATTTTAGGCAAGAGATTGGGGATTAATAGGACCCTGGAAAATTACAATGGTGTATGAAGATAGCAAGATGCCTATGACTAAGGTGGCTATGGAAGACTCACGATCTCCCCTTCATGGTACTAGGAAACATTATCATGCCAAAGATTGAATTTCTCAACTTTATATTTTAAAGATATAATGAAAAGAAATGAAACGGGCTATGATTATTATGATAAAGTGCAGTTTGTATCCAATCATAGCAAAGATTTATACTATAGAGACTTTTCTCCCATTTTTGTTATTAATTCATACCTCCTTAACAGGTGAAGTATTGAATGCATATTGCGAAGGACAAAGGCCAAATCATTATATCAAAAGGGAAATGCAATAATGTAAACAAAAACTATAATAAGGTGGCTTTCTCATGTAGGAAAAGGGGTGTCCTCTTAATCATTCATAAGGACACAAAAGAGCGATAAAACCTCTTTCCAAATCCCCATGGATATGTTTGTGGGGTATGTTACTATGGAAAAGCATGACAATATTGAATCTCACATGAACCCCAAGTCCAATCCCTCAATGAAGCCTAATATGCATAAGATTCAAATTCAAGGACATATGTTTGGTCTCTTCATTCATGCCAAGTGGTGTGTTATCTTGAGAATTTGCATTATTGGCCTCGCTCATTCCTCAAAACAATTTTTTTTCCTTTTTTACCTGTAACTATTATAGAAAGGACCTTTGTTGCATTTCTATTTTGGCTCCTCTCATCTAGAGTGGAAAGTTATCTGGTTTTTTGGGTCTCTAGCAGAGGTGGTGGAAGAGTGCAGGGTGTATTATGGGTGGCCAAGGAAGCGGTCAGAACCCCTATTGTGTATTCCTCTCAAGCAAAATGTTGAACTGTGGAGTATTTTTTAGGAAACCAACATCACGCCTTTTTTCTTGGCAATGCAGGGTTTCAAGGATGATCTCACCTCCAAATTTTGCAAATCTTGGAAGGAGGGTTCAATTTCAATTGGCCGTATCCAATTTGACATGACCCCTAGACTCATAGGAGAGGCAACAAGATTATAATGTAAAGGCATAAATGTGGCCAAAGTGAGCAACAAAAACTATCAAAGGTTTATAGATAATTCATTTGAAAATGATGAGAAGCCACAAAGATTTTAGAACAGTTATGATAGGGAGAAGCTACCAGTGCCATTTAGTTTGGTATGCCTCCATATTATGTGTATTTTACTCTAGAGGGAAAATTTAAAACCATCCACGGGTACCATTTTCCTTTCCTGAACCATATTAGGCATAAAGAAAAAAGTAATATCTTGTTTTTTGTTGTTGTCATCTCTTCACTAATGTATTGCTAAGAGCGCCTCCCCTCTACTACACTAGGTCTTATTTTAACCCTTTATAGCCAATAGCCATGTGTTATCTAATACTCCTCAGCCATGATATGTTAAAGTTGTTATAACATTGCAGATTAAGTTGTCCAAAAACAAACCTCACCTGCCTCTGAATAGTCCACCCTTTGAAAAGAAGCCCAAAAGTTGTCTTTTGAAAAATGTTGTTTGTCATGCCCCTTCCATAGTTGAAATGCAGTTTTTCTCCCCCTCTTAAAAAAGGAAAAGCTAGTATAACCCTAATACTTCTAAAAGAAAGTTTTTAGGCCCCTCACCGAGTAAGGGTGTGAAGGATGATGTAGTAGAGATCTTGGATGAAGGTGATCATGGGTGATCCACAATACTAGTTTACAATTTTGGCCAAAACTAGACACTAAGTGATTTTTTTCTAACTAAATATTCACTTTAAGAGCTTTCTAATTGGCTAAGCTTGGTGAAGGAATTTGAAGATGATGCAAACTAAGGGATTTGTGACATTTTGTCTATAAATTCTAAATATATTTTTCAAGAATTTGGAATCATATTACTTCTTTTCCATCTCCTTTGAAACCCTAGTTTTTTTCAGTAAACACCATTTTTAAGAATTGGCATTCGTAGTATAACACAACTTTTTCCATGAGAGGATAAAATCATAATTTTTTAAATTTAAATTTGTAACTCACGGAGTATCTAATGCTTCCAATTTTTTTCATAGTGTTTTTAGTAAATATTTTTCCTTAATCAACTTTCTAGAAATCAAATAATTCTGATTGATTATGGGTAGGCGTATAACACAACTTTTTTTTTTTGGCAATGTATCGAAATTCAATTTTACTTTATTTTTGTTGAACAAGGACTTCAATATCGATGCACTCATATTTTTCAATTTTATTTTTTTGATAATCTTCTATTTTTTCCACATGTAGAACAAAGAGCTTGATTTTCGGTAAAAAACCTACATTCACAAGGAATAAAAAATAAATATAATAATTAAATTAAATTTATTTAAAATTATACTTTTTGGGAAGCGTATAATAAGGACTACATACTTACAAAAAAAAAATTAAATGAATTCCTTTGACCCCCCAAAAGGTAAAGCAAAAGTGGTTTTTTATCAACATTTGATAGGTGTAAAGGAGACTCTATTATAGGTATGGTTTAAAGCTAGTGGGGGTTCTATCAAGGGGTTTGATCTAAGGTAGTTTGATCAGCCACTCTTCAATAGAATCTTTAAATGGAACTTTTAAGAAGCTTAAATCATTATAGTTTCAAATAATATGTGATTTCAACAAAATCAGAATCTCCCAAAATTGTAAACCAACTTTGTGGGATCACATTGATTTAGGTCAACAATGTGATCTAAGTAGTGGAATGGGTGAGAGAAGGTCGACTCGCTTAACCAAAGTGAGTAACCAAAATAAAGGCAAGGATCACAAAGGGAAAAAGTTAGTCTTCGACGAGGCGGTTATGGAGTCCTTGATGAGGAGTATCACCCTTTTCCTGAGGAGGAGAGCTAGGATAATAGATTGCAATAGGCTGACAAACAGCCAGCTAATGTGGTCGAGAAGGATGACAATAGTGAGGAGGAAGAGGTTGAATATGTTGAGATGAATGAGATAAATATAGGAATTGAGGAAGATGAGAATGTGATGGAAATTGGTCAAAAGGAGGAAAATGTTGATAAGAACAAAGGATGGGAGAGCTCGGAGAAACATGGTGAGTTGGGTCTTGTGTCTTCAAAATTTTAAAAACCAAATAAAGGACTTGCAAGGCAGGGTTGATTATATTGAGTCAAACAACGACATACACTTCTTGAAGGAGAAGATTATCGAATTAGATAATGCAGTTAGTTTTATTATATTCCTCACTAAGGGTATAATGCATCGTGTTGTTTTTGGTACTGTCATAGGTCAATCTAAAATGAGAAAGCTAAAAAGAAAGATGGAAAAGAACAAAGAAGAAGAGACGCCGAGGGAGTACACTTTGGAAGATTTTGAGAATGCCTAGAAGAACAACCTCAAGATGTTAAAGGGAGATTGAGAGTTGATCAACAAACCTAAAGAGTAACATTCTTCGTTGTGTTGGGTTCTCTTTTTTGCTGTTTTCTTAGGTTTTGCTCGAGCCTACGTGCTTATTTCTTCCTGATTTTCAAGCTCTATGTGGTTTTTTCCATCTCTTGAGGTCTGTGTGCCTCCTCTTTTTTGTTGTTTAGACTAGTTGGCCTTTAGACCTCTTGTTTATGCTTTATCTTTGTAATTTGAAATCAGGACCTTATGGTGCTTTTTTAATAAAAAACTAATTATAAGAGTACTACTGTAAATCATAAATATACGCTCAAATTAGTATAAAACAAGAGGGGAAAATGCCACTGCGTATTTTTCACTTCTACACATGATAAAGACTTTCTAGAATTCTGACCATATTTTACGGCAAAACTTGTTAAATACGGCCATCAAATTTAAGCCTGTATTATAAGGCATTTGAAGCTGTTTTATTGTACGGGAATAGTTGTAGAACATTTAAAGTACTTGGTTCTTGGTGTTTTTATCTCACAAAGTCTTATTTTAACCCTTTATAGCCATGTGTTATCTAATACTCCTCAGCCATGATCTGTTAAAGTTGTTAAAACATTGCAAGTTAAGTTGTCCAAAAGTAAACCTCACCTACCTCCAAATAGTCCACCCTCTAAAAAGAAGTCCAAAAGTTGTCTTTTGAAAAATGTTGTTTGTCATGCCCCTTCCATGGTTGAAATGCAGTCTTTTTCCCCCTCTTAAAAAAGGAAAAGCTAGTCTAACCCTAATACTTCTAAAAGAAAGCTTTTAGGCCCCTCAACAAGTAAGGGTGTGAAGGATGATGCAGTATAGATCTTGGATGAAGGTGATTTGGGTCAACAATGTGATCTAAGTAGTGGAATGGGTGAGAGAAGGTCGACCCGCCTAGCCAAAGTGAGTAACCAAAATAAAGGCAAGGATCACAAAGGGAAAAAGTTAGCCTTCGACAAGGTGGTAATTATGGAATCCTCGATGAGGAGTATTGCCCTTTTCCTGAGGAGGAGAGCCAGGATAATAGCTTGCAAGAGGCTGATGAACAAGCAACCAATGTGGTCAAGAAGGATGACAATAGTGAGGAGGAAGAGGTTGAATATGTTGAGATGAATGAGATAAATATAGGAATTGAGGAAGATGAGAATGTGATGGAATCTGATCAGAAGGAGGAAAGTATTGATAAGAACGAAGGATGGGAGAGCTCGAAGAAAGATGGTGAGTTGGGTCATGTGTCTTCAAAATTTTAAAAACCAGATAAAGGACTTGCAGGGCAAGGTTGATTATATTGAGTCAAACAGTGACAAAGACTTCTTGAAGGAGAAGATTATCGAATTAGATAATGCAATCAGTTGCATTATATTCCTCACTAAGGGTATAATGCATCATGTTGTTTCGGTATTGTCATAGGTCAATCTAAATTGAGAAAGTTAAAAAGAAAGATGGAAAAGAACAAAGAAGAAGAGACCCTGAGGGAGTACACTTTGGAATATTTTGAGAATGCCTAGAAGAACAACCTCAAGATGCTAAAGGGAGATTGAGAGTTGATCAACAGACCTAAAGAGTAATGTTCTTCGTTGTGTTGGGTTCTCTTTTTTGTTGTTCTCTTAGGTTTTGCTCGGACCTATGTGCTTATTTCTTCCCGATTTGCGAGCTCTATGTTATTTTTTTGTCTCTTGAGATCTGTGTGCCTCCTCTCTTTTTTGTTGTTTAGATTGGTTGGCCTTTAGACCTCTTGTTTATGCTTTATCTTTGTAATTTGAAATCAGGACCCTTATGTTGCTTTTCTAATAACAAACTAATTATAAGAGTATTACTGTAAATCATAAATATACAATCAAAATAGTATAAAACAAGGGGGGGAAATGCCACTGCGTATTTTTCACTTCTACACATGATCAAGACTTTCTAGAATTCTGACCATATTCTACGGCAAAGCTTGTTAAATACGGCCATCAAATTTAACCCTGAATTATAAGGCATTTGCAAGCTGTTTTATTGTACGGAATAGTTGTACAGCATTTAAGGTACTTGGTTCTTGGTGTTTTTTTATCTCATCCATGATCTAAAGCAAGTCGTTACGTGGAATCCAATAAAAGTGGCTACGCATAAATCCATTACATCCCTAAAGGATGCCTTCATCCTTACACATTCTTTGTACTAATTGGTGTGAAGAAATTGCAGGGAAGGGGAATTCTTCGTGACCATTCATTTTTATGGAAGCAAATGCTTATTCTTGTAAAGCGAAACAGGAAATCAGATCTCTTTGGTATCTATGTTTAGTTACCAGACGTCGGGAAAATGGCAAAATGCAGATTCTTTTTTAAAAAGCATGTTACAATTCTCAGAATCGTATGCTCCTACTGAGAGAGATCAACACAAAATCTCCAAAGATAATCTCTAAGATAACAATGGCCACACATATACCATACACAACTGGCACATTTCTTTACCACAAAAGTTTAGATGCTAAACCCAAATCCCATCTTCTTCTGATCCATCTCAATCAAGATTGGATAAACATGAGGCCCAAAAAGAGGTGTTCCATGGTGGCGGTTACCTTAGCAGGTAGATATGTCTAATATTAATAGCTAGATAATCCCTGAATGGAACAGATTGGACCAATGGTGTCAGACCCATTTGATTTTCTTTCTTGTTGGAGCATCTCCACCATGAATTAAGCTTACAACAGTTGAGCACCCATATGCTTAAAGTTTACGAGGATAAGGGATATTACTTTGCTTTCATGCAGATTCCCACAAGAACATGATGCATATTACATAAGATATTATAAGAAAAAGGAGTTTGTTCATAGTATAAAATGACAATCCAGCAGCAGAGAACACATAAGTATTGTGTCACAGACCCAAGTTTGTGAGATCAGATCTTTTCTTCTTGGCAGAAGTTTTGAGCATCTAATGGGAAAGACTGTGGTAGAGACTCTGCCTCCTCAGATCATTAGAGTAGAGAGGCGCCTGTCTGATAAGAGACTGGATACAATATTTGAGGATTGTGCTCTTCTTCTTACAAAGGAAATCAAGCAAATTTCTGATGAACAGGAACAGATTAAGAAAGTTTCTTGCAGATGTGCAGCTTTGGTGCCTCCTGGGCGTTGAGAAGCATACTCATCAGAAGGGCATTTCTACAAACATATCACTGTTCTGAGGAGGAATCTGTTTAATAGATTGATGTAAACTTCCCAAAAAAGGTTTATTTGATCTCAAATTTTCATGTAATGTGTATGTACTGCAAAAAAATTATCTAAATGTTAAGAGATACTTTCCATAACCATGGGTGTTGTACAGAGGAGAGCAAATATCATGTTGGATGCAGATAAAGCATCTTTTATCTCATATAAATGGGTTTTAACTAAGATTGATTGAATGAACATGTATGATTACTAGTATAGCAAAAGGATTAATGGGTAATTATATAACTGTTATATTGCTGCTTAGGGCATAATACTTCAGGATTGATACTAGTTGGGCTATGAAATGGGCCACTTTAATTGTTTACCGAATGGTGCAGACCGACATGTAAAGAAAGACAGGGCACAAAAATAGAGTGACAAACTTTATTTTAGTGTGTTAAGATTTCTGGTTTTAAATTGTGTGAGAGTTTTTTACATCAATGTTTCAGATTATATTCTATGATCTATCATCAGGATGTAATGCAGAAAGAGAAACAGTGATGTAAAAATCTCTCACATTTTAAATCCAGAAATCTTAGCACACTATTGTTATGGACTGTGGAAACTCCATGTTTTTAATAAACTTTTTTTTCAATCTCATGGTTCAAGGAGCATGCATAGAGACCTCTTTTATCAAATCGAGCATGCTTAATGCACTTGTTACCAAAATAATTATAAATTTGTTAAATCCTGTACAAATGTTTTTTAAATTTTAATTAATAATTATTTTAATAAAAAGTAAATCGAGTATTGATGAAGTATGATTATTATTTCTTACAACTTAATGGTGTTAATGTTTATTTATTATGAGATTTTATATTTGAAAAGTAAACTGATTAACAATAATATCTATTAGTCTATAAAGTATAATGTTTGTTGAAGGTTTTGTCAATGGGATTGCAAGTTAAATGGGTTTCATCTTGGGAACATTTCAAGGTTAAGTATGCTTGAGTTGGAGTAGTATTGAGATGTGTGACCTCTCTCAAAAACTCTTGGTATTTCATTCCTATGTGCATTACTTAGATGCAATGAATGCTAAGTAGATCATTCATGCTCATGATAGATGGGTTTGTGTGAAACAATACTTATATAATATGGGTCAATAGTTTGCCTCAAAACTATGCAATTGAATCCTAATAAAACATCATAATTTGATATGTTGTAAAAAATAACTCTTATTTATCAATGGATGAGTTAAAGGGGTGTGTTCATGAATGGTTCATAAGACACAACACTTGCTAAAAGTTTTGTAATGGCTAAGTGGGCTTGATCTTAAAGGAAACTTCATAGTTAAGTATTAAGGGTACTTTAGTTGGAGTAGTACTAGGTTGAGTGACCTTCCAACTAGTCTTGATTTTTCAATCCTATGAACATCATCTAGATGTAATGGGTGTCAGGTTGACTATTAATGCTCATGAGATATAGGTTCACGTGAATCCTTACTCATGCAAAATGGGTCAATGAATTTGAATGAAGACTAGATAGTTGAATCCTAATAAAAAATCATAAATTTGATATAATGTGAACAATACCTCTTACTTGTCAATGATGAGCTAAAGGGGCTCATTCATGATTGAATCATAAGGCACAAAACTTGATGAAGGTTGCAAAGAGATTAGCAAGCTAAGTGGGATTGATGTTTGGGGAAACCCCATGTTTAATTGCACTTGAGTTTCTAAAACTCTAGGATGTGTGACCTCTATGGAATTCTTGATGCTTCACTAAGCATCACCTATATGTAATGAGTGTTAAGTGAACCATCTATGCTCAAGAAAAATCAGTTTGTGTGAACCCTTACTCATGTAATATAGGTCAATAATTTTAACTCAAAACTACATAGTTGAATCTTCATAAAACAACATAATTTAACACGCTCCAAAAAATACCTCCTACTTGTCAATGAATGAGCTAAAGGGGCTTCTTTCTAAATGGTTTGTAAGGCACAACACTTACTAAAGGTTTTACAAATAGGCTAGAAAGCTAAGTGGGCTTGATCTTGGGAGAAATTTCATGGTTAAGCATACTTGTACATTGGAGTAGCACTAGGATGGATGACCTCTTGAGAAGCCTTGATGATTCACCTCTAAGCATCACCTAGGTGGAATGAGTGTTAAGTGGGTTATTCATGCCCATGGAAGATGGGTTCATGTGAACCTCTTCTGATGTAATATGGAGTAATGATTTTGACTCAAACTTATGTAGTTCAATCTTGATAAAACATCATAATTTGATAAATTAAGAAAATACTGCGTACTTATCAATGAATGAGATAAAGGGGATCATTTTTCAATAAATCATAAGGAACAAGACATTTTGAATGTTTTTGCAAATAAGGTAGAAAGTTAAGTGGGATTGAGCTTAGGGAAAATTCTCTGGTTAAGTTCACTTAAGTAAAAGTCATACTAGGATGGGTGACCTCTTGATAATCATTGATGCTTCACCGATGTGGCAATCTCCTAAATGTAATGAGTGATAAGTAGTAAAATGATGCTCATGAGATATATTTTTATATGAATTCATAATCCTATAATAGGGGTTAATGAGTTTGACTAAAAAACTGCAATTAAAATTTCATAAAATATAATAATTTGATAAGCTACAAAAAATGCCATCAAATTATCAATGGAGGAGCTAAAGGGTCTCATTAATAAATAATTTATAAGCCACAACACTTGTTGAAGGTTCTACAAGTGGGGTAGCAAGTCAAATGGGCTTAGTCTTGGGAGAAAAACCATGCACACTTCAATTAAATTAGTACTTGGATGGGTGCCCTCATGGGAAAGTCCCAATGATTCACCTCTATGAGGATCACTTACATGTAGTGAGTGCTACATAGACTGCTTATGCACATTAGAGATAGGTTTGTGTGAACTCCTACTTATGTAATATAGGTTAATGAGTTTGACTTACAACTACAGAATTGAATCTTGATAAACCATCATAATATCTACTAACTAAATATTTTTTATTTGGATTATATGAATTTATGGTATGATTTGCAACATGCCCATTGTTCTTCCCCTTTATTTTTACTATGTTTTACCCACAAGTGAATAGTTTATGCTACTAACATTATGAGCAATAAAAAAATTCTTTTTCATTTGAATAACAAGATGCACATTTGAAACATAACCATTTCAAACTTTCCCATTGCCTAACAAAGAGACATTATAGTATATTTCAAGTAACATTTTCACATTATATAATTTCATGTTGACATTTTCCATTTTCAATTTCTCATATAAGACTAGAGATACATGTTTACATTCATAGCTTCTATGAGCTCAATGATATATATACAAACAAAATACAATGATCTAGATTTCCCCAATGTTGGTGCATACGGTCTCCTAGATGTCCCCATCACTGGTGCATACATTCTAGGTGTCCCCAAACTGGCGCTACATCCTCAAATTCTAGCTGCCAATTGTATGAGGGAGAGCACTCAAGCACTTTTCGCCAACCATGGACTTATTGTGGTCCCCCACACATCTACCTAACTAGTACGATGGCCCTACCCTTCGATGAAGAAATTGGTTTGGTAACCCCATAATCCTAGCCTTCCAAAGCATAGTGTTGTGTCTTGCATATCTAGAGCTACCATACATTGGCTACAACCTACATCCATGATTTCCTACAGGTAGTATGCCTTCCTAGATCACAGTGAATTGACAGTGTAAATAATGGCTACTTACACTACTTTGGCCAAAGAATTCAACACCCAGTACTTTGAGTGCAAATCAACTGCCACCCACTCTTTAGCTCGATTTGGTATTGACCATTCACAATCATAGCACACATTCAATCTAAGGTGATGACATAACAAACTATCCTACAAAGTTATTCCCTTTACCATGGATTTCCCAAATCCCAAGAATAACTAAGTCTTAACAAATTGATTAACTAGGTTACACCCTTTCCCATGCATTTCTCTAACCTTAGGTATAACCAAGTTATAACAAAATATTAGCTAGATTACACCCTTTCCCATGAATTATCTAACCCCAAGAATAACCAAGCTACTCACGCATGTTCAAAAATGACATTTTTATAAAAGTACTATAAGATAGCAATATATTCCACATTTCACTTATCATGCAATATCCATATAGTCTTGATGAACTAAGTATAGTTCTAGTAGCATTAAAGCCATGTAAATTTCAATACAGTGTAAATATGTATTCCCATATAAAAGGGTTTCACCAATTCAATATGCAACTATGAATCACACAAGATTATGTAACATGCCCAACTAGATTTCCCTCAAATAAATTAAAATTGACATTTTGAATATCAAATTTATGACACAAATCCCATAGCTATTTCCATTTAGCAATTCCATGTCCATAAATAAATAAATAAACTGAATAGATATATTAATTTCCAAATTTCAATAGTCAATTTACAAATTTGACTTGGCACTCAATGCCTCAAAGTCAATACATCATATACATTAATTGCATCTATTACAACAATTTCATCAGTTACATCAATGATACATTTACATAAATAGAATTATGATATGATTCCTTTATAGCAGCTCACCTCCACTAGTGGACGAGAACAAGGTTGAGGTGCTTTTCCACCCAACCACAAAACAATGCTTCCCTAGAATTCTTCAATCAATCGAAGAATACCCGACCTTGCACTAACACTTAGCAAGAGATACAGTTTGCAAGGAGGAATTTGTGCATGCCCAACTACATGCATTTCTATCTACAACTAGAATACGCAAGTTCCATGTTAGGTAAATAATAAAGTACAATAGAGAGAAGATGAATAATAGTGGCTTGTTCCATTAATAAAAATGACTGCAAAGCTTGGCCAAGCTCATGCTGCATAAAATGCAACTCATGTTAGATTTGGAAAAGAAAATTTACACTCTTTAGCACCCATTCTTAGAAGAAAAGCTCATCATATCAAAGGGGTATCCCTCCCTTTTATACAATCTATTAGCAACATATCTAGTGTGCTACAATCTACCATTGAATTCTTGTATCATTCCATTTCAATACTATCAACCATTATTCATTTAAATTTGGTATAATCATTCATTTATTCATCATATGTCTTTCTTCTATTTAGTCTCCTATTGCAATTCAACACTATTCCATTTCTATAGTTTGTTCCATTTGCAAATGAAGTTTATTAATCTTAATCAATAATAATTCAAGATGAATCAGAAGGTATACCACATGTATGTGCATGTGCATAAATGGGACATTTATACATGTACACATATATGCCTGGAAATGAACATAATTAAAATATTTGTATACATTCTAAATAATTAAAGAAAATCTTCCTTACATACAGGTTTTTCATATTCAAAAAAAAAACATCACCTCATTCAAATGCTCTATTTAATTTATCTTTAACATCTAATCTCAGTTAAGATACAAATGAAACATTTATTCCACAGTCACTTGTCTTTCATAAGGACTAAGAACAGATCAAATGAAACATAGTTGATTTAAAATATCAATAATAATCAATACCAAAAAGTGTCATAACAACAAAATAATGCACCCTTTAATTTGATACAACTTTAGGTTCTATGTTTGTTCTTTTATTGGTCAATGTGTCCATTCATTGATCAGTTTAGAATTTGCCATCCTAATATTTTAATGAACATCAAAACACTGTAAATAAAAGATAATTTTTTTCATCAAAATTTCAATCCACACGAGGGTACCAATACACATGTTATCATGGAAATGATAACATGATATCGAGTACCTTAAGTTTTTTCATTTAGCCCAATATCTATAGAGCCACGGTTTGACCCACAATACAACGAAACACTCTTTAAACACGTATTGAAGAAAATAGAGTATAGTAGTTACTTCGAGTCAGATAATAAGTTCACTGGAAAAATAAAAAGTGATCAAGTGTGTATATATATACATGTATGTATATACATATATATACATGCATAAGCATTCAAATGCTTATCAATATTCATGGCCTGAGATGGCCAAGCACTAGTAACATAGAGTAACATTAATATTACTGTCATGCATCAAACATAGTATCGTTTGATTGAGGATTACCATTGAATGATAGCATTTTTCATATTCACTTACCTCTTACAGAGCATGGTGAAGTTTATAAGGTATAAGGAATGATATGAACATCGCTCGGCCCATGTGTTTAGTAGGGTATGAGTCACCACCTTTTAATCACAACAATTGGTGGGTGTGGCATGTTGTGTGTTGCTCATCAAAAGATGAGATATCAAGCAATAAAAATCGCTTGACTAGATGCTCACAAAGAATTGGTAACAATATAAGCCAAAATCAATGAAACATAATTACATTAGTCGGGTTGAATGGCCATGAACATGAAGGAATGAATAACATATAGGTGGAAATCCCCATCATGGGTGTGTAACCCTATTCCCTATACAGGGTATATCAAAAGAAAAAAAGCTTTCATGGTGGCTCAGCTCCAAATGAAACTATCACAAATTGACATGGTCTGATCGACAAGGGAAAAACATGATAAACAAAAATTTAAAAATGTAGGACACAACACATGAAATTACAAGATATTTCCAACATATTACATAGAAATGAAACTCATTCAATTCAAAGAGGAAACAATTTGAAACTAGGTTCGAATTACCTCAACCAGTGTGTTTTTTGGGTGATATTTCCTTCACTGGTAATAGCAACAGCTTCTCAAACCCGTTGTTCTCCTCCTTCTATTGAGCTTTGTCCTTGATTTCCCCTATTTTTGCTAGATTGCCTTGATTCCTCTTTCTGACCATGAATATCTCTTGCTAATTTTGAAGATAGTGGTCTTAATTTTGTGTCTCCATTTTCTCATTACTTGGTCGCCCACTCCCTCTATTTTATGGGCATTGACTGTTACTTCCCAACATAAAGGCGTAGGCCCTTATCCCCTTCATTATTGGGGGTTACGAATTCCTTAGTAATTCCCATGTAATACATTTTATATGCAGACATATATATACTTATATATATATAATGTATATTGATTTATGGTCATATTTTATTAGTATGCAAGGATTCACAAGAATTCCTATTATTTATTTCCCATTTCCTTATTCAAAAACCTATTTTCAAATTTGTCAAAATGAACAAATAATACATTCATTTTCCATATGACAATTATATATGATAGAATGCATTTCCAATATCATTTATCATCAAACTTGAGATAGATAGAGTAAGTCAAGGATGCAATGAGTTTGTTTCTTTCACAAGATTACTTATTCACCAAATTATGATTTCACACAATATAAAATGATATTTATCAATTGTAAAAAAATGCAGATGTCATGGTCTACTGTGGTGTGTGAGATTCTAGATTCTATTTTTGCTTACCGTTGTCATCCAACTAAGCATTCCTACCTCAATCAAGTTCTTATCCTTCAATCTGCCCCTGAACACACATTATTACACTTGTCCACTTATCAGTAACCTTGAACCAATAATCTTATGGAATAATTCTCTTAAATCATAAAATTGCAAGATATTCAAATTCAAATATATCATCACATTTATCAAATCCATAAACATTAAATGATAATTTCCATTTTTCAATTATTTCAATTAACTCATCATTATTAAATGAAAGCAATGCAATTGAGATATGACATCCCTCCCCACTAGGAGACATCGTCTCAATGTCTGATAAAAAAAATTGATTCACATGCGTTCATCAAATCATACTATTTTCAAGCCAAAACACCATAACATGCTAATAAAAATTTTCAGCAATAATATATAATAAACCATCAATAGTCTTTCTAAGAAAGAAAATGAGGGAAGGAACATTCAATTTCCTCTGCATCCTCCCATGTAGCATTGTCCTTAGAATACCGATCCCATTGGACCTTATATTGAACAATGTCTCTGTTTCGCAACTTAACATTGCATCTATCCATAATTCTAATGGGCTCAACTAGCACCACTCCTAGATCCTCCACATGTAAAGAATTCCAATCAAGTATATGAGATGCATTTGGGTGGTATGATTTAAGAAAAGAAACATGAAACACATTATGGGGTCGAGCTAGAGCAGGTGGTAGAGCAAGTTTGTATGCAATCGGGTTGATTACTTCCAACACATTAGACAAGCCTATGTATCTTGGAGCCAACTTGGATGATTTCCCAAAGGTAATAAAGCTCTTATGCAACTTGACTCTTAAAAAATACCTTGTCTTTGACTACAAATTATCTAAAGGTTCTATTCCTGTCAGCATAGCTCTTCTATCTGCTCTTGATAAGTCTCATTTTCTCTTCCATTTATTTTAGCATTTCAGGACCCACTATGATTGTGTCTTCCAATTTGTCCCAACTGATGGGAGTACGACACTTTTTCCCATACAGAGCCTCTAAAGGTGTCATACCTAAGGATGCATGATGGGAGTTGTTATAAGAAAATTCTACCAGTGGTAGATACTCTTCCCATTTGTACTATTGATCCATATAGTACATCCGAAGGAGATCTACTACCTGATTCACTCTTTTAGTTTGCTCATCAATCTAGGGATGGTAGGTTCAACTGAAGTTTAGCTTAGTCCCCAATGATGCATTCAAGGTTGTCTAGAACCTTGATGTCATCCATGTATCTCTATCAAATATAATGGTCTCTAGCACTCCATGTAATCGAAAGATCTCTTGGAAAAACTTATTGGCCAAGGCCAACAATCCATCCTTAAGGTTCCCTAGAATAAAATGTGCCACCTTAGTCAACTTATTGACTACTACCAGAATGACATCATGTATGTTCTTGCTTAGAGGTAACCCCTACACAAATTCCATGTTGATCACTTGCCATTTGTACTCAGGTATATCATGAGGGTAAAGAAGCCCTACTAGATGCACGTGCTCAACCTTGACTCGTTAACACTCCAAGCATCTGGCTATGTATTCCACTATGTCCTTCCCAAGTTTCAACCAATACTACAAGTTTTTCAATTATGTGATCATCTTTGTAACTCTCAAGTGTCCTAAATATGGTGCATTATGGACTTCTTCTAGGACCAGCTTCCTATGCTCTCCAGAATCTGGAATATACATCCACCTCTGATATCTCAAAATACCATCTAACTCAAACTCATATCCATCAAATTAATGGTCTAATGGATTTTCTTCTAGAGCCTTTTTCACTCTTTCATAATGTTCATCACCTTACAGGTGTTGCATCACCTGGTACCTCAAATTAGATCTCATAGAGGCCATGGCTGTTAGATTCCTTCTTCTGCTAAGAGCATCAACCACTTGATTTTCCTTTCCTTTTATATACTCAATTCTGAAATCATACTCACTAAGGAATCCTAGCCATCTCCTTTGTCTTGTATTAAGGTTTGGTTGAGTGAAAATGTATCTCAATCCCAAATGATCCATTTTTAGCTCAAATGGATTTCCCAAAAGATAGTGCCTCCACACCTATAAGGCATGCACTATAGCTACTAATTCCAAATTTTGTGGCATGTAATTTACTTTGTGTTGCTTTAGCATCCTAGAATCATATGCCACTACTTTCCCTTCTTGCATTAACACTGCTCCTACTCTGTCTCCTGAAGCATCTGTGATCATTGAAAATTGATCATTGGGATCTAGAATAATTAACATTGGTGCTACTGTGAGTTTCTCCTTTAGGAGTTGGAAAGCTTTATCACACTTCTTCATCCACTCAAACCTCTTTCCTTTCTTTTGGAGAGATGTTATCAAAGCTGCAATTTTAGAAAATCCTTGCACATTTTTTTTGTAATATCTGGCACGGCCCATAAATCTTTGCACCTCCATCACACTCTAAGGTGTTGACCATTCCACAATTTCTTTTTATCTTCTTAGGGTCTACAGATACTCCCTCAGCTAAGATAATGTGACCTAGGTAATGTACCATGTCCTAATAAAATGAACACTTGAATAGCATTTGTAAAAGATTCTTTTCCCTCAGACATTGTAAGACTATCCTCAGGTGTCGGTTATGCTCCTCAATAGACTTGGAATAAGCCAAAATTTCATCAATAAATATTACGAAAAAATCATCCAAACAGTCCTAGAACACGTTGTTCATAATATTCATGAAGGTTGCAGGTGCGTTGGTCAACCCAAATGGTACAACGGTGAACTTGTAATGCCCATACCAAGTTTTGAAAGACTTTTTTAGAATATCATCTTCCCCTATCCTCAACTAATGGTATCTAGATCTGAGATCTATTTTTGAGAATAATGTCACTCCCTTCATCTGATCAAATAATTCATTGATCCTCGGAAGGGGGTTGCAATTCTTGATGGTCACCTTGTTCAACATTCAATAGTCAATACAAATACGCAAGGTTCCATCCTTCTTTTTCACAAAGATAGTCAGTACTCCCCATGGTGATACACTAGGTCTAATAAGCCTTTTGCTTAACAATACCTATAACTGGGCCTTTAATTCATAAAGCTTTGCGGTGGTCATCCTGTACGAGGCCTTAGACTATGGCGCATCTCCTAGAACTAGGTTAATGGAGAAATCAAATTCTTGCTTCAGAGGCATCTTGGTGAGATCTTCAAGAAACACATCCTAGAATTCCTTAAGGATTGGATAATCATCTAGGTGTGATTTCTCATTGTGAAGTTCACTGACATGCACATAATATATGACACAACCCTTCCTCTGAGCTCTCTTTAGCTACATAGCTGAGATCTTCCTAAGCTCTAGGGGTCGTCGTATCCCCTATATCTCAAACAGGTTCCCATAGCCATCCATACAACTCACCATATTATCCTCACAGTTTACAATAACTCTGTGCTCAATTAACCAGTTGATTTTGAAGATTACATCATAGGACCCTAATGGTGCCACATAAAGGTCAACTTGAGTTAGGAAGTTGGGAAGTTCTAACTCACTGCACAAAAGAAACATGAATCTAATTCCCGCTCTGCTCGATTCCCATACTATTCAATAGACCATGAATTTCCCAAATATCCAGGTTGAATGGGTAGCTTAGAAATCATTCTAGGATCTATAAAACACTTAGTAGCTCTAGTATCTATCAAAATAGAAACAGTTCGACCATAGAGCTTACCCATCAATCATATTGGAGAAGTCTAGTACTCTGCTTGCCTATTATCCATAGTCATATGGATCTTGTGTTGTGGGTTTTGTTGCTCATTTCCTTCCTTTTGTGACTTAAAATTTTGAGGGAAATTAGATGCATAATGATCTCCCCTGCAAGTGTAACACTCGTCATGTGGTCCTTTTCGACCTTCAGGCCTATCTTCTTTTGAGTACCCATGGTTATTGTTATAGTTGTCATTGCTCATGTTAGCTCTTTTATTCCTTCTGCCTTGGTTGCCTTCTTCATTTTCCAAAGGGTTTCCTTCCCTTTTCAAACTTCTAATTTGATGGTACTTATTTTCCTTATGTCCTTCACCCTTCCAAAACCTTTTGTTTCTAAACCAAGGCTTGGAGTTTGATCCTTTGCAAAGATTGGACAACTGTTGTAACTTCTATTCTTGCTTAATGGCCTTCTCAAAAGCTTTTGCCATCATAATAGGATTATGAAGATCCACTTCAGCTCCAATCTAGGGTCTCAATCCCAATATAAACTTTCAAATTTGGAAATGCTCATCAAATTGATATTGTGGCACATACTTGAACAAGTTGGTAAACTTCTCCCAATTTTGAACTACTATTAGGCCACCCTGGGTTAGATTATAAAATTCAGCCATCTTCTTGTCAAAGAAAAGTTATGGTAGCCATCTCTTCCTAAAATATTGGAGGAAAAACTCCTAAGTGATCTCCTCTTGTGGAAGTCTCCCCTCTGCCTTCTCATTGTCCCACCAAGTAGTTGTCTCTCCAGACAATTGATATGCAACCCAATCAACCTTGGTTTGGTCTAACAGGTTGTGGAGTCCAAAATATTTTTCCATATCTATGATCCAAGCCTCAACCCCATCTCTAATGGCATTGCCAATGAATTTATATGGTGCTACCTTCTTAAGATCCTTCCCTAGTTCTTCCTTAATTCAACACTGATTAGGATTCCCTTGGGCCCTTTCTCCTTGGTTAGGTACCTTGTTCCTAAGATTTTGATCTTCCTGCACCCCTTAGACCTCTTGTTCCAAATAGTCCATATAAGTTTCTTTCCAATTCAAGAGTTCTAGGATTTGGTCTATCCTCTTGCTTGGCCCATTGTCCTATCCGCTACTGCTTGCTTCTTATCTAGCGGTCACCATAATGACTCACACTTGACCTGCACCATAGTCGTATTTAGCATATCTTAACACAAGGTTATACATTTAAACCATTGCATGGATATATAATACTTTACACACAAAATGTAATCTAGAAGAGATATGTTTTTATTCACATTCACACCGAGGCAAGCCTTCAAGTTTGTGCTCTTGATCAACAAAAAAAGGACTTTCTTTATTTATATTAAATTTTGCATGTACACTAATCCTTATTTACAAAAGTTTTTCCACTCTAAGCAATTCCCTCATTATTGGAAAGAGGGCATTCCTCTAGATCCTCATCTAAATCTACATATTCCCTCTTGGGTGAGGCAAGACATGTGCACAAATAATCCTTCTCCTTAGTCAATAGAGGTGCACTAGGTTCACATCCTATTGGCTAGTCTCTAAATGTGGAGGGTTTTTTAGCCTTAGGAGTCTATTTGGACTCCTCAATCTTTTTGCCTCTCTCCAACTTGAGACGTGTGAGGGTATGTGCTAGAGTTTCATCGTCAAGAATCTCAGGTTACTTCTTGGGTTTAGTATTTTCTTCAATAACGACTGCCTTCTTCAAAGCCCTAATAGTTTTTCCCCTCTTTCTTCCTGACTTGGACCTTCCCATTTCCTGCAACCAATTCATATTGGTTATTTTTTAGAAAACTCAAATCTAGTTAAGGGTCCACTATTCCCTAGTTCAACCATCGTGGTCTCATAGGCCTAGAGCTGAACCTCGAGCTCTGATACCAAATGTAACATGCCCAACTATATTTTCCTCAAATAAATTAAAAATTGACATTATGAATATCAAATTTATGACACAAATCCCATAGCTATTTCCATTTAGCAATTTCATGTCCATAAATAAATAAATAAACTAAATATATATCCATTTCCAAATGTCAATAGTCAATTTACAAATTTGACTTGGCACTCAATGCCTCAAAGTCAATACATCATATAAATTAATTGAATCTATTACAACCATTTCATTAGTTACATCAATGATACATTTACATAAATAGAATTCTGATATGATTCATTTATAATAGCTTGCCTCCACTGGTGGACGAAAACATGGTTGAGGTGATTTTCCACCCAACCACAAAGCAATGCTTCCCCATAATTCTTCAATCAGTCAAAGAATACTCGACCCTACATTGGACACTTAGCAAGATATATAGTTTTCAAGGTAGAATATGCGCATGCCTAACTATATGCATTTCTATCTAGTACAACTAGAATATACCCAAGTTCCATGTTAAGTAAATAAGAAAGTACAATAGAGAGAGGATAAATAATAACAACCTACTCCATTAAAATAAATGACTGCAAAGCTTGGCCAATCTCATGCTATATAAAATGCAACTTAGGTTAGATTTGGAAAAGCAAATCTATACTCTCTAACACCCGTTCTCGGATAAAATTTCATCATATCAAAGGGGTATCTCTCCCTTTTAGATAATCTATTAGTAGCATATCTAGTGTGTTACAATCTACCGTTGAATTCTTGTATCATTGCATTTCAATTATTATCAACCATTATTCATTTAAATTTGGTATAACCATTCATCTATTCATCATATGTATTTCTTCTATTTAGTCTCATCAACACTTTTCTATTTCTATAGTTTATTCCATTTGCAAACGAAGTTTATTAATCTTAATCAATAAGTAAGTCAATATGAATCAGAAGGTATACCACATGTATGTGCATGTGCATAAATGGGACATTTATGCCTAGAAATGAACATAATTTAAATATGTGTATACATTCAAAATAATTAAAGAAAATCTTCCTTACATACAAGTTTTTCATATTCAAAAAAGAAAACATCACTTCATTCAGATGCTCTATTTAATTTATCTTTAACATCTAATCTTAGTTAAGATACAAATGAAACATTTATTCCATATTCACTTGTCTCCCATAAGGACTAAGAACATATCAAATGAAACATAGTTGATTTACAATATCCATAATAATCAATACTAGAAAAGTGACATAATAACAAAATAATGTACCCTTCAATCTGATACAACTTTAGGTTCAATGTTCGTTCTTTTGCTAGTCAATGTGTCCATTTGTTGATCAATTTAGAATTCACCATCATAATATTTTAATGAACATCAAAACATTATAAATAAAAGATACTTTATTTCATCAAAATGTCAATCCACATGAGGGTACCGATATACATGTTATCATGGAAATGATAACATGATATCGAGTACCTTAAGGTCTATCATTTATCCTAATAACTATAGAGTCACGGTTCGACCCACAATATAGTGAAACACTCTTTAAACACATATTGAAGAAAACAAAGTATATTCATTACTTTGACTTAGATAATAAACACTAGAATAATCGACAATGATCAAGTGTGTGTGTGTGTATGTATGTATGTATATGTATATATATACATGCATATGCATTCAAATGTTTATCAATATAGGTGGGCTGAGATGGCCAAGCATTGGTAACACAAAGTAACATTAATATTAATGCCATGCATTGAACATAGTATCATTCGATCGAGGATTACCAGTGAATGATAGCATCATTCATATTCACCTACCTCTTACAAAGTATGGTGAAGTTTATAAGATATAAGGAATGATATGAACATTTCTTGGCCCATGCATTTAGTAGGGTATGAGTTGCCACCTTTTATCACAACAATTGGTGGTTGCAACATGTTGCATGTCGATCATCAAAAGATGAGATATCAAGTGATATACATCACTTGGCTAGATGCTAAAAAAGTATTGGTAACAATATAAGCTGAAATCAATAAAACATAATTACATCGATCAGGTTGAATGAACACGACCATGAAGGAATGAATAACATATGGGTGGAAATCCCCATCATAGGTGTGTAACTTGATTCCCTATACAGGGTATATCAAAAGAAACAAATCTTTCATGGTGACTCGGCCCCAAATGAAACCATCATAGATCGACACGGGTCAATTAACAGGGAAAAAACATGATATCCAAAAATCACAAAATGCATGACACAACACATGAAATTACAGGATATTTCCAACATATCACATAGAAATGAAACTCATTCAATTCAAAGAGGAAACAATTTGAATCTAGGTTTGAATTACCTCAGCTAGTGCATTTTTGGGTGATTTTTCCTTCAATGGTAATAGTGCAATAGCTTCTCAAACCATCGTTCTCCTCCTTTTGTCGAGCTTTTTCTTTGATTTCCCCTATTTTTCCTAGATTGCCTTGATTCATGTTTCTGACCACTAATATGTCTTGCTAATTTTGGAGATAGTGGTCTTAATTCTCTATCTCCATTTTCTCATTACTTGGTCACCCACTCCCTCTATTTTATGGGCATTGACTGTTACTTCCCAACATGAGGGGTAGGTCCTTATCCCCTTCATTATTGGGGTTTCAAATTCCCTATTAATTCCCATGTAATACATTTTATATGCAGATATATATATATATATGGCTTTCACCCACATATATATGTATATTGATTTATGGCCATATTTTATTAATATGCAAGGATTCACAAGCATTCCTATTATTTATTTTTCATTTCCTTATTCAAAAACCTATTTTCAAATTTGTCGAAATGAACAAATAATACATTCATTTTCCATATGACAATTATATATGATAGAATGTATTTCCAATATCATTTATCATTGAACTTGAGATAGATAGAGTAATTCAAGGATGCACCGAGTTTGTTTCTTTCACAAGATTACTTATTCACCAAATTATGATTTCACACAATATAAAATAATATTTATCAATTGCAAACAAATGTACATGTCACAGTCTATTGTGGTGTGTGAGATTCCAAATTCTATTCTTACTTATCGTTGTCATTCGGCTAAGCATTCCTACATCAATCAAGTTCTCGTCCTTCAACCTACTCCTCCACACACATTCTTACATTTGTCCACTTATCAATAACCTTCAACCGATAATCTTATGGAATAATTCTCTTAAATCATAAAATTGTAAGATATTCAAATTCAAATATATCATCACATTTATCATATACATAAAAATTAAATGATAATTTCCATTTTTCAATTATTTCAATTAACTAATCATTATTAAATGCAAGCAATGAAATTGAGATATGACAGATTATCCCAAACTAGGAAATAAATCAAGTTCATAAAAACAAGCTTATCAAGTATTTTAAATAAATATTTTCCAAACAAAGGTATTTATAAACAAACAACCTTTCTAGGATAAAATAATAGAGGAATAGAAATCAACATGCCCAGATTTATAGTTCCAACTAATAATCCTACTTCCCAAATTCAGCCTTCACAAACACGATGGCTACTCCTTCTAGGCCTAACTTATTTCCAAACTCTAGCCCCTTCTCAAAGAAATCTCAACAAATGTAAACTCACAAAGACAACTCTCTTTCTCACCAAAAACTATCAAATTATGCTTACACAAAAAATGTGACAGCAAAATGACGGATAAGAAAATTGAAATGAATAATGGTAACAAATGGTAAAGAGAACACCTCTATTTATACCAAAATATGAGCATCTTAATGCTATAAAATTTCTATTAAATCCGCCACCACTCTAAAAAGAAACCAAAAATGTATCAACTCAACTCAATTGGAACAATATGTGGCTGATGTAAACTTTTAGATTGCAACACATAATAGTCCTCTTATTTTCAATTTCATAGAATGGATGAGTCGACTCCTTTCTTGTGACAACATGACTATTTTACTTATTCAAGGCACAACAATGCATTACTATAGATTTCCTATTTGATTTGTAAGTCAACTACCCTTACAAACTCCTACCATCTTTGCATTGACTAAGTTGACATACTTATTTTAGCTGATCGTGGTTGAAATATCATCAACTTTAATATGTTAAAATGCCTCTCTTCAATGCTTAACAAAATTAGAAATAATATTTATGTTGCATATAGTAACATTATTACTTTATGTGTTGTTCATAAGTCTTTTGACTTATTCCTTTATTCGCTTTATGCATTCCATACTACTTTAGCCACTATAACATATATGACAGTGCTATATCTATGTGCTATGGTTTATTTCAAAATGTTGTTAACATATATCAAATTATATTATATAATATATAGTATATCTTTTATAATATATATATATATATATATAATTATATTCACATGATTATTAAATGCATTTCTTGCCAATTAAATATATATATATACATATATCAAAATAATTATATATACATACATATATACATATATATGTATATACATTTACATTAATGTAATTATATATATTATATACATATAATATTATTTTAATATCCACTCTTAACTTGAATATTTTCATATTCATCGATCGATGTATATGCACAAAGTGTGTGTGTGTACATGTCGCAGTTGTCCAATCTATATTCCCATGCATATGGGCTATCTTTTCATGAGCATGCGTAAATATGTCTACCTATGTGTAACTGAGGGTAATTTCTAGGAGTTAGATTAGATCAAAGTAAATCAACATAAAATGACAAAAACCCAAAGTTCTATAGAGCACAAAGGAAATTAAACAATAAGATGATTATACCTGCAACTTGCAATTCCCATGATTACCTCCATAGCACCTTCTTACTTGCTGGATGATATTGCCCTCAGATTCTTCGTTCGAGCAATCTGAAAATGCCTAAGTCCTACAACAAGTCTTGAAGGATTTACTTGAAAATCTAAATGCCTATGTCTAAAAGCCTATGATTGACAAATGCCTGTGCCTAAAACAATGCCATGACTTGATCAAATGATTATAACAAATATTGAAATTGCATATGAAAAACTAAGTGTGAAAGTAAATGCCTATAATGCCTATGCAAAATGTCAGCATGTGCATGTGTCTGTGTAATCGAAAAGTGAGAAGAAGATGGATTTTTATAGAAAATGCCATTTTAAATGGATGGAGGAGATTAATTGATGATGAGAACCTAAAATGAACAATCCAGATCAAACCTGAGAATCCCTAATTAGGGTTAGGGAAAATTCTTTAATCGAACGGTCAGAATAAAATCGAATCGACGGTGGAGAATAAATGAGGAAATTAATTAAAGAAATAAAGATTTTCAAAAAATCAAGAAGATAAGATTGTCTGATTTGCGAGATTCGAAAAATCAAGAAGATAAGATTTGGACTGAAGATCAGATTTGGAAAACCAAGAATCTGCCTGATTGCTTGATTTTTGGAAGATTAGTTGCTAATTTGAATTAAGATAATTCAAATTATGGATTTTGAGAGATAATAAATAATCTTTTTCAGATTATTTATCAAAAGGGACTGACAGTTAAGATTGAAATGACATTTTAAATAATTGATTTATTTAAAATATTAATTGGCAATTAAATAATTAAATTTAATTATTTAATTTAGGAAATAAGACTAACTAATTAAATAAATTAATAAATTTATTTAATTAAGACCATCAGTGACGTATTAAATAAATAAATAAAATTTATTTATTTAATAATCAAGAAGAAATAAATGGCGAAAGGGGAATTAAATAAATTAAGAAATTTATTTAATTAAAGGAAGACTTAAACAATTAATGACGATTCAATAAATAAATAAAATGTATTTATTTAATAATCATGAAGAATAGGCGTATTGGCATGGTGTGATGGTTTATTGGTGGCATTGTTGTTCTTGCCACTAAGGTTCAAAACCGTTGGGGTGGTATTGTTGAATGGTTGTATCCGTTCATAGCAATCAAAAGCGTTTACCCCTTGAATAAAAAATAATAATCATGAAGAATAAATGACATGAATTAATTAAATAATAGAATTATTTAATCAATAGTCGAATGTGGACCAAGGACATAATTAAATGTCATAATTATGCTAGGACGAAAGTGGTAAAAATGAAGCTTGCAGGCCTAGGTCATTTTTAGGTGTCTACATTTTGCCCCTCTTTGTCATAATGTTGCTTGTTGCGTTGTGACAAAGAAAAATAAGTCAAAGTCGTGCCCCAGTAAAGGTATGGAGTATCATTGCCCCCTCGGGAAATTTTTAAAATTTGGGTTGGCAACAGAAAAATTTGCAAAGGGTCCCGATAAATCAATTTAATGACCAAAAAAACAATGACGCAGTCGGTTTCGGATTCTGACATGTTTAAAGCAACTAACAAGGAAGTCAAAGGTGTTCAAATAAGCCTCCAGTATTGACTTTGTTTGAAAAATGTCATTTTGACCTTATAAATAAGTTGACAAAGGGGTAAAAGTCAATTCACTTTTACTATTTACTTTGCGAAATTTGAGAGCTCAGAGCGAAAGGCGCAGCAGCGAGGATGGTGATTCCAGTGTCAGAGCACCGCGGGGAGATTGTGAGGACCTTTAGACGGCTAGAGGGCTCAGAGCCAGCAGTATGTACCTTTAACTTACTTTTTCATTTTATCGTTTTGTGTGCCAAATGCTAGTTTCTAGGATAGTCAATGTTTGCGCTGCGACGCAACTACGTTCACATAAGCCGCAACTGTCTGCGCGTTCGACGCATTTGATGCGTCACGACGCAAGTGTTAAAACAAAATAGGTTGCACCGGTGGTTTGCACCATATTTGACAATTTGTGCGATGCAAGTGACTTATCCAGTCGTATTTGATCATTGGAATGCCGCAATCGCCAGTTTGCGACGCAATCGATGTTTTGAGTGACGCAACTGCCAAGGTGTGTCACATATGTCTAGTTGGGATGCAATCGCAAAATTTCGCGACGCAAGTGTCATAGTGAGACGCAATTGACAAATTGCGACGCATTTGATGTTTTGAACGACGCAGTTGACTTTTCGCGACGCAATTGCATGATTGCGACGCAATTGCCTGTATCTTGACTAGTATTGATTTTGATGTTTGTGTATGCTTATATGCTTTTCATGATGTTGACAGTTGTCCAAAAAGTGTTGATGCATTGTTCATCTTTTTTGCATAGGCAGCTTGCCCCTATTTATATGAGAGAGAGCAGACTGACCACGTTTCGGTTTGCCGATCAGTTGGGCCCGCGAGAGCGGCGACAATTGATGCAGTTGGGTTTATTCTATGCTGCATTCATGCCCGCCATTCGGGCGAATAGGGGATTATTGACTACACTTTGCGAGCGATGGCATTCTGAGACCTGTTCTTTCCACCTGCCGATAGGTGAGGTCACCATTACTTTGGAGGACGTCTACCGGATTCTCTGAGTACCTATTCGAGGGGAGCGGATCGTCTATGATCCACGACATGGAAAGCAGACCTTCCGTGCCTATTATCGAGATCAGGGCACTGGACTGGGCATTCAGGGCTATGAGATCTGATGGGAGTTCATGGCGGAGCACTACGGGCGCTTCGATGCATTCTTAGCGACCATGATTGTAGGTATCTTGATTCCTAACTGGCAAGGACATGGATTTTTGATTGGTTGGGGAGATGTCCTAGTTGGCATGAGACAGGACAGGACAGTTTATGCGTGGGGTCCCTATTTGCTAGGGATGCTTTACCATCAGCTTCATGACATCGCCTACAGGAGAGGAGAGAGTATCTCCTACAGTACCACTCTGATGATGATCTGGGCGTGGGAGCACATTGCCATCTTTCGTCCTCCCATTCAGAGACCACAGCTAGCTGATGGTATGCCCTATGCGTACTATTATGTAGGTGTATTATAGCAGACCCATATGGGTGAGACAAGGTGGTAGCGGCATAGGATCGACACTATGGTGACATTCATCTGGAGGCCGTACAAAGATTGTGAGGCATGGGACGACGAGGATGAGCACCTGAGTTTCTGCAGACAGTATAGATATCTGATTGGCAGGACAGTGCAGACATCATTGATCATTGAGATGTACCTCCCATGGCGTGTCCTTAGGTAGTTTGGGGAGCAGCAGGGTGTACCTACGGGGATAGCAGAGTACGCCAGGTCTTCCAGAGAGTATGCATGGGGGCCAGCTATTCCTATAGCATTCGTAGAGCAATAGATAGACGGGCTAGTAGCCCAGGCATGGGGATGGAGAGGCGAAGCAACTGATCCTGGGACGACGCCAGTTTATGATTTATGGTGGCAGGCACGTAGACCAGTGCCATTGACAGATCCGGATGGGTCAGCGCCAGTGGATAGACGGTCAGTTATTCTGTGGGTGCCACGATCCAAGCGAGGTGGTAGAGGCCGAGATGGAGGCAGAGGCAGAGGCAGAGGCAGGGGCGGAGATGGAGGGAGGGGTGGGGATGATGGAGGAGAGGAGGCAGGGGTGGAGATGGAGGCAGAGGAGGGATGGTGGCAGAGGTGGAGCCAGAGGTGGGGATGATGGCAGAGACGGCTGGAGGCGGAGGCGAGACGGCCAGGGACAAGGCCGTAGGGTGCGACAACGCGTGGCGAGGGTAGCACTAGATGCTATCCCCGAGGTTGGTGAGGAGGGTGAGGGTGAGGAGCAGCCCAGAAAGGAGGGAGAGGGTGAGGAGAGACAGGAGGAGGAGAGGGTGATGGGCGGACAGGAGGAGGAGGCAGCGGTGGGAGGTCCGGAGGAGGAGGCGGAGGTGGCAGGTCAGGAGGAGGAGGTGGAGGTGGCAGGTCAGGAGGAGGCAGAGGTGGCAGGTCAGGAGGAGGATGTGGAGGTGGCAAGTTAGGAGCAGGAGGCGGAGGTGGCAGGTCAGGAGGAGGATGTGGAGGTGGCAGAACAGGAGGAGATAGAGGCCGATGAAGATGATGAGGAGGATGATGCCATAGATGAGGCTGAGAGACTACTCCGATGGCAGATGGTAGAGGGGGAGGAGGAGATACCGTCCACTTCAGGGTTGCCGCCGGATGCCACAGCAGATCAGAGGGTGGCCGACCTACAGCGAAGACTGGATGAGAGCACAACATAGGTTAGATCATTACAGTCAGCTCTGGAGGTCACACGGGTAGAGCGAGATCAGGCGGTGATCCGCCAGCAGGATGCATCCCAGTGGTGTACAGAGTTTGCCGCATTATGTATAGGGCCTATGGGAGACATCGCTCGTGAGCTTGCTAGGGTGAGCACCAGACTATGGTAGTATAGGACTCTATACGAGCAGGCAGTGCCACCAGAGCGGCGGGATCCTACCTTGTCCTGGTCATAGTCGAGGACAGGCAATGGACACAGGTCAGGCAGTGGCAGTGGTACCAGGAGCCATACTAGTGTCGGAGGGTCTACCTTGACAGGGCACACTTCAGGGCACAGGTCACATCATTCCCGTAGGCACACTCTAGGTCACAGCCATGGGTCGACTGGTTCAGTGCAGAGATCAGTACAGGGTCAGCCACGAGTGACAGATTCGTCCTCCTCTCAGAGTCTGGCTGCAGTGACTTCACAGGTGTTTGCTACCGTCAGGATGATACCCTCACTCGTGATTCAGTCAGTATCACAGATAGAGACTACTACAGGACCACCTATTGCTTCAGAGCCAGTTTCAGAGTCACAGCCACCACATTCTTCGCCTCAAGGGGGTGATGAGAGCCTACCCTAGGGGCATACTTGTATTATGACACACTATGTATATTATTTGAGCCTGCGAGCTTCATTTTTGGGATATCCGTTGACTCTATCCTGTGACATTGTACCTTTTTGAGATGATTCTATATGATGATGCAATTTTGATGTGGCCTACATGTGTTATGTGATGCTCTTTGCTTTATGTATTATGACATGTATGATGTATGATGCTTAATTTATAATGCCATGTATGTCTTATGAGGCCTATTTGTGATTTTTGATGCCATGATGATGCAATGCTTATTTATATGATTATGTTAATGATGTGCATGATGTATGTAGTAAAAGATGCAATGTTGATGATTATGTTAATGCCATGTTTGTGATTATGTATATGATTTGATGCCATGGATGATGTATGTATGGTCCTAATGCAATGTATATGATTTAATGCCATGGATGATGTATGTATGGACCTAATGCAATGTATATGATTTAATGCCATGGATGACGTATGCACTTATGTTTTTGGATGTCACAAGATATCATCGCGGGATGGACGAGAGAAGATGATGAGACCGATGAGAGAAGATGACCATATCAAAGAAGAGAAGATGACGGGACCTACGAAAATGCATGTTAATTCCTAGACCAAATCCTTCAAAACTTTACTATAGGACTCTTAATATTTATTGCTCTTAATCATCATTGGGAAGACTATTGTAATGGCCAAGAAACACCATGATATGACATAGATCAAGGTGTGCAAGGTCATACCATTACATAAGACAAACAGTCATAGACAAGGATGATCATGATTCATACTAGGAGCGTGCTTGTCCCAGTCTTTTTGTCATAATCAACCACAAGCAGAAAAAGACAAGGACAAATCATGAAATGTCGTTGCTTCTCTAAATCCTATTTCCAGGACATCCTTGAGAAACTAGTGACATAATTGCCAAAATACAAAAATAAAATCCCAACCATTATATGTCATTTCTTTTCTAAATCTGAGCATTAGGACCTCGCTGAGAAGCTAGTAGTCATGCGTGTCAATTGTCATGCTACATCGCTGCTTCTCTAATTCCTACTTAGTGGGATCTCGCTGAAAAACTAATAACATGATAAAAGATCAAAAAACAATTGTCAAGTGTTTGCCAAGTGTGTCTGGATATCCATTGTCCTAATGTCATGATGTCATGTTTGATAATGTCGAGATGCCAAAATGTTTAAAGTTTTGATGACATTGGAAAATGTCGAGACTTGGTGAATTTAGGAAGGACACATCCTGAATAATGCTGATGTCGAGAGGATTTGATCCCTAATGGTCGTAAGGGGTCCCTTGAAATAATGACGATGCTTAGGAAGGACACATCCTAAGGCATAAATGACAGAGTTTGTTCTCTAGAAGGACACATCTGAAGAATACTGATGTCATGAAGAGTGCTCTTTTAGATGTTAAGAGGATCACTCAAAAATGTCGAATGACGATGACGACGCCTAGGAAGGACACATCCTAAGGCATAAATGACAGAGGTTATCGTTCAGAAGGACTCATCTGAAGACTAACCAAGATTTGACAGTTTGACCGATTTATGATGATTTGACTTGCTTTGACTGAGTTTGACTTGTGTTTGACTATGTGCCGATATTGTCATGATGATATGAGTGATGTGCTGATGAGATTGCCATGCTGAAATAACTGATTGTCATGATTTGCTTTGTTTGAGAAGTTTTTCCCTGTAGAAAATGTTTGAAGACTTTTGACGTGTGTGCCAGTGTAGTGTCATGAACCCTAATGGACTAACCTAGTGCGGCCTCGGGGGCTCATCGATAGATGGCCTTGCCTACATCATACACTCAGAGACCTCGTAGTTCGACACGACCAATGACTTTTCCTTGATGATCAAAGATTGTGCCATGGTTTTATTTTGACAAACCTAAAGGGACTAACCTAATGTCTCGGGGACTCAAGTATGAGTCTTGCCTACGTAGCAAGTGTGCAGAGACAACATAGTTCGGACAGATGACAAGGACTAATTGACTTGATTGACTTTGACAAGAGATGACATTGTGCTTGCACTTTTCGAACAGTCTGATGTTTTTTTTTGTGGTTTTCTTCAGGACGTTTTATGATTTTTAGGTCTTTTTTCAGGACATTTTGCGATGTTTTTTGGTCTTTGTTTAGGACATTTTGTGATGTTTGTCTTTTTTTTTTCAGGAATTTTTGTGATGTTTTTGTCTTTTTAGGACCTTTTTGCCAATGTTTTGTCTTTTCAGGACTTTTATGTTTTTGTCTTTTAGGACTTTTTGCCAATATCTTTGTCTTTTTTAGGACTTTTGCCAATGTTTGTCTCTTTTTTTTTTTCAGGACTTTTTATGATGTTTTTGTGATCATATGTGACATCCACTACAGTTGCATGATAAAAAATTTTCCCCCAGTCAGGTCTAAGGCTTAGCCATTTGCAAGGAATATGGACGGGATGTTGCTGACCTGCTAGACAGACAGTCGTCAGGACTTGATGTCAATCATTTATCTACTATGACAGGTAGGGTAGGATGTGATGGCGATTTGCAGAATAATGGCGAACATACCTTTCATCCTAGGCCAAGTTAAACAAAGTGACAATAGATGGTAGAGCAATGATTGATTATGCATGGCGCCTGTTTGCCAAGTTTTCACCATGGTACTTGTCCAAAGTGCCTGTTTGCCAGGTTTTCACTATTGAACGAATCATTTTTCTCTTTACTATTTTCTTGACTTTTTAATTTTTTTGGTATCACCAAGAGGCCTGTTTGTCAGGTTTTCATCAGGGTGATGATTTTTTTAATTTTTCAATTTTTTTTGTATTTTATGACTTTTAGCTCCATCCTCTGATGCTATGCGTAGAAATTTCGGAGGTGTAAACTGTTGATAGGCTCTATCAACTGTTCCCCATCTGGAGTTGCTAACTGATAAGCTCCAGAACCAAAAGAAGATATGATAATATAGGGACCCAACTAATTTGGTTCAAATTTTCCTGGCTTTTCTCTATCAGCTTGGTTCTTGGGGTTCTGCATGAGAACTAGGTCGCCAATGTCAAACTTTCTGACCATAACCTTTTTATTGTAGCTACGACAAAGGTGGTTCTGGTATGCTTGGAGATGATTCAGTGAGTTTTGTCTTCTTTCTTCCAGCATTTCTAGCTCATGCAAGCGTGATTGTCGATACTCCTCTTCATTAGTTAGACCCTTCAAGGAGACTCGTAGCGAAGGAATTTCAACCTCAATGGGTAAGATGGCTTCAACACCAAAGACTAGGGCAAATGGGGTGGCCCCTGTAGGCGTACGAATGCTAGTTCGGTAAGCCCACAAAGCAAGGTTGAGTTGTATGTGCCAGTCACGACCAGCGTCATTGACAGTCTTTTTTAGAATTTTGACAATGGTTTTATTCGACGCCTCAGCTTGGTCGTTTCTTTGTGGGTAGTATGGAGATGAAAAATGATGTTGGATATGGAATCACTCACATAACTCACGTACGTCTTGGTTTTTGAATAGATGTTTGTTGTCAATGATGATGGACTGTGGAAGGCCATACCGACAAATGATGTAGTTGGGGATGAACTTTGATATTTGTTTGTCGGTAATGTATGTCAATGGGATGGCTTCAATCCACTTTGTGAAATACTCAGTGGCGGTAATAATGAATTTGTGGCCATTGGATGAGGTTGGATGAAGCTTACCCACAAGGTTGAGTCCCCATTGAGCGAAGGGCCAAGGAGAAGTGATCGGCCGAAGTTCTTGTGCTGGAGCATGGACCAATTCACTGTGAATTTGACATTTGCGACAAGTCCTGACATATTCAATTGCATCCTTTTCCATTGTCGTCCAATAATAACCAAGTCTTGTTACTTTCTTAGCCAGAGTAGGACCACTCGAATGAGATTCGCATATACCGTTGTGCACTTCTCGTAAGGTCATACATGCTTCGTTAGTATCAATACATCTAAGGAGGGTATCGTTGAAACTACGGCGGTATAGGGTGTCACTGACAATGGCATACCTTGTAGATTTCCTAATGAAGAACTTCCTTTGGTTATTTGATAGGTTCGGTGGAAGGGTTTGAGACTTTAGGTAGTCGTAAATGTCTTAGTACCAAGGAGAGTTGGGACCAACAAGTTCACAAACCATTTTTGATTCTGGGATATCATATGCCGGTATCAAAAGCTGTTCTACTAAGAACTCAAATCGTCACACATTTTTAGGGATGTCCAAGAGAGAACTAATAGTAGCCATTGCATTAGCTGCCTTATTCTGTGCCCTGGGGATTTGTTCAAAAGAAATCAATTGGAAGTATGTCAGAAAACTGTCCACCATCCTCTTGTAGGGGAGCAACTTCTCATCTTTCGTTTCATAGTCATCATTCACTTGGTTGATCATAAGCTGGGAATCCCCGAATACAAGCAATGTCTGAATTTTCCATTTGATTGCCAACTTGAGACCTATGACTAGTGCCTCATATTCGGCAATGTTATTTGTACAAGGGAAAGCGATCCTGAATGACTTAGGAATTAAATCCCCCTATGGTGTGATAAACAAGATTCCAGCACCTGAGCCATGACCAGTATGAGACCCATCAAAATATAGCTTCCATGGTGCTGCCGGTTCCGCATGAAAAATGGACTCATCGGGAAAATTAGTTACCAATGGATGAGTGACTTGGATTGGTGCATCTGCCAGCTAATCTGCTATTACATGCCCTTTTATTGCCTTATGCTCAACATATTGTATGTCATACTCGCTTAGTATCATGACCCATTTTGCTAACCGGCCTGTTAATGCCGCCCTACTTAGTAGATATTTCAGTGGATCAATCTTGGTGACCAGTTGTGTCTGATGACTGAGCATATAGTGTCTTAGTTTTTGGGATGCAAAGACAATGGCGAGACATGCACGTTCAATGTATGTGTAGTTCAACTCATAGCCTATCAGTGTGTGGCTAATGTAATAGATTGCTCTTTCTTTTCCTTCGTGATCATTTTGGGCCAGCAATGCCCCTAGTGTTGAACTAGTAGTTGAGTTATATAGAATCAACGATTTTCCATGAATAGGAGGCATGAGGACTAGTGTTGACAGTAGCTAATCTTTGATTTGTTGGAAGGCCTCCTGACATTTATTCGTCCATGCAAAGGGGACCCCTTTGCGCAACAGATACTGGAATGGGTGGCACTTATCTGCCAATTGGGCTATGAAACGCCGAATAGATTGTACTCTGCCTTGTAGAGTTATAAGTTCACTGATTCCTTTGGGCGGAGGCATGTCTATGATTGCTTTGACCTTTTCCGGATCAACCTCTATGCCTCTTCGGGAAATTATGTACCCCAATAATTTTCCTGATGTGACCCCAAAAACACACTTCTTAGGGTTTAGCCGAACTTTGTACTCTTCAAGTCTTTTGAAAATTATGTCGAGTACCTTCAAATGATCTTTCCTTGTTGCTAATTTGGCCAATAGGTCATCTACATAATCCTCCATTATTTTGTGCATCATGTCATGGAAGATCGTGGTCATAGCCCTTTGATATGTGGCACCTGTGTTTTTGAGACCAAAGGGCATGACGTTCCAACAGTATGTACCCCATGGGCAAGTAAATGTCATTTTGTGTTGATCCTCAGGGGCAATGCAGATTTGATTATAGCCAGAGAAACCATCCATGAGGGATAGCATCTCATGTCCTGCAATTAGGTCTACTATGATGTCAATGTTGGGAAAAGGAAAGTCATCCTTTGGACATGCTTTATTTAGATCCTGAAAGTCTGTACATACACGAATCAGCCCATTTGGCTTTGTCACCGGCACTAGGTTGGAAATCCATTTAGCATAATCTATAGACCTTATAAATCCGGCATCCAGTAATTTCTTTAACTCAGCCTTGACCAATAGAGCGACTTGAGGGTGCATTTTGCGCAACTTCTGCTTGACTGGTTTAGCATTGGGTAATAGTGGCAGATGATGCAGAACTAGTTTGGGGTCCAATCCTGGCATGTCAGCATAGGACCATGCGAAGTTGATTTTCTGTTCTGCAAAGAATTTATGAAATTCTGGTTTCTCTTCATCAGTTAATGATGCAGCAAATAGGACCATCTTAGGGTCTTCTGCAGTTGAAATGTTATCCTCTATTGTGTCCCCAATCAGCATAGCCGATTTCTCTTGTTGCATGGGGAGAAAGTCCAGTCCTCCATCTTTGGGCGCCTTAGAGAGGTTTCCACCCACAGATACGTCCTTTATTTTTACTATTTTATCGTCAAGAGGTGTCTTTCAATTTTCACCTAGAGACGTTTCATTTTTTATTTTATTTTTACTTTTGCGACTAGAGGACTAAACAGTCTCGCCAAAGTATGCGGTGTAGTTTAAATCAATGGAAAATCCAGATTTGTGGTCCCCACTGGGTATGCCTTCTCGTAATCCCATGAATTCGGCAATTGCCTCATCATTCTGAAATGTGTCCAAAACTGGCGGTCCTTGTTGGTCCCAATCGACTAGTTCAGGGTAAACTAAATAAATGCCATCGTCAAGGCTAGTGAATTGGGGTGAGGATGCGGATAGCATGCAAATGGATTCAGTGATGTTGTAGATGAGGTTATCATCATCCAACTCGACATCAGACTCTATCCAATATTCTCCTTCATGTGCTGTCACAATAGTGGTTTACAATTCCTGAGAGGTATGGATTTTAGCTTAAATCACATATTTTTAGAAAATATAATGATTTAAGCCTTAAAAAGTTCCATTTTAAGGATTCCAATTGAAGAGGGTTTGATCAAATCACCTTAGATCAAAACCCCTTGGATAGAACCTCGCTAGTTTTAAACCATACCTATAAATCGTCTCCTTTACACCTATCAAAATGCTGATAAAAAATACTTTTGATTTAGCTTTGGGGGATCAAAATAATTCATTTAAAATTTATTTCAAATGATTATGGTATTCCTCAGAACAAGCTATCCAATGAATATAATTTTAATATGTTTTGGTTTTGTTATGTATTTGTTTTTTAAGTTTTATTAAACATAGGTTTTTCATCGAAAATGAATTTCTTTGTTCTTCATATGTGGAAAAATAGAAGATTATCAAAAAAAAAATTTGAAAAATATGAGTGCACCAAATATTGAAGTCCTTGATCTAACAAAAAAAACAAAATACTATTTTGACATATACAAAAAAAGTTACGCGTTATACGGTCGTGCTATGTCTAAATTGTAATTCCTTTGACTTTGAAACTTGATTAAGGAAAAATTATTCAATAAAGAACTATCTAACAAAGTGGAAGCACTAGATATCAGAGTTACAAATCTAAAATTGAAAGAACTAGAATTTTATCCTTCATGGAAAAAAATTTATGCATTATACGATGTGTGTCACTTTTTTAAAATGTTGTTTTCTGAAAAAAATCAATTTTCGTGGGAGATGGAAAAAGAAGTGCAATTTTTTTCCAAAAATTTTGGAAAAAATATTTTTAGAATCTATAGAAAAAATTTGATGAGACTCTAGTTTGCACCATCTTCAAATTCCTCATAGTTTAGCCGCTATAGGTGCCCAAATGTGAAGATTTAGTTAAAAATAATAATTTCAGTGTTTAGTTTGGCCAAAAATTGTAAACCACTATCAAAGTAAGGAGTAAAGGTTGTAGAGCCCTGGTTGTCAATGTCGTATGATACCTCGGATGGATTGGAATGATGGGGTTCAGATGACGGGTGTTGTAAGTCCTGGGAGGTGGTAGTGGGACTTTGACTATTTAGTGCTTGTTCAATTTTGAATGTTTGCCAAAATCGTTGTTCAGAGGTCAGTTCCCCTGGTTCGACAAACAAATCATCAAGACAACAATCACTTAGGGATCGTTCAGAGCCAAATTCCCACTCATGGGAGTCTGTTTTAGTGGAGGTTTCCCTAGTAATCTCGACACTGTCAGAAGCATGTACTCGCTCATTTGAAAGGCCAGAGGTACGTCGATCGTCATGGTTGAGTGATCCAAACCCTAATCCAAGATACTTCAGGATTTGAAAAGGTTCTATGGGTTCCCTTCGACCAGTTTTATTTTTTCCAAGGCCACTAGTACCATCGTAGCCTTTAGCTTTCATGATGTTGTAACCTTTGCCATATCTTTCAACTGGTAACGGGGGTAGTGTGACAGTATCCTTATAGATCCATCCTGTGATGTCAACAAGGTCTTCCTCACTCATGTCTCCCCACTTGATAAAAACTATATTTGGTGGAACTTTAAAGGTTTCTTGAGGTTCCATTCTGAAACATGGCCGACCATAGTCCTTAGGAGACCTGGGCATTGTTGTTATTATGTATGTTGTGTGCAGTTTGAATTCTCCGCGGCCAAGGTCCTAGATTTTGACAGTTGATTGAGTCTTAGGGCTGGTGGAAGGTGGTGGTATGACGGAAGACGTGGATGGAGCGGATGTGGAAGATGACGTGAGTGTGGAAGGGTCAATATACTTGGATGACGAGGAGCCAGGTGCTTCTCGGTTAATAGGTACCCGGTTTTCAGAGATACCCCTTAAGTTAGTACAATATTGGAAAGGGTCAGGGTCTCTGTATATGGTTACTTCTATGCCGTCAAATGGAAACTTGAGGCATTGGTGGTATGTGGACGGGACAGCTTTTAAGGCATGAATCCATGGATGGCCGAGCAATATGTTATATGGTAGTTCCAAATCCAGGACCTGGCAGGTTGTGTCGACAATGACCGGTCCCACTCTGATTGGGAGAGAGATAACGCCACGTGAAGAGCGTTCCTCATCATCGTATGCTTTGATCACAATACTTTTCGTTGGGTCTACGCACGCATCAGAGAACCCTAGAACTTTCACCAATTTGAGGGAGCATATGTTCAATCCTGCTTCACCATCTACTAAAACCCATCTAACTTTGTGCTTGTGGATAAAAGTTTCTATGTGTAATGCGTCATTGTGGTTGGTTTTATGTGATGAGTAATCTTGATCCGAGAAGGTGACGTTGTGCGGCATAGTGAGATATCCCACCATAGTTTCAAACTGATTGACATCGATGTCCTTGGGGACCGACGACTCTAGAAGAGTTTTGTCTAGGATTTCTTTGTGCGCAGGAGAAATACGAAGCAGCTCAAGGATAGATATTTGCGCGGGAGTCTTTCCTAGTTGGTTGATGAGGTTGAACTGACTTTTGGGTTTCCACTGTTGTGGGGTTGGAACAGGTTTTGGCTATTTAGCAGATGAAGCAGGTTGTGATTGTTTAGCTGATGGGCCCAGTATAGTGATTTTGGCTTGTCTAGCAGGAGGTGGACCAGCTATAGTGACCTTGCCGCTTCGAGTAGTAGCATTACACTGGGGTGCTCTCTTCACCGTAATGGTATTGATGTACTCATCGTCAGTTCTGACATTATTTATAATTGGTCCACTAGAATAATCATACTTGGCTCGGGCGAAGTTAGCTTGGTTCTGTGAACCTGAAGTGGAAGCATTATGAGAACCATGGTCTTGCAGTGGATTCTTGTGGATAGTGTGATCTGAATTGGAGGTGAATTGCGATCCACCTACTTCGATGGTGCGATTTTTGATAAGGTCTTGTATTATGTTTTTCAATTGTCGACAGTTAGAGGTTGTATGCCCTTTTGCTCGATGGTATTCGCAAAGTGCATTGTCATTCCACCATGCTGGTTTGAACTGTCCTGGGTCATATGGTTTTATTTCTGGAAGTATGATGACCCCATGCTGAATGCATTTCTTAAGGACTTCTTTAATGGGTTCACCCAAATGGGTGTATGTGCGACCCCTAGGAAATTTTCTCATCTGATGATATTGTCCTTGACTGTTTTGACCACTTTGGTTGTTTGAAGAAGTATTGGGAGGTGTCAATGTCGTTGTTGGTCTGTTTTGTTGTTGAACCCCTTTCAGGGCCAATACAGGGCCTACAGCATTTGTCGTCTTGGCGTCAACAACACCGTCATTTGTGACATGCTTATTTTTAACCCAATATTTGTTTTTGTCGGCGGGTGGGTTGACGTTTGTGTTTTTGGAACCATATCTCAGTTCTCCCTTTGTGATAAGGGCTTTCTCAATCTGGACCCCCTTTTCAACTAATTCTATGAAGTTTGTGCAACAATGTATTTGCAATGCAAACTTTAGGGGCCCTAGGAGTGTTTGGACGAACATGTCAACTTTTTCTCTTTCGGGGATGTCAATGTGGCATCGACTAGCAAGGCTTCTCCATTTTTGAAAGAATGGGATAAATGTCTCACCTGAATCTTCTTGCGTGAGATTGCACAAGCTAGTGATAGAGGTGTCCATGTCAATGTTGTATGTGTAATTTCTTATGAATTTTTGTTTAAACTCATCCCATGTCTAGATATCCTTTTGAGTTGAAAACCATTCAAGGGCTTGACCTGCCAGACTTTTAGACAAAAGTCGCATCAGATATGTTTGTTCGTAGGCGATGTCCATACAATTGGTTGCGAATTCGCGAACATGTTCAATGGGATTTGTCTTGCCTCTATATTTTGTGAAGTTGGGTGACACATATCCTGGCGGAAATGGAGGCATGTATAAGCTTGTGTCAAATGGGTATACATCTAGGTCATATGATATTTCTAATTTCCTGCCTAAAATGTACATGTTTTGGATAGTTTTCTCCATATCCCTCATTCTTGCTTTGATTTCATCTATGGTAGGGTCGTTTATGTTTCCATGCATTGGATTTCCTAGTACACCATGTGTTCCTGTTTGTTGTGCGTGAATATTGGTGTATTGTGGTGGTATGGATTGTTGTGGTATATATGACATGTGTGGATTGACATGTTGTTGGTATTGGAAGTTATGATTGGGTGGATGTTGATAAGTATGAATGCTAGATGAGTAGGTTGGGATGTGTCCTCCAGCCATGTGTGTCGTTGTTTGGGGGCTGTTGTGACCATGAATGTTATGGTGTGTCAATGATGTCATGGGTTGTGTTACTTGACCACCTTGTGTGAATTGTTGATTTTGTACAAGGGGAACGTTTGTTTTTGTACCTTGGGAGGCAATGACATTTGACTGTGTTGTCATGTTAACGTTTTGTTGTTGTCCTTGGATAAATATACGTCTTGTGCTTCCTCCCAAAGGATTTTGTGAAGTACCACTGAGCGGATATGTCAAAGTTGTGCTCATGGTAGTAAATGGTGCTATCAAGGGGGGATTGTGGTGACTTGATGATGCCCCCATGGTATTTACTGTCGTGGTAAAAAGAGGATTGGAATAATTTTCCCATATTGTTGAGGAGCCAAGAGTGGTTCCATCCAATTGGGGTTGTGTCATGGATGTTGTGGGCATTGTGGATGAATGTAATCCTCCAATATATGTAGTATTTATTGTGTTGGAAATGTTTGGGATGTTGGATGTAGCATGCACTGTCGTTGTGGTGTCAAAGGAAGTGTTGCTCATAGTGTTTGGAGTTTGACCACTATGTGACATGTTATGTGCGTTGTTATTATTAGGGTCAGGAGGTGTCAAGTTTAGCATGTTAGCGTCAAATCCTTGTGGTAACTTAGCTCCTTCACTCAAGAGCATAGCTAAGAATATGTCTCTGTCTTGACGGACCATTGCTTCAGCAAGCTGACAGGCCTCTGGGTCTTGTGTCAATGCCTCTATGTTTTCCTGAAGTAGTTGGCCATTTTCATCCTTTTGCAAGAATTGTTTGAATGGACTGTTTGATGAGGATTGCGTTGTTATTGGAGGTTGATTGTCTAAATTGGAAAATGGATCATAAAGGGTCCAGTTTGAGTCATGTGGAGGATTGTTGACAATAAACGGGGGGTCTTGCCAAAAGTTTTCTATTTGTCTCTTTTGTTTTTGAAGTCTAGTTTCGACCATAAATGAGATTGCTCAAACGGGAATGACAACTAAATGCAAATATGACACTACGTGAAGTCTAAGTTCAAGATGACAACTAGAATGACTAATGTTTTTGGATTTTCGTGAATAGGATATGCAATGTGTAGCTATGTAACACAAGGTTATCTAAGCACTTCTAAGCTCTAACTTTGTTTTCGATTTTGACTGCTAAAGGACTTTGTTGGAAATGACAAGATGACAAGGTCTAAATGACTAGTGAATTTTCCTAACTAGAATTTTGAGTTGGAAAAATTTCACAAAAGAGGACAATGACTAAAAAAAGGAGTTTGATAACTTAGTCCAAAAGAGCCTAATTTCAAAAACAATGGTGTTTGCAAAGTGTGCTGAGATTTTCCTAATCCTAAGTATGCAAAATGTGAACCTAGGGATAGCCTAATGTCAAATGTATGCAACTAAAAGGAATGAGGTATGAAACCTATGGTGACTGATGCAAACTAATGGTCAAGACTTTGAGCAATTTCAAGTTTGGGGTCTGACAGAATCTCCCTAGAAACAATGGTTGACAAATGGTTGACAATTTGAAGACCTCAGGTTTTGACTGTAAAGTTTAAAATTTTGACAGGAAAATGCATCGTTTGAAGCTTCAAATGCATCACAGTTTAGCAAATGCGGTTCAGGTTTTCAATTGTGGATTTTCAACAGTCAAATGCGACTTGATTTTGCATATGCGGCTTTTCAGTGTTCAAATGCGTCACGACACCTACAGATGCGGCATTCTAAGTTTCAGATGTCGTTTAACAGAGCAGTTGCGTTGCAGATAATCACTTGCAGTTCGACAGATATGACTGTTTTGTTTCAAAGTGATTTTCTTGTTGTTTTGATGGAAATTTTGATCTGTTTGGTGAATGTTTTGTTTCAAACTGTGGTAAAACTAGAAAACACTTGACAAACACAGCATTTTAAGAGTAACCAAACACACATCAGATAAGCACAATCCTAGAAAGGCCAATAGGCCAAGGGTTTGTATACTTGGTATAGCCCACCGATATACCCCGGATTGGTGATAAACACCTTTCCTTCTCGAGAGCAGATAGCTTAGAATTTTGGTGGCATTGGCTCCCCTCCACGGCTCATTAACGTCATTTGAGCACACCAAATTTGAATTCTTGGGTAGTGACTTCCCAAGAACTACTATCTCTACTCAAGGGGATCAGTAGTGAGTGTCTTCGGGCATGATACTGTACCCTGCACTATACCAAGCAACGGCCAATAGAACGGTTGGACACTAAAACAATAGGTTTTTAATTCGGGCATTCCGTTTGTGGGGCATGATCCATGCGGCGAGAGTCCCCTTTCGGATCCATCTCATCGGAACCATGCTCGTGATTCTTGGGCTTTCCCCAAGAACCCACTTTTATATACCGGCTGGAAGTCCTTCGGTGTCAGGGTGCTACCGGTCTGAGTCATCCTGGGGTGAGTACTTTTTCCCACCAGAATAGGCCCAAGTTCTAGAGTCAGTAACAGTTTCTCTTACACCTAGGATCACACGAATGCGCAAGGGGAGAGGATACTCTGATATACCAAATCGTGAAGGGTAATTAACAAATAAAGATGGGTCTGATTTTTTGATCACGAGGTTTTCACCAAGTGAGAGCATACTCACCTACCATCTTGCAAGCACAATCAATCAAAGAAGACATGTGTTCTTTTTATATGCACCAAAATCAAATGTTTGCTAATCTATGAAAGAAAAACAAGCACAATGTTTGTTTATCTTGTCTTTGACATTCAAACTTGCAAACAAAAGATTAGTAGTTCCTTATGCAATGGTCTTCGACACACAAATAGGGATCGCCACATGCTACAAGCGAAGATTAGTAACACAAAAAGAATCTAATCTAGCCAACATGCAAGAATAAAAATCAAAGAAAAATATAATACCAGAAAACTAGAAACTAGAAAAACCCTAAAATCTGAAAATCAGAATGACAAAAATGACAGAAAAAAATTTACCAGTCAGATGTGGCACGACAGGGCAGATGCGTCGTTCGGGTCTTCGAATGTGGCGGGACTGATCAAATGTGTCGTTCTAGTTGTCAGTTGCGGCTTATCATGGCGATTGCGGCTCTTCTGTCAGTGCATGCGTCACGACGCATCAAATGCGTCACGATATTTTAAAAAAATTAGTTGTGTTGTTCCGTACCTGTACCTGCAAAACAACAAAAAACACAAAAAAACATATGGAAAACTAGAAAAACTAAGGGTAATTTCTAGGAGTTAGATTAGATCAAAGTAAATCAACATAAAATGACAAAAACCCAAAGTTCTATAGAGCACAAAGGAAATTAAACAATAAGATGATTATACCTACAACTTGCAATTCCCATGATTACCTTCATAGCACCTTCTTACTTGCTAGATGATATTGCCCTCAGATTCTTAGTTCGAGCAATCTGAAAATGCCTAAGTCCTACAACAAGCCTTGAAGGATTTACTTGAAAATCTAAATGCCTATGTCTAAAAGCCTATGATTGACAAATTCCTATGCCTAAAACAATGCCATGACTTGATCAAATGATTATAACAAATATTGAAATTGCATATGAAAAACTAAGTGTGAAAGTAAATGCCTATAATGCCTATGCAAAATGTCAACATGTGCATGTGTCTATGTAATCGAAAAGTGAGAAGAAGATGGCATTTTATAAAAAATGCCATTTTGAATGGATGGAGGAGATTAATTGATGATGACAACCTAAAATGAACGATCCAGATCAAACCTGAGAATCCCTAATTAGGGTTAGGGAAAATTCTTTAATCGAACGGTTAGAATAAAATCGGATCGACGGTGGAGAATAAATGAGGAAATTAATTAAAGAAATAAAGATTTTTGAAAAATCAAGAAGATAAGATTGCCTGATTTGCGAGATTCAAAAAATCAAGAAGATAAGATTTGGACTGAAGATCAGATTTGGAAAATCAAGAATCTGCCCGATTGCTTGATTTTTGGAAGATTAGTTACTAATTTGAATTAAGATAATTCAAATTATGGATTTTGAGAGATAATAAATAATCTTTTTCAGATTATTTATCAAAAGGGACTGACAGTTAAGATTGAAATGACATTTTAAATAATTGATTTATTTAAAATATTAATTGGCAATTAAATAATTAAATTAAATTATTTAATTTAGGAAATAAGACTAACTAATTAAATAAATTAATAAATTTATTTAATTAAGACCATCAGTGACGTATTAAATAAATAAATAAAATTTATTTATTTAATAATCAAGAAGAAATAAATGATGAAGGGGAATTAAATAAATTAAGAAATTTATTTAATTAAAGGAAGACTTAGACAATTAATGACATATTCAATAAATAAATAAAATGTATTTATTTAATAATAATGAAGAATAAATGACATGAATTAATTAAATAATTATGAATTATTTAATCAATAGTCGAATGTGGACCAAGGACATAATTAAATGTCATAATTATGCTAGGACGAAAGTGGTAAAAATGAAGCTTGCAGGCCTAGGTCATTTTTAGGTGTCTACACTATGTATACTTATGCATGTATATACTCACATATATGAGTTATTGTAGACATGTACATATATATATTATTTATATACTTCATTGATTATTATATAAACCAAAATACGAAAAAAGAACTTATACTTATCACAAAGACTCAATTACATATCCCCAAATAGGAACATGAAAAGACTAAATCCACATACCAATATGAAACATACTCAAACCCAGACATAAGGTTGTACTTACCATTTCCCATATTATCTTAATTCAACTAGACCAACTAGGAAGTGAGTGTGTGTATGCTCAATTAGGCTCATCAAGGGTTATCAAACCAAATTATTCTCCTTAGCGATACTCCCCCTCTCTTCCAATGGTTCAAATATGTTCCTAAATTCAGCTTAGTGCATCACAAATAGTAGTTAGCCGATAATATTACATTCACATGCATAATATATTTTCATCTTTAGAACAATATAAAATATCAAATCGAATTAAACATTCATTCATCACATTTCCATCAAGATTCATATACAAATCGCTATCATATATTAAAGCATTTAAACCCATCAAGGTAATAGTAAATAGGTAACAACACTATGGGGTGTAACATGATTTGAGTGTGGTTTAGGGTTTCTTATATGGTCCTACTCATTTTATCAAACTACTTATGTGGGATTTCCTCAAGGCTTATCACATTATTATTTTTTGTAAGTAGTAGCAATAATGACACCAAAGAAAGAAAAAAATTGTGAAAGTTTATGTAGTAATTATAAGAAGTAAAATAGGAAACAACAAAGTATGACTCAAACAATAGATTCATGTTTTAAATTCCATATTCAATTGCTACCTCAATTAGAGCTTAAGAGACAAAATAAATAAAATGAAAGATTGAAAATGATATTTCACTAAACTCTCATGTTGCACACAATGATGTTTGGTTGTGCTTAGGGTGGGGTCCCATGGAGGAGGGCTTCCTGAAAAAAATTTAGTGGGTGCTGCTGAAATTTTTTAGGATTATTTTTAAGTGGGTGGTCCCATGAATTTTGTATCACAATTTAAGCTTAAAAGTATAAGCTCCTATATTTGTGGAAGTTGGTGGTCTCATGGATTTTATTATTTTGCATATTTAATTCGACAACTTAAATAAATATTAAATAATAAAAAATTTAATTGGTGAGAATTTTAAAACTTCATATGATTGACAAGTGACAAAAAAATGCCTAAACTGGTGGGGCTATTTCCAGCCCCATCCCTTTTGCACCCGCTTAAGTTTTTGATCTAAAAAGTAGGGGTTGCTATTGTTGAGAAAAAGATTCTAATTTATCTTGTAGCATTTTATTTTTTTGCTTCATGGGACCCCTTGCTCCTTGAAAATAGATCCCCAAGCCCCCCCATGGGACCTCATCCTTAATATTTGTTGATGAATGATATAAGTGCTCAAAATAGAAGCATAACTTTGTATTCAAGGAGGCTTCTCCTTGAAAATAATGGATTTGATCTTTGATTTATAGGATTTTGTTAGGATGAATGGAGGGCTAGGATTTGAGCTTGGATCATGAGTTAACTCCCATTGATAGTGTATTGGATGGGGAGAGGTGGCAACCATTACTAGTTGTCTAATGTTTAATGATATCAAGTTTCCACAATCCATAATGTTCTTTGCAATGATTTCTAGTTTTGATTGTGTGAGAATTTTTGCATCAACATTTCGGATCACACTCCATGATCCATCATCAAGATGAGAGCAAAGCTAAAGGAGAAAAATGATTGACTAATGTTGATTTATTATTTAACTATTTAATTGATTGACTAGTTAACTAAATTGATTGATGAGTTGATTGAATTGATTGATTAATTAACTAAATTGCTTGATGAGTCAACTAAATTGATTGATTAGTTAACTAAATTGATTATATTTATCATGTTTTTTATTTAATTATTTGTGAATATTATATATACTTCAATTCATTTAATATTTATGAGGAAATGATTATTTAAAGATTTGAATATTTGGAAAATAATTTATTTTAAAAACAATTGAATAATAAATTATTATTTTATTAATTTGATTTTGGTGAAGGTGGGATGAATTATTTTAATGAGTTTATGAGTGATGAAATTTTAGAGTTATCATAACCATGCCATTTCAAAGAATCATAAAATACAATGCTTTTTGGATGAAGAGGGTGGTGTGGTTGGAAAGCATGATATTAGTAATATGGAGGGATGATGCCTACTTCAAATATTAGTAGGGAAAAAATAGCATGGTTTGTCTCTTGAAATAATAATTTGAATGAAAATATGGATAGAGAGATGAAAAAAGGGTTTGATGGAAGAATAATTGAGGAAAAATGATAAAATATGAAATGGGGTGCAAAAATTCTTAGTTTACTAGTGAAAATTATTAAAGTTATTGTTCTTGCAAGTGTATAGGCTCAAGAAGAGGGATAAATGCAAAGCTCATGAATAAGATTTAGGTCAAAGAATTGTGGAAAATGTAATGTATGAGGCTTAATTAGAAGGATAGGGGATTCATCATAGGTGCAAAATCAATAAGTGAGCAACTATCAAAATCTTATTCTGAATCACAACATAATAACTTTCCCCAAGGATGGAGAGATTGTCTTGTTGGTAGTGTATTATGGATGAGGATTGGATGTTCAGAAGAGGACTTGTAGGATAATGAATTCTAGATTATTATACATGGTGCTTGCAAGAAGATTTTCAGCATGGTACTTTTCCAAGGTGTGCTTGAAAAAGAAGTTTTCACTAGAGGATTAATTTTATCTTTACATTTTTAATTGGATATTCATGTGTATTTTTTTATTGTGATATATTCTAAATTATGCATGGAACCATTTAAGATGCACTATGTTCATGGTTTCATCAAGTTTTTGATATTTTGAATAGCCAATTTATAGGCACCTAATTTGTATTTGGAAATGACAATATATGGGCCCAACTAATTGTGTTGAAAGTTTCCTTTAATTTATTATTTTTGGGTGTTCTTCTAATTTCCTTTGGACATAAGGCCACCTACTAAAATTTATGAGCTCTGATTCAGATATTTTAGATATAGTGAAAGATGATTTTGATAAGACTATAGGTGATTTAGGTAGTGAGATGTCACTCATTAAGCAACTCTAGCTCATGCAAGTGTGAAAATTGGTACTCCTTGTTGGAAAGGAAAATGATACCCTACATTTTATAATTATACACTAATGCTTACAATATAAGAATAGTCAGGTGTTTTCCAGTGACATATATGTCAGATTGTGGTAAGGTAAGAGAGTTTATAAATAACAAAGAAAAAAATATTTATACTCTATAGTTCATAACATAATGGTCCAAGCTTATATATATATATCAGTCAATAGATTATATTAGTAGATTTTTGGTCCTTAATATAGTCTATCTTCTCTTTATTTCTATTTTTTCTGTTCTCAAAATATTATCCTCCCTTCTCTATTTTATTTTCTATTCCTTTCTAATTTCTACTAATGCATTAGGGGTGTTTCCCTTATGATTCTTATGTCCCCTAGCTAGAGGGGGTTAGCCTAGAGCTCTACCTTCTCTTTTATTTAGATGTTATGGTTTGTAGATGTCATTGTCACTTTGTAGTTTCACTTGCTAAAGTCATCACCCCCTTGAAACCATGGCTTGTCCTCAAGACATAATAATCCTTAATCTATTTTCTAGAAATTTATTCTTGTATATTTCCTTGAGCTATTGGAAGGTTGTGTCCCACTAAATTTTGGCATGTTAGAATACTTGAATGTGATTATTGATCTGTATTATGGCCCTTTCTACATCTATCAAGTGGTAGTTGGTATTTGTATTTATGTACTTGTTTTCTTTGCATCTTTAAGTAATCTAATGACATGGGCTCAAGTCTCATCCTAGCCACTTCCTAGAGATACTTGATCTATGCTCTAATTACCTCTCTTTGGTCCTAAATCTATTGGATCTAAGTTTGCATGGTTTATATTTGTTCCCTAGTTGTGCCACCGATATATTTCATGATATCATATGTACTATATATTTTCTAAATACGACTTTTCATGTGTTCAATTTGATGCTTTATGTATTTTATCAATCTTGACCATTGTAAGAAAAAATGTAAAGTGTATAGATGTACTGCTAGTGTTGTAAATAGTGTTGATGTGGGTCTTCAGGTTAGTATGAGCTACTACACATTTCTTCCTTATTTCTTCTATGCAATTTTTTTCTACTTCCTCCAAGACTCTACTCATAATTTTTGTTTCTTGATTATCTAATTATATTATTATGATGATTGTAATTTGTTTCATTTGATGTCTTAATGGTATTTTTGTATCTCTTTGAGCTTGAGGTATTTTACTTTGGAATTTATATTGATTGCAGTCTCAACTTTTTTTGTGTTGTCTATATTGTTGTTTAAGAATATCATCCCTTATTGTATTGCAAAACATATCACCAAGATGAGACTTTTAAATGGAGGATATATTTGAAAGATCCACTTGTGTTCTTGAAAATAAATTGCAAAAGCTATAGTTTTGTAGAATATATCACCAAGATAAAAAATTTAGATGGGGGATATATTTGAGAGGTCTACTTTGTGTTCTTGAAAAAAATAATTACAATAGTTCCAATATTGCTATTGGTTGGATTTTTTTTTTTTGAGTCAAAACATATTTTATTAATTGTATGGATGATAAGGAGGTGGAACCTATTGACCTTACTGGGGATGTGAGTATCTATTGCTACTAAGATGAAGTCTACTACTATTATTCTTCATTGAGATCTTTGGATTTTTTATCTTTTCCTTCTAATTATTTTCTTCTTCTTGTATAAATATCTCACAAGCTCATTGTAATTTTCTATTGCTAGATCTTTTTCTGAGATTCTTAGATCCTCTGTTTGAATCTTAGATCCTTTGCCTATAATTGTGTTAGTATTTCTTCCTATTTAATAAGCAAGGTTGGATTGAATTAATCTAATGCTTATTTTTTCATCTCCTTCTCTAGATCTCTACTACTTTTCCCCTTTTCTACTCAATATATAAGGTGAGATGTTCCAAAAAATTTAATTATTCTATCCAAGGTGGAAGAGGAGGCCACAAGATATTTGATTATTTATTCTTCATTTTTTTTTAAATTTCTGACTCACTTGAGTGTACATTTGTGCTATTTTTTTTCAAAGCATTCCTTTCTTGTTTAGTGCACTAGTGAGGAGGTCAACACATAATATTTTTTATATTTATTATTCCTCTAGTGGTTGAGGTTTGGGTGGTGTATTTTTCCAACTTGTACATTTTTTCATTTATGGCTCTTTCCTTTTATGCCCCTATTATACCTATGCCTCTTTTTTAGATTATATGTTTGATGCTTGGATTGGTTTATGTCTCTCCACTTTATTTTCTTCACTTTATTCTTTAAACATAGTTATGTAAGAAATATTTTGAAATTAAAATGTAAACTAATGCAAGACATAAGATTCATATTCCAAACTACTACAAACCTCTACATAGAGCTCATCAAAAGAATTCAAAACAAGAAAATAACACAAAAAATCCAATTCAAATGTTACCAAAGACTCCATTGTTGAAATATTTTCTCCAGTGATTAATTAATATGTTGATGCCCGATTGCCTGAAGATACCAATTTTGACAACATATACTTAGCTCAAAGTTGATGGATCATAAACTGGATGAAAGAGGCCCAAATTTATATAATTTTGGAAGAGGAAATGGAAAATTAAGATCTAATGGTGAGATCAATGGTGGATGATACCTGAGAGGATTTACCTATGATCAATTAGAGAATGGAGGGTTGAGATGAAGGTTGTTGAAATGTGAAGAGCTAGGATGGACTTACTAAATTTGGTAAGTGGTTGTAATAGTTACCTGATTTTTAGCTTTCACCTGAAATTAGGTTTAGTGTTTATTCTTTTGTGTTGTTCGTTAAACATTTAAAAGATAAACCATAGTCTGCTAGGTGTAATATGCATGGAAAAATATTTTCAAATGAAACAAATTACATTTTTTTCATTACAATGTTGCAATTACAACAAATGAGAAAAGAGAGTCATATGTATACAAATGTAATATTTTATTGATAATCATGAAGGTACATGTCCCTCACAAGCCAAGGGACTAACTTTACTTATTCAATGGAAATAAAGAAACAATTTGTACATGAATAAGTAAAAACACAATGTGCATATAAGAATGGAAACTAGTCATTTCCTGAGAATTATTGGTTGTAAAGTTGCCCTCTTTCCCTACTGCTGCTGCCCCAAGCTACTTGTGTCTTTCCCAGCTCCGTAATACTCCTACCTCCTGCATCTAGAAAAATAATGATATTAGAGCAATGCGCTAAGCAATGAAAGATCTCAATCCTTACATACACGCCTACCTATGCATGTATAAAATGATACATAAGTGCATTAAATAAGCATGCAAACCTTGGATGTCCTAGGAAACAACAAAGTCATCAAACACATCAAAAATATGCATCTATTTTTCTAACTTGTTTGCTTCATGTGCAGATTTAGGACAAGTTTGGTTACTGTTTTAATTCAGTTAAATACAACATGTGGGGTAAATGTGGCTCCCACGAGGGTAGAGCTCAACATGCTTTGAAATAAAAGGGAAATTGAGCAACTTGATCAAAGATTTACCTGTTATTTATGCATTAAATTAATATGGAATCACACCAGTTGATCAACTTTCATTATCAGATTCAAAAGATGCATCTCCTAAATATGAGCAATGTACAAGACAATATTGTCAAGGGTTTGATGACATCCTAGTAGGAAAATGAAATGAAACAAAGGTGTCATAGTGGCATGAACAAGGATATTCATATATAGTAGCAAAGAGAAAAGGTCTCATTACAACATGGCAGTCTTGTTTGCTTGCATTCTTTGTCCTATTCATTGCTACATTCTAATAGTAAGAAGCTTATAGTGATATGGTAGGTGAATAGAGAAATACATGACATGATTCAAGAGAGTTGACAACCCATACCTGTACAGTCATAAAGGAAAATGGATGACCACAAGGATGAGATCATCTAAAGAGGACAATGATGATATTTCTTGTAAGAGATTTAAAGGAGCAAGCCCAAAGGTTGAGAACATGTCAAGGACAAATATGAAAGTGTGAAGACTTCATGGATGAAGACAACCTTGGGCATATCAAGGGAAAAAAACCATCAAAACAACACAAGAAGGAGAGGAACTTAGTCATTAGACAGTGAACTCAAAAGGAACAGTCACTTGTAGGTTTTCCTTATTATATCATTATTGTCTCTAGATACATATGTTGTTCTTTATAAAAACTTCCATTTGCTTGATATCCGTGGATCTCTTGAGTGTGTATATGAATATGCAAACTAATGTTTCATCAATCCTACTATGTCCTACTTGTGATGGATGCAATATATCTTGACTAGGAAGTACCTTAGAAAGATAGTGAACTATGTGACTGACAAGGGGCACTGGCACCAAGCAAATTTTTCAAAAATGCAAAGACATCTCACTATCTTATGGGAGTTTCTACAAAATTATGAGCAAAGTTAAGAGATTGTGAATCAAAAGAGAATGATAGTCACTCAAGGACAAGAACATTAAATCACAGTCACACGGAATGTTTCACAGGGAGATTCGGGTCTAAAATAATAGTGAGCAATTCAAAGGAAGTAGGGTAGTCATTGCATTAGGAGAAGATAGACAAAGACAATATCATCAGTTGGAGCAAGGCTTTCTATTGAGTTCAGTTAGTCTACAGAAAAAAAAGTTTATTAAGAAGGTAGTTCAAGGTAATAGTATGATAGTTTTGTAATGGTAAGTCATGAAAACTATAGTCAAAGAAATGCATTTGTAAAATAAACATCTAATGCTCACAGAAAAACACATTGTTGCTACAAATTTGAGCTTTCAATTATGCTCACACTATACAATGGCATTGAATTATTTTGCAACAAAATCTGAAGTTTGCTTTCAAACTAAAAGGACCCATCTGGGTTCAAGATACATAAGCTAATGTACAAAAACAACAAATGGTGAAAAAGAAGCAAAAATGAAAAATGAAACTCATTTCATGCAAGTAATGGCCAAGTAGACACCTTTTTCTACAAAATATGGAAAACCCACCTGGGGTTTCAAAATATGAAACAACATTGCTACATTCTACAAAAAAGGAAGTGTATTTACAAAAACCCACTTGTATTTCTACAACAAAATTTGAGTTTCTTCAAGAAATTAGGAAACCCACTTGGGTTCTTTTGAAAACATTTGCAGATACAAAAATATATGTGCTACAGAAAACCCACTTAGGGGTTTTGCAATTATATTACAAAATAGAAAAGGAAATACAAAAATATAGAGGAAACCCATGTTGAAATTTGGAGGCTGAGTTCACAGGCCATTTTTTCCCTTCTATATATCAAAAACCCATCTGGGTTGTCAAAAAAATTGCTAATACAGAAGAGAATCGAGAAGACATTTCGGGGTTTTCAAATGAAGCAAATCCACACATAAAATACACTATTTTTTGTCCATGGTTGGGGCCAAGAAGCTTTTTTTTCTTCATGAAAGCAACAAAAACAACAATGGGGTGTCCTTATTAACAAATGCAAAGAAGAAAGTAAACATTTTTTGTTATCTTTTCAAGGTGGAGGGCTCGAAATATCTTTCTTTTGCTCAAAATCTAAGAATGGAGTCAATTTAACTCACCTGGAGCTTTTGCTCACAAATTTTTTGCAAAAATTTCAAGCTTTTGCTTCTTACAAAGTTTCATTAGAGTTTTCATGGTGGTTGTGACAAAATGAAACAACAATAGAGGGAGCAAATAATACATATGGGTTAGAAGTATGTCCATGGCCACGACTTGCAAATTAAAAAATGGCCCACAAATGGTGTAAAATCCATAATTTATGCAATAAAAAAACATTTTACCTGTTGTCGAAGTGTTTCTCTCAGGAAATCTCAACAAATCCAGTGTGAATCTCCATTGTTTTTCTTGTGTTTCCTCAAACCCCACAACGACAGAGTGATGTTCCAGATTTTTCAACAACAAAATGATGGGCTTGCCTCATTTTTTTGGTTGTTTTAATGATTAGGGTTTGACCCTATTCGATGGGGATGGGATTTTCTTCCCATGTTTTTAAAATTAAAAGCATGTGTTAATGCAATGGGGGCTGAAAACTTACGTTATTGACTTAGGCATTCTATGCCTTAAGTTCTTTTCCCCTTGTTTCAAACTTTGCTAAGTTCAAAACAAAACAACATGTGGAGTATGCCATGTAGCTTATGTGATATGCCTTTGTTTTTGACCAATAATCATGTGACTTGGAATATGCTTTCCAATAAATTTGGAGGTTGGCCATATTGGCCAAGTATTTTGGAGCTTTATGATGCCTTTGAAAACCATTGAGTATTAACCATGTGTCAACTAAAATGCAGAATGAGGTAAGTAGAGATGGTAAAGTGTCTTGGAGTTTTTTTAACCTTGTTTAATGCTTTTGAAAGCATTTAGATATGACATTATATGTTGCATGTTATTTCAATGTATAAAGATATCATTTAAGTGATTTGAAAATCACTTTTATTATGTTTTTTTAATGCAAATGTAATGTAATTCAATGAGATGGTGGGCCCCTTATTTTGTGCTTTGAAATGTAAAATGACTTGGTTAAGTGATGTTTTATGAATCACTTAGTCAAGATCATTATCTTGAATGCTTTTTGGAGTCTTGTTTTTTCAAAACACACATATTGCATGAGAAGAGTGTGGGTCAATACTTGTGTGAAGACCAATGATGACTTGCAGACATGAGAAATGTGTGAGATGCTGTTTTGATTTACTTTAGAGGAAAACGGGTTGTTTGGAGGCATTTTTGTCACATTTTTAGTGTGACTATTGACTTGGCTTAACTTTTTTTCATGTGGAGGATATTTTGAAGGGTTTCTAGAAGGTTCTTTTTTTCCTTTTTTGTTGTATCCCACCAAAACTTCTGGAAGGAATGGTGTGAGGGGTTTTTGGTGGGTTTTGCTTAAGTATGTTCATTTGGAACATTTTGAGCAATTCTTTCTTTCCAGCAGCAAGATTGCTTTTTTTTGGAGCTATTTTTCATGGAGCGGTATTGTAACTCAGATGGGCCTATTATACAATAAGCACTTTGAATTAATAAAGTAGAGCATTTTTACCTTCTCATTTCCTGTTTCTCATGTATGTTGTTAATGATTGATCTATTTGTCTTGTGAAAATTCATCTTTCCTTGCAAACTTGTCTCATGTTTATGCATCTGTTTAGCAGAAAATCTATGTTTACAGGTTATAAGTTGTGTTGTTTAGTAGTGTTGTTAATTGTGAAATCCCTACTTTCCTTTTAAAAGCACTGTTTATAGACCTCCTTTTGAAATATTTATGTAAACTGCATTGGAAAGTGAGTTGTGTGAGTCAAGCTTTATGATATTAATTTGAATGTGATAGGTTGTTAACAAGTCTAGGTTGTTATGGTGCATCACCTTAGGTTTTTCAACATTAGGTTTATTTTCACACAAATTCTTATGCTTTACCTTAGAGATTAATAGTTAGGTGATGTCAAAAGGGGAAGCCGACCTGTAATCCGGAGGTCTGCTTTCAAATAGGACACCCACAACCTGAAAGCAGTCCCATGTTGCATCCAAACCTGCTAAGTTCATCCACAACTTGGCATTAGGGTGCAGATTTAGATCACTAATAGTTTTGGCACGCTCGATGGGACAGTGAACTGCTTCTTAGTTCATTTCTATGCATTTTATTTCTGTTGTTTGGTGTGTACATCAATAGTTTCGGCCTTTTTGAGGCATTTTCAATACATACTTATCGACTCCGATAAGTTTTCACTGGTTTCAGTATGATCCAGTGCTGGTTAGTTTCAAATAGATCTGATTTTTCTTATCTTTCTAGCTTCTGAATGAATAAGCATGTCTATGTTTCATGGAAACATGTCATATCACTTGCCATATCATGAAACTACTAATTACCCACAATTCCATGAAAATAATGCATGTATTCTCTCTTACCAACCACATCACATAGAACAAATTGTTGGTTTTAGTCCAAATGCCTCTATTACTATAGATTACCAATAGTCCTATCATGTTTTCCACCCTGTCGTCCCTGCTCAATCTTAATATTATCCCATGTATGATCAAAATAAACCCCATGAAGAGGTTTTTGATGCCAACTAGCATGATTATTCACATAATCATCCTTAAGAGCACCCTTACCAGAATGTATTGGACCTGATCCAAGAGCTTAACCATGTGTTGTGGGCTTTGAGCCAACAACTTGAACATATGAAGATTAGTGATGTTAGTAAGGTATTCTCTCACATATATCGGATGTTGGTTGACATCAAGAAGTAGAAAAGGATTATCTCTCAATAGCAAGATTTGGCTGATCAATCCTTTTGTTATGATCAAGAGTGGGTGACAAACAAGATGCAATTTGAAGGTCTTGAAGGGGAGATAGTTGCTAAAGAGGAGAAAATGAAGTTTTTGTCTACTCAGGTGCAAAGAAGTCAAGCTTATTTAGACTATCAATGCTAGCAAAGGAATGAAACCCAGGTAGCCCCCTCCATTCCTAGTTTCAGCTCAACTCTTCCTGCAATGTTGAATCACCCTGTTAATGAAGAAGTTTCCAAGCACAAGTTTTCCAGTTTTAAACAAGAGAAACCTTTTGAGCCCATTAGTGAGCCTACCAATGAGCCTTCTACCCATAAATTTCTAGGTTGGAAAGGGCCACCTGCTCTACCCTGTGAAATTATAGCATCTACTATACAAGAGAAGGGGGGGCACAAGTGTGAACTTGTTGCATTTAGCTATGGAGGAATATAGGCTTCAATTGCAAAAGGTTGAACATGAGAATATTTCTCAAAACAAAAATCCAATGTTTTAGCTAATGATCCTCCTACTATTGTCAAAGATGGTGAAAATGTTCCAACAGGACAACAAGGTGAAATGGTGAGAAAGGTTGACGAAGAAGAGCAATGTATAGTTTGGAATGTAGGTGTGAGTTTTTCCACTCCAAATGTTGTTTTAGAACAGTAGGAAGACATCAAGCAGTTGCAGGTTCAAGAATCAAGACAACAACCCAAAGAGGCTAAAAAAGGTGATGTAGATCATGATTTCATAGCTTCATTTGATGATCTTCCATGTTTCATTGAGCATGATGAGGAAAGCATAAATGTGGTCATTCATCAGCAACATGAGGTTGAAGAAGAGCAGTGTACAGTCAGATTTGATATTTTTAAGCATGCTATGGATGAAAGGGCTAATATTGAGATGTATGAAGAGATGTGCACTAATATAATTGAATATTTTTGTTCAAAATTGGATGACCAGGAATCAGATTTACTAGAGGAGTTTGGCACTCATGCTAAAATTCAACAGTAGGTTCAAAAGTTTGAACAAGAAACTTCTCATGAACTTGATGTACAATGTCTTGTATGGTCTAACGAGCTTCCTTTCTATTGTACAACAAAGCTTGAACTTGATTTATCAACTAAAATTTTATTTCAGGAAGCTACTTCATTGTTTGAGCATTTTCCTTCCTTCGTTGAAGAAGACAAGCCTGAGTTAGAATGTCTTTCTTTGAGTGATAATGAGGATTATGAGCAGCTTCCTTTCTGGTATATAAAAGAGTCTGAAGTTGATGTTTTAATTGAAAGTGTGTTGGAAGAAGTCACCTTGTTGTTTGGACATTTTCCTTCCCCCATTGAAGGAATGAGTGATCATTTGGAATAGTGATATGTAAAGCAAGTGGGTGATCAAGTGCCTTGTTTGTTTGACAAATAGGAGATCACCAAAGAGAGTCCAAGCTTTGTTCATTCAAGGGGATGTCCCATCAGATACTTAGCTAGTTTGGAGGCCACTGAAGTACCATAGATCATGCTTGCACCCAAGTATGAGGATGCAATTGAAGAAGAAGTTGATTTTGAAGTTGCAGCTGAAGGTGATCAAATTTAGCTCACCTACCCAGTTCAGGGCAGCAATATGCATGATCGTTTTCAAGGTGCAAGTAAGTTTCTTTGCATTTTTTATGAAATGCTGCAACAATTTATTGAACATCTACATGTGTTTCATGTTCTTTCAGCAATACATAATCATGTAATGCATCAATTACTGATTAAAAAGGGTGTTATTTTGCAAAACATGTCAATGGTTTTGTTTGACCAACTTCTTTTCCAGTTAGAGTAGGTTAGTGTAGTTTCATTAGTTAGATGCTTTCCAGTTTTCCTAAGTGTTGTTTTGCACAATTGGTGGTAGTTTTCCATTCTACAATGTTGGGTTTTCAATAAGTTTCAAAGTGTCTCTTCTTGGTTTAGTGAGTGACAGTAATTTGCAATGTTGTTTTCAAGTGGTGTTAGCTTTATGAGTGACCCCGTGCCCAATGGATAAGCTTAGGCAGCTGGTCTCATGCTTAGCAGGAAAACATATAACAGATGTCACCAAAAATGTTACCTGATTTTTAGCTTTCAACTGAAATTAGGTTTAGTGTTTATTCTTTTGTGTTGTTTGTTAAACATTTAAAAGATAAACCATAGTCTACTAGGTTTAATATGCATGGAGAAAGATTGTCAAATCAAACAAATTACATTTTTTTCATTCCAATGTTGCAATTACAGCAAATGAGAAAAGACAGTCATATGTATACAAATGTAATCTTTTATTGATAATCATGAAGGTACATGTCCCTCACAAGCCAAGGGACTAACTTTACTTATTCAATGAAAATAAAGAAACAATTTATAATGAATAAGTAAAAACACAATGTGCATATAAGAATGGAAACTAGTCATTGCCTAAGAATGACTGGTTGTAAAGTTTCCTTCTTGCCCTGCTGCTACTCCCCCAAGCTGCTTGTGTCCTTCTCAGCTCCATAATGCTCCTAGCTCCTGCATATCAAAAAATACTAATATTAGAGCAATGCTCTAAGCAATGAAAGATCTCAATCCTTACATACACACCTACCTATGCATGTATAAACTAATCCATAAGTGCATTAAATAAGCATGCAAACCTTGGATGTCCTAGGAAACAATGAAGCCATCATACACATCCAAAATATGCATCTATTTTTCTAACTTGTTTGCTTCATGTGTAGATTTAGGACAAGTCCAGTTACTATTCTGATTTAGTTAAATACAACATGTGGAGTAAATGTGGCTCCCACGAGGGTAGAGCTCTGCATGCTTTGAAAGAAAAGGTAAATTGAGCAACTTGATCAAATATTTACCTGTTATGTATGCACTAAATCAATATGGAATCACACTAGTTGATCAACTTTCATTATCAAATTCAAAAGATGCATCAAGTTTTGTAGACACAGAAAATATACTGATTGATATCAAACATCTGATCTTGATCTACTAACACTGCTTCGTCCTGAATCATCCCCTTTTCTAAACATTTAATTGAATAACCTTTATTTGATTAAATTCATCACATTTCATCTGTTAATTAAATAAAACAATTTTATCTTATTAAGTCATTATCTCTCGTTAATTAAATAAACCTATAACTAAGGGTTATTTTTAGGTATGTTGAGATATTAGCAAATCAATACGAATCAAGAAACCCAAAGCAATTACAAAGTACAAAGGAAGTAAATAAAAGAGCGATTATACCAGCTAATCGCTGAGACCTCCATGATTCACCTTTGTAACACCTTCTGACTTGCTGGTTGACATATTGCCCTCAGATCAAACATGCGAGCAATCTGTAAATAAATGTCTAAGTACTACACCAAGCTTTGAAGGATTTGATCAAAGTCTATGTCTATGACAATATTATTGAAATGCCTATGCCTAAAATGTGCCAAGACTAAGTGGAATAAATGCTACAATTCTTGTGAAAAATCTAAGTATTTCAGTGCATAAGTGCATGTAATCTAAAAATGAGAACAAAATAGCATTTTATAGAAAATGCCATTTTGAATGGACGGATGAGATCGACTTTTGAGAGAGACCTAAAATCAGAGGACGAGATTAAATTTGATAATCCCTAATCAGGGTTAGGGTAAAATCCTTAAGTGAGCAGTCGAGATGTCATCTAAGAAGATCGAATCGGTGGTGGAGAATAAATGAGGTAATTAATTAGAAAATAAAGATTTTCAAAAATCAAGAAGATAAAGACTGCCTGATTTGTGAGATTCGAAAAATCAAGAAGATAAGAGTTAGACTGAAGATCAGAATTGAAAAATCCATAATCTACCTGATTACTTGATTTTTGGAGGAAAGTTACCAATTTGAATTAAATTAATTCAAAATATGGATTTTGTGAAATAATAAATAATCAATTTTCAGATTATTTACCAAAATGGACTGTCAGTTAAGAATGTGATGACATTTTAAATAATTTTATTTATTTAAAATGAGACGAATATTAATTTTGGTAATTAAATAATTAAAGATAATTATTTAATTTAGCAGATAAGATTAATTAATTAAATCAATTAATCAATTCATTTAATTATGACAATTAGTGACATATTAAATAAATAAATAAAACTTATTTATTTAATAATCAGGAGGAAATGACTGAAGAAGGGTAATTAAATAAATTTGGAAATTTATTTAATTAGGGGAAGACTTTGATAATTAATGACGTATTTAATAAATAAGTAAAATTTATTTATTTAATAATCATGAAGTATAAAAGGACATGAATTAATTAAATAATTATGAATTATTTAATCAATAGTTGAATGTGGACCAAAGACATAATTAAATGTCATAAGTATGCTGGGACGAAAGTGGTAAAAATAGAGCTTGTAGGCCTAAGTCATTTTTAAGTGTCTACAAAACCATTTTATTTAATTAATTCCTAAATCTCTGTTTTAATTAAATAATTCATTTTATTTAATTAAATCTCCATAGTTCCTCTATTAAATTAAATAAATCAAACATTTATCTAATTTAATCAAACATCACCCCCTTTGGTTAAATAAATCAAAATATTTATTTAACTAGGTCTTAATCATTTTCATCTCTTTTTGATTTATTTCAACCCACAAATCTAAATCAAATAGTCAAATCACCTAATCTCCTATTAAATTAATCAAATCCTGATTAATTTAATCCTAATCACTCAAATCCTCTAGCTTTTCTCACTTGCACAATAAATCAAATTATTTGATTTATTAAATTCTTCTATTTCATTCAAAAAAAGCATCAAAGGATGGAATATTCTTGAAATTCAAAAAGTCCCTCCAAAAGGACTTGTCCCTTCAAACAAAGCATTTAAAATCTCTTACATGTCCTTGTGCATTGAGCCAAGTGGCATTTAACTCATCTTTCGTCCCCCTAAACATGTCATTTCATCAAATTCGAATTTCAAACTTGCACATTGATCAAAATGTGCTCAACCTTCATCCTCTCACATGTTGACAAGTGCCATCATGCCATTGGTTTATCTCTTATCCCACATTCATCCTATCTTTCAATCTTCAACTCTTTCTTTCTATAAATAGAGAGCTCATCCCTCATTTTGATCATCCACAATTTGAGTAAGCTTACTATACTCAAATCCATCTTCAAAGCATTTGCAAGATTCATCAATTTATCAAATCCATAGCTAGGTTATGCAGGTTTTTCATCATGGAGCACACTTGAATCTTCAACAAAGTGGGTCAACTTTCATCACCAAATCACCATTGCATCATTGGAGTTGGGAAAGGGCCAAGTTTTACATCAAATTGGCACCAATTCCATCAAGAGATTGAGAGTTTGCTTTGCTTTAGAATAGGATTTGATATGTTTTAAGTTTTTGGTGTTCTTCATTTCATTTCCTCTCTCTTTTGCAATTTAAATGAATTTCTTGAGGAATCTATATTCTACCTTGCATTTGATATAATTTGTTGTTTGTTTCTTGTGCTATTGTAGGTTTAGGATGAAGGTTCACATTCTGGTGCTAGAAGGAGGGCCCAACCTCATTTTTAATCATGCTTTTGTCAAAAATTCTATGCTTTTTTTTTCTATAGGAAAACTCCGTTATTGGGAGCTCAGCGTCGCTGTTCAACACCATTGGTTCTCCAACGTCACTATATAGAACCGCTGAAAACTCCAAACTACAACACCTCTGTCTTCCCACCCAAAATTTTGAATTCTAAACTATGCCGCTGAACCTGTCTAACCCACAAGAATCTTTCAAAAATATAAACTACACCGCTGGCCAAAAGGGTGACGCCTTCATGCTCACTGGTTTGGTTACAAAGCAACACTGACTGGAAAGCGGAGCTATACAACACCGCTGGTGAAATCAAATTGCGACGCCTTCATGGATTGCACCGCTAGAGGGGAGTATAAAGTGAAATTTTATTTGTAGCATGTGCTTTTTTTCAAATTATGGTTCTTTTGTCTGCTTTTTGCCTTTTTGACTTCTATTTTTGTTGAATCTAACTGACTTTCTTGTAGGTTGGATTGATCAAAGACGAAAAGGGAAGGGAGGCATGATGATTTCATTTCACAAAAACAAGTGTTTGTTTAACATTCTTAGAGGATTCACTATTTCTCTTAAGGAAAAATTTGTTATCTCTTTATGTTTAGGACTTACTAATTTCGTTTTGGGCTTTAAAAAGAACCTTTTAAATTCTTGTTACAAAAAGGCTTAAAAAGAACATTAGGACTCAAATTTACTAGAGTTTGTTTTGGGTTTAATAATCGAACAAAGAAAATTTTCACACTTACTTTGGTGCTTTAAAACAAATTCACTTTTTCTTTGTGGACTTAAAATGAACAAGTGTTTTCATTAGTTTGTAAATACTTACACAAAGTAATATCATCAAAAGGCGTATGCGCTTCTCTCGCACCTCATGGCGATCTTGAGAATCAAAAGGATTTTGGTGACATTAGGTTGCATAAATAATTTCCCATACACACTTCAATTTCGGTTTAAAATTGAACAAAATTGTGCGAGTGTGAGTAAATCTATTGCATGTGTCCTCCCTTTGTTTCTAAATGAAGGTGGATCAAACTATGCATACATTTACTCGCTTTTGTCTATCTTAGAGGGCCTGCCTTGGGGAAAAGGTACTCACCCAAGGGAACGACTCAACCGGTAACACTCTGAACCCGAGAGTATTTCCAACCGGGATATAAATGTGGGTACTAGAATAAACGCCAGTATCACACAGTTGCTCCGACGAGAAGGGCAGCAATGGTCTCTTGCCTCGATGGGTCAACTCCTAAGAATGAAAAGTTTGAATTAAAACCCTTGTTTAGAAAAGGCCAAAATCCTTGATCTACTTGTTGGTGCAAGAACGGTCGTTCTAAAGCCGTCCCACATTTTTACGGCTCTTAGTAGAAATTAAAAGCATGCCATGGGAGTTTCATGGGTGTTGATGCTTGGCTGCCCCGTATAAGTGAGTGTCGTGGAGGAGATCCAGTGGGGTCAAGCATCTAATCATTCACTAAGAGCAGGCGTAGTTGGACTTGTCCAAGTGGGAACTCAACAAGTAAAGTCTTTCATATCCATAGGGTTGTGCATGTTCTTGGTATCAAAACACTTGCTTGTTCGAAAACATTGGGAAACACACATTCAACAAGAAAATCAAAATTTTAAACCCCTTAGTTAGAGCAAATACCTTTGACAAAACCCAAGAACTATTACTTACCTTGGGGATTATGTTCTTAGAGGTTTCTAAGTGATTGGGTTTACATCTTAATTTGCTTCTACCAAGGTAAAAATTAGGTAACCATTGCCTTGATTTCCTTAAATTCCACATAGCACTTTGTGGGATGAAAAGAAGTTAGGACATTGGACGTTTAGTTTGAAAATCTAATCAAGAAAGTGTTTGTGGTAAAAGCAATTCACTAATCAAGATTAAATCAATTGAACCCCACACATGTGCTTGTGTATCTTTTGTCTTATGGTCTTTTGAGAAAACATTGATCTTTTGGTTTGAAGGGAAAAGCATGTTCTTCAAAACCTTGGCCTTGCAAACAAGTCCTTCTTAGGTTCATTTAGGATCAAAATCAAACACTTCATCCATTTCAAACATTTATCATCCCATTGGAAACATCATTATCTAGACTTGGGTACATCCTTAAACCAAATCAAAATCACCTTGTTTAATTATGAGTATGGGAATGCATCCTTTCTCATGCCTCTAGTTAAATCAGCACACCTTTGAACAAGTTTATCCTAAAGATCACATCCAACATCTTAGGGTTTACAAGTTTATTATCCAATAAAAACCAATCAAAATCAAATCCTAAAGTCTAGCATTGATCCAAAGTTCCTAAAAAATCAACACCCAGATCATTCACCCCTTTCATCCTTCATCTCATCATTGGTCCTAAACACCTTAGAGGTCCCTTTTACAACAAGGTCAAAAAACAAGAGGAACATGGAATATAAACTTAATTCATACATCAAGAGTAAAGCAATTCAACCAAACTATCAAAGCCTCACAATGCCAATTGATTTTCAAAACTTGCATTTATATAATCCATACATGGGATCATTATCTCCTACAAACCTCAATGGTACAACAAATGTGAGTATACCCAATCTAAATTTTGAAACACCTTTTCTAATGGTATATTTAAATCCAAGTCCAAACTTACAAATCTATCAACCAAATACTCAATGCATGAGTCTTCAACAGAGCAACATTATCCCACTAAATCCATACATTCCAAATGAGAATATACCAAGTACAACTATACCAAACATGAAATTTTGAATCCACACTTGGTAGACTTTTGGATAGATATGTTTCCAAATCACAAGAATGTTGTTCAAAATCCATCACACCCATATGTCCCCCTCACCTTTCATAATCCTAATGACACATCATCATCATTTCATGCAACCCCTCAAACCTCTCTCCCTATGACCTCACAAGGAGAAGGTGAATTATTTGGACCAAGGGGCATTTTTGATCAAACATCATCATTTCCCCAAGGGAGCATGCCACTCACTTTCCCACCACTCCCACCCTTTCCTTTAACATTCATATCACCTCTTGGTTTGGGGCTACCATCGCTACCACCGCTCATCCAAAACATCCCCCCAACCATCAATCAAGGCATCATACCAAATCCTCCCCCCTTGCCATCAATATCACAACAACAAATGGAAACCATCTCCATAGCACAAGAAACCAACACATTATCTATCATCCCTCAAAACATGGTCTCTCAAGGACTAACCATATCGATCGCACCATCCACCACTCAAATCCCAATCATCAATATAACGGTACCTCTTATCACCACAACAAGCACTATTCCAAAACCACCACCACCACCACCCAAACCAAACACATCAAACCAATACAACATTGCATTGCAAGCCACTCAACAGGCTACTTATTAGAAGGCACACCAACAAAACCAAAACTGACAAGCTGCACAACTAGCTGCTCAATTTTCCCAAGCCACACTACAATCCCAACAAGCACAAGCCCAGGCTCAAGTGCAAGCGCAAGCTCAAGCCCAACAAGAAAATATTGTTAAAAATCCCAACAAAATGTTAACGACTCCATGTATCGATCCAAGTCAACAATCACATGATCAAGGCCTATCCATCAACGAACACATGGAAGATGTTTCTACCTCATCCAAAGATCAATCAGCATACATCAAGAGTCACTTTTTGATCATGATAAGAATCCCTCAACAATATTCGACAATGATCTGTTTCAAGGAGTGTTAACATTATTTGATCCTGTAATCAACAATCCATCAACCAATGATCATATTGAAAACATCTCTACATCACCTAATAAGTTAGAGGACATGTCTCAAAAATTTATTCTAAAGCATGATCAACATCTCTCACCAAAGTCTAGCAATGGTCCTTTCCAAGACATATTGACATCCTTCAACCTCATGATTGTCGATATTGAAGGACTCTTCAACTCAACACTTGATCCAAATTCACTCAAAGATCAAAAGGATATTGAGCCACTTATTATGCCTAATGAATATATCCACGAACCCTTTGTAAGAAATCCATCCTTTGAAATTGACCCATGTCAAGAACTTGATCCAAAGCATGTTGAAAGCAATTCCGAAATCATTCAAGATCAAAAATTCATATCTCCAAGATATTATAATGATCTAATGGACACTCTCCTATCTATACATGATGATCATATCCATATAGCACATACTCCTCCATCTACCCATGAGACGCTTTATGTGGATGGACACGTAGATGATCTTCATTTAGATCAAGATTTCATCACACAAAAAGAGAAAATTATTGATTCCTATAGTCAAAATGAGTTGTCAACATCAAGATCATATATATCCCAAATTTAGACTGAGGACATCATGTATGAAGATATCCAACATTATCCACTCAAAGAAACAGGTTAGACAAAACAGGGCATTCTGGAGTTAGTAGATTAACAAATGGAAATAGCATCATCTGCAATGGTCATTTATCAGAGAATGGATTTTAAACAAGAGTTCTCAGAACAAGCAGAATTAAAGCATGAAGGTGCTACTACCACCATACTGGGGGTAACTATGTCTCAAGAAAACATCAACATAGGGAGCACAAAGAGTCCTTATGATGAAACCGATGTCAATACTACAACCAGCCACATCATGAATCTTCATCCACCCATCGCCCCATCCACGAATTGGGACCAACATCAAAAGAAGGTTTTGAATCAAAACACAAAGAATTTTATCAAATCAAAAGAAGCTAAGAAGCATATCAAAAAAACAAATACATATGGATACCAAAAAATACAAAGAAAGATTATCCCTATCAAACTCCATTAGTCAAAGAAACTATGGGGAAAAATAAAAAAGGGAAAAGTATCCATAAAAGATGTCCACAAAAAAAAAGAAGGCTTCTCAAGTGACGTACAAAGTATATCAAGTAGTTGGTCCTAATTCCATGCACACTTCTGTATCCACCCATCATTAATCATCTTCCCAAGTTTGGAGAGTCAAAGGTTCCAAACTGTCAACCAATCCATCTTTAATCCCTAAACACACTCCATCCACGCCTCCACACATGATATCCAATTCTCACATTGACCATGTATTGGTAGCGACCCTTCATCATAAGGATTCAGAAGGCACTCTATCGCAATGTGCACACAAAGACAAAGTTAACTCTGGTATCAACAAAGTAGATCAAGAATCTCAAAAGTTGTATTCAAGTGCACGTGTCTTGGAAAATCAGCTTCTTCAAGCAGGACATCGATGGTACATTATGATAGAAGCACCCACATCAACACCACTAGATGATTCAACATGAGCTTAAAATCTTTCAAAAAAATACAAAAAATATATATATATACAAAAAAAAAATCCAAAAATATTAGAAAAAGGATTGAAAACAGTAAAGAAAAAAATAGTCCTCCAGTGAAAACCACTATGGTGGTGTTTTGGATAGGTACTGTGATGAAAACCTAGAAAATAGGAATCATGTGTAGAATCAAGCATCTGCATACACCACTTCAAGTGAAAGCATCTCACCTCATCCATAATAAATCCAAAATTCCATCCATCTCATCCATAATAAATCCATTTCATACATGAACCATTTATCCAATCCATTTTCATCCATTTGCATCCATAGTCCGATTTATCTTGATCTTGATAAAATTTGGTGCACACTTTACACTTTCTTAAGGTAGACATCTTGACATGGATCATTTTCATTGATCCTATCCTACCCAACATTATCTGAGCCATGAAGCATTATCCAAATGAGCATACTTTGTTCAAACACCTCATCTTATTGCAAGATAATCCTTGGCATCCTTTGCGTGCTTACCATATCCATCCATCCATACATCTATTCAAGTATCCACCCATGGCATTCCATACATTGCTAGACACTGGGGGCAGATATTTACATCTTGCTTCGGGAATAAATCTTGATCTATATCTTCCAGCTTATGTGGTGATCCAAACATTGGAAAACATGAAATCAAATTGGTCAAACCACTTGTGAGCAAAAAAATCCAAATCACTAGCCCATGGCATATTTTGACGAGCAAATGTTCCTTATCAAGCTTCATCTTTCATCGAACATCAAACCAAGTAATCACTATCAGTTGCATCTAAGTTGCACTTCAAACATCACATCAAATCATTCAAACAACTTTTGTTCCAAATCAAGCTTCATCAATCATGATCAATCAAATCTAATCAATCCATCATCATCTCAAGATATCCATCCTAATCCTTGTGTTTCTTAACACTATCCTTGCATTGTTGTGTATCCTTGACAATGTTATCATCATCAATCCTGCATCATCTTGGGATATCCATCCTAAATCCTCTTTTTGCTTAACACTATCCTTGCATTGTTGTGTATCCTCAACAATGTTATCATCATCAATCTATCAATCTAATCAATCAACCTTAGCTTGGTTTTCAACACAATCCCAAAACAAAGCACTGATATCATCGCACACATCCATATCCAAAACGTCAAAATCATGCAAAAAAAAATCCCAAAACAAATAAAAAACTTGGTCATCTAGACTACATCATCTCTGAGCTTAAACGTAGGCAAGGCTAATCTTTGATCAGCCCCTGAGACACAAAATCCAAAAAACATTCATAAAATTTCATAAAACCCCAAAACATTCAAAAAATCAAAAATTAAAACATTTGTAAAATCTTGAAAATACCAAAAATAGCCTCAAAACTTTTCAAAACTCCAAAAACATCTGAATATTTGAAAATCCATCCATCCCATCTCGCTTTCACCCGCAATAATCAATCATCCATAATAAATCAATCATCACACTCACCCTTTGGAAAAACAAATAGAAACAAGTACAACAATCAACAAAAGCAAGCTTCAAACGTAAAATCAAAAGCAAACTTCAAACTTTTAAATGCAAAATCAAAATCTTGATCATTTTCAAACATGTCAGTCAAACTTATATCAACAAATTATCAAACAACTCATCAACCCATCATCATCCTATACAATGCATATCCTAGGATATATCGTTCTGATAATGGGCATCATTTTGGATATCACATTGGATTCTTATCCTATCAAAACACATCCCTTTGGCTAGCGGTATGAAGAACATTGACTTGTTTGTTTACTTGATCTTTTCTTTTGATTTATCTTATTGTGCTCATTCCAATGACCTCTCGATGATGTCTAATCAACACAATTTAGAGAGAAAGGAATGGGGCAATGATCATTATCTTTTGTTTGTTGTGCTTGTTGGATGTTCTTGTAATATAACCTTGGTGAATACTTGCTTTGTTAGGTGTGTGTGGAAGGTATTTTGGGCAACTTGTTGACTATTGCATTGATGGGTTATACCTTTCTGTGTTTTGGTCTGAGATGTTTGAAACTTTTGAAGTGCATCCTAGCAAGGTTTTTGAATGTCAGGTGTGAACAAGAATACTCCTATTTGTTTGTCGAGTCAAAGTCCATTTCACTAGATACAATGCCATCCTGATCGTCTATACCTTGATGCATCATATCTATGTGTGTTATCAAACAATAAGGTAATTGGCCCTTTGAAAATCCCAACTCTTGGCAAGCAAACATCATCATCTCCAATAAGGTCTTCTTAGATCATGGAATTGTTGGATCCTCTCTTCCATCCATCTTATTCTTCTATCTTTACTAACATTTCTATCCAAATTTATGTGATATCTCAAAATATACATGAGGCTACCCATGGCCGATGACTATTTATACATCATCAAAATTGTCTACATCAAATATCTAATCTTTCTAAAGAATTATCTTTCGTCCTCTAATCAATAGAACCACTCCTCTCACATTTTATCGTGATCTCGATCAAAAATTAGCATTTCCACTCAATCTCTCGAGGGGGCAGTATACTAGCATAATTCTTCTCACTGGGGCAATAGTGGGGCATCCGAAAAATCAAAGAATTTTTGACTTTTGATCATGGCAAGGTTATTCTTTGAACCAACACAACAAGTACGTTGCTTCAAAGAGGGGAAAAATTTAGACATGGAAAATATACTAATTGATATCACACATCTGATCTTGATCTACTAACACTGGCTCATCCTGAATCATCCCCTTTCCTAAACATTTAATCGAATAACCTAAGTTATTTGATTAAATTCATCACATTTCATCTCTTAATTAAATAAATCAGTTTTATCTTGTTAAGTCATTATCTCTCGTTAATTAAATAAACCATTTTATTTAATTAATTCCTAAATCTCTATTTTAATTAAATAATTCATTTTATTTAATTAAATCTCTATAGTTCCTCTATTAAATTAAATAAATCAAACATTTATCTAATTTAATCAAACATCACCCCCTTTGGTTAAATAAATCAAAATATTTATTTAACTAGGTCTTAATCATTTTCATCTCTTTTTGATTTATTTCAACCCACAAATCTAAATCAAATAATAAATCACTCTATCTCCTATTAAATTAATCAAACTCGACACTTAATCCCAATCACCAAACTCTTCTTAGCTTTTCCACCGCACAAACTACCTGAGTCGACTCGGTTTCAGCCCTTCCGCTCATTCAAAAGCATCAAGCGATGGAATATTCTGAAATCTCAAAAGTCCCTCCAAAGGACTTGTCCCTTCCAACAAAGCATTTAAAATCTCTTACATGTCCTTTCGAGCCGCGGCATTTCTAACTCATCTTTTCGTCCCCCAAACATGTCACTTCTTCAAATTCAAATTTCAAACTTGCACATTGATCAAAATGTGCTCAACCTTCATCCTCTCACATGTTGACAAGTGGCGTCATGTCATTGGTTTATCTTTTATCCCACATTCATCCTATCTTTCAATCTTCAACTCTTTCTTTCTATAAATATAGAGCTCATCCTTCATTTTCATGATCCACAATTTGAGTAAGCTTACTATACTCAAATACATCTTCAAAGCATTTGAAAGATTCATCAATTTATCAAATCCATAGCTAGGTTATGCAGTGTTTTTCATCATGGCTACCTTGAATCTTCAACAAAAGTGGGGTCAACTTTTCATCACCAAATCACCTCATTGCATCATTGGAGTTGGGAAAGGGTTAATTTTCACATCAAATTGGCACCAAATTCCCATCAAGAGATTTCTAGGAGCTCTTGATTTGCTTTAGAATAGGATTTGATATGTTGTAAGTTTTGTTGTGTTCTTCATTTCATTTCCTCTCTCTTTTGCAATTTAAATGAATTTCTTGAGGAATCTACATGCTAGCTTGCATTCAATCTAATTTGTTGTTTGTCGTGGCCCCAGAGGTGGATGTGGCAGGGGAGGAGGAGGCGGAGGGGGAGAGACAGGAGGCGGAGGTGGAGAGACAGGAGGTGGAGAGACAGGAGACGGAGGTGGCAGGAGAGGAGGATGAGGATGATGATGATGAGGATGAGGCCATAGGTGAGGCAGAGAGAGACCTCAGATGGCAGATGGTGGAGGGTGAGGAGGAGATACCATCTTCAGAGTTGCCACCGGATGCGACGGTTGATCAGCGAGTGGCCGATCTGCAGCAGAGGTTAGATGCCAGCCAGGCACAGGTGAGATCCTTACAGTCAGCACTAGAGGTAGCCCGTGTGGAGCGGGATCAGGCGGTGATCCGCGAGCAGGATTCAGCGCGATGGTGCACAGAGTTTGCGGCCCTATGTTCAGGACCCATAGGGGACATGGCTCGGGAGTTGGCCAGGGTGAGCACGAGGCTAGGTCAGTACAGGACTTTATATGAGCAGGCAGTGCCACCAGAGCAGCGAGATCCTACCCTGTCTCGATCACAGACGAGGACAGGCAGTGGACACCGGTCGGGTAGTGGCAGTGGTACCAGGAGCCACAGCAGTGTCGGAGGGTCGACTTCCACAGGACACACATCAGGCCACAGATCACATCACTCCCGCAGGCATACTTCGAGTCATCATTCAGGACACAGTCAGGGTTCCATTGGTTCAGCTCAGAGGTCAGTACAGGGTCAGCCACCGGTGACAGATCCTACCGCTTTTCAGAGTCCAGCAGCAGTGACCTCACAGGTGTTTACTACTGTTGAGATGATTCCCTCATTCGCAGTTCCCTCATCCTCACAGCCACAGGGCACTACAGGACCTTCCATTGTTTCAGAGCCAGTGACAGGGCCTCGGCCACCGCCACATTCTTCACCCCGAGGGGATGATGAGAGCCTATCCTAGGGGCATATTTGTATTTGGACACATTATGTTTACTGTTGAGCCTGCGAGCTCCATTTTTCGGATATCCATTGACTCTATCCTGTGACATTGCATATTTTTGAGATGAGATTTATATGATGATGCAGTTTTGATGCGACCTATATGTGTTATGTGATGTTCTATGCATTATGTGCGTATGATATATGATGCTTAATTTATGATGCCATTTATGTATTATGATGTCTATGTGGTGATTTGTTTGTTGATGCCATGATGATGCGCTATTCATATGCTTATGTTAATGATGTGCATGATACCTTTATGTAAAAGATGCAATGATGATGATTATGTTAATGCCATGTTTGTGATTATGTATATGATGTAATGCCATGTATGATGCTATTAATGCCATGGATATGTATGTATGGACTTAATGCAATGGATATATCATGTATGCACTTACGTTTGTTTTTTGAATGACACAGGATATCATCGCAGGATGGACGAGAGAAGATGGTGGGACTGACGAGAGAAGATGACCAGACCAAAGAGGAGAAGATATGAGACCTATGAGAAGATACAAATCCTTCAAAACCTTACTATAGGACTTTTAATATTCGTTGCTCTTTAATCATCATTGGGCAAACTTGTTGTAATGGTCAACAAACACCAAGATATGACGTAGATCCAGGTGTGCAAGGCCGTACCATTACCCAAGACAAAACAGTCACAGACAAGGATGAGTATGACTCATACTATGAGCGTGCTTGCCCCCGTCTTGTTGTCATCATCAACCACAAGAAGAAAAAGACAAATGACAGATCATGAAACGTCGTTGCTTCTCTAAATCCTGTTTCCAGGACATCCTTGAGAAACTAGTGACATGATTGCCAAATTACAAAAATAAAGTCTCTATCATGATATGTCGTTGCTTTTCTAAATCCCAAGATCAGGATCTCGCTGAGAAGCTAGTAGTCATGCGTGTCAATTGTCATGCTACATCGCTGCTTCTCTAAATCCTGCTTAGTGGGATCTCGCTGAAAAACTAATAACATGATAAGAGATGAAAAGGCAGTTGCCAAGTGTTTGTCAAGTGCATCTGGGTAGCCATTGTCATGTTTGACGATGTCAAGATGTCTGATTGTTTAAAGTTTTGATGACCTTGAAAATGTCGAGACTTGGTGAATTCAGGAAGGACACATCCTGAATGATGCCGAATGTCGGGAGGATTTGATCCCTAATGGTCGTAAGGGATCCCTCAAAATAATGACGATGCTTAGGAAGGACACATCCTAAAGCATAAAGGACAGAGTTGGTTCTTCAGAAGGACTCATCTGAAGAATGCTAATGTCAGGAAGAGTGATCCTTAGATGTCAAGAGGATCGCTCGAAAGGCCGAAATGGCGATGACGACGCCTAGGAAGGACACATCCTAAGGCGTAAATGACAGGGGTTATCTTTCAGAAGGACTCATCTGAAGACTAACCAAAATTTGACAGTTTGACCGGTTATAATGATTTGACTTGCTTTGACTTGACTGAGGTTGACTTGTTGTGACCGAGGTTGACTTGTGTTTGATTAGATGCCGATGTTGTCATGATGTGAGTGTCATGTTGAGTAAAGGATTGCTTTACTTTGTTTCAGGCGTTTTCCTATCTGAAGATTGATTGAATATTTTTGACGTGTGTGCCATTTTAGTGTCATGAACCCTAATGGACTGACCTAGTGCGGCCTCGGGGGCTCATCGATAGATGGCCTTGCCTACGTCATACACTCAGAGACCTCGTAGTTCGACACGACCAAATGACATTGTCTTGATGAGCAAAAGATTACGCCATGATTTATTTTGACAAACCTAATGGGACTGACCTAATGTCTCGGGGACTCAAGTATGAGTCTTGCCTACGTAGCAAATGCGCAGAGACAACGTAGTTCTGACAATGACATGGACTTATTGACCTGATTGACTTG
>VDFB02270651.1:205107938-205179054 GCA_007258455.2 Sequoia sempervirens | reverse complement strand
GTTTGTTGTGCGTGAATATTGGTGTATTGTGGTGGTATGGATTGTTGTGGTATATATGACATGTGTGGATTGACATGTTGTTGGTATTGGAAGTTATGATTGGGTGGATGTTGATAAGTATGAATGCTAGATGAGTAGGTTGGGATGTGTCCTCCAGCCATGTGTGTCGTTGTTTGGGGGCTGTTGTGACCATGAATGTTATGGTGTGTCAATGATGTCATGGGTTGTGTTACTTGACCACCTTGTGTGAATTGTTGATTTTGTACAAGGGGAACGTTTGTTTTTGTACCTTGGGAGGCAATGACATTTGACTGTGTTGTCATGTTAACGTTTTGTTGTTGTCCTTGGATAAATATACGTCTTGTGCTTCCTCCCAAAGGATTTTGTGAAGTACCACTGAGCGGATATGTCAAAGTTGTGCTCATGGTAGTAAATGGTGCTATCAAGGGGGGATTGTGGTGACTTGATGATGCCCCCATGGTATTTACTGTCGTGGTAAAAAGAGGATTGGAATAATTTTCCCATATTGTTGAGGAGCCAAGAGTGGTTCCATCCAATTGGGGTTGTGTCATGGATGTTGTGGGCATTGTGGATGAATGTAATCCTCCAATATATGTAGTATTTATTGTGTTGGAAATGTTTGGGATGTTGGATGTAGCATGCACTGTCGTTGTGGTGTCAAAGGAAGTGTTGCTCATAGTGTTTGGAGTTTGACCACTATGTGACATGTTATGTGCGTTGTTATTATTAGGGTCAGGAGGTGTCAAGTTTAGCATGTTAGCGTCAAATCCTTGTGGTAACTTAGCTCCTTCACTCAAGAGCATAGCTAAGAATATGTCTCTGTCTTGACGGACCATTGCTTCAGCAAGCTGACAGGCCTCTGGGTCTTGTGTCAATGCCTCTATGTTTTCCTGAAGTAGTTGGCCATTTTCATCCTTTTGCAAGAATTGTTTGAATGGACTGTTTGATGAGGATTGCGTTGTTATTGGAGGTTGATTGTCTAAATTGGAAAATGGATCATAAAGGGTCCAGTTTGAGTCATGTGGAGGATTGTTGACAATAAACGGGGGGTCTTGCCAAAAGTTTTCTATTTGTCTCTTTTGTTTTTGAAGTCTAGTTTCGACCATAAATGAGATTGCTCAAACGGGAATGACAACTAAATGCAAATATGACACTACGTGAAGTCTAAGTTCAAGATGACAACTAGAATGACTAATGTTTTTGGATTTTCGTGAATAGGATATGCAATGTGTAGCTATGTAACACAAGGTTATCTAAGCACTTCTAAGCTCTAACTTTGTTTTCGATTTTGACTGCTAAAGGACTTTGTTGGAAATGACAAGATGACAAGGTCTAAATGACTAGTGAATTTTCCTAACTAGAATTTTGAGTTGGAAAAATTTCACAAAAGAGGACAATGACTAAAAAAAGGAGTTTGATAACTTAGTCCAAAAGAGCCTAATTTCAAAAACAATGGTGTTTGCAAAGTGTGCTGAGATTTTCCTAATCCTAAGTATGCAAAATGTGAACCTAGGGATAGCCTAATGTCAAATGTATGCAACTAAAAGGAATGAGGTATGAAACCTATGGTGACTGATGCAAACTAATGGTCAAGACTTTGAGCAATTTCAAGTTTGGGGTCTGACAGAATCTCCCTAGAAACAATGGTTGACAAATGGTTGACAATTTGAAGACCTCAGGTTTTGACTGTAAAGTTTAAAATTTTGACAGGAAAATGCATCGTTTGAAGCTTCAAATGCATCACAGTTTAGCAAATGCGGTTCAGGTTTTCAATTGTGGATTTTCAACAGTCAAATGCGACTTGATTTTGCATATGCGGCTTTTCAGTGTTCAAATGCGTCACGACACCTACAGATGCGGCATTCTAAGTTTCAGATGTCGTTTAACAGAGCAGTTGCGTTGCAGATAATCACTTGCAGTTCGACAGATATGACTGTTTTGTTTCAAAGTGATTTTCTTGTTGTTTTGATGGAAATTTTGATCTGTTTGGTGAATGTTTTGTTTCAAACTGTGGTAAAACTAGAAAACACTTGACAAACACAGCATTTTAAGAGTAACCAAACACACATCAGATAAGCACAATCCTAGAAAGACCAATAGGCCAAGGGTTTGTATACTTGGTATAGCCCACCGATATACCGGATTGGTGATAAACACCTTTCCTTCTCGAGAGCAGATAGCTTAGAATTTTGGTGGCATTGGCTCCCCTCCACGGCTCATTAACGTCATTTGAGCACACCAAATTTGAATTCTTGGGTAGTGACTTCCCAAGAACTACTATCTCTACTCAAGGGGATCAGTAGTGAGTGTCTTCGGGCATGATACTGTACCCTGCACTATACCAAGCAACGGCCAATAGAACGGTTGGACACTAAAACAATAGGTTTTTAATTCGGGCATTCCGTTTGTAGGGCATGATCCATGCGGCGAGAGTCCCCTTCGGATCCATCTCATCGGAACCATGCTCGTGATTCTTGGGCTTTCCCCAAGAACCCACTTTATATACCGGCTGGAAGTCCTTGGTGTCAGGGTGCTACCGGTCGAGTCATCTGGGGTGAGTACTTTTCCCACCAGAATAGGCCCAAGTTCTAGAGTCAGTAACAGTTTCTCTTACACCTAGGATCACACGAATGCGCAAGGGGAGAGGATACTCTGATATACCAAATCGTGAAGGGTAATTAACAAATAAAGATGGGTCTGATTTTTTGATCACGAGGTTTTCACCAAGTGAGAGCATACTCACCTACCATCTTGCAAGCACAATCAATCAAAGAAGACATGTGTTCTTTTTATATGCACCAAAATCAAATGTTTGCTAATCTATGAAAGAAAAACAAGCACAATGTTTGTTTATCTTGTCTTTGACATTCAAACTTGCAAACAAAAGATTAGTAGTTCCTTATGCAATGGTCTTCGACACACAAATAGGGATCGCCACATGCTACAAGCGAAGATTAGTAACACAAAAAGAATCTAATCTAGCCAACATGCAAGAATAAAAATCAAAGAAAAATATAATACCAGAAAACTAGAAACTAGAAAAACCCTAAAATCTGAAAATCAGAATGACAAAAATGACAGAAAAAAATTTACCAGTCAGATGTGGCACGACAGGGCAGATGCGTCGTTCGGGTCTTCGAATGTGGCGGGACTGATCAAATGTGTCGTTCTAGTTGTCAGTTGCGGCTTATCATGGCGATTGCGGCTCTTCTGTCAGTGCATGCGTCACGACGCATCAAATGCGTCACGATATTTTAAAAAAATTAGTTGTGTTGTTCCGTACCTGTACCTGCAAAACAACAAAAAACACAAAAAAACATATGGAAAACTAGAAAAACTAAGGGTAATTTCTAGGAGTTAGATTAGATCAAAGTAAATCAACATAAAATGACAAAAACCCAAAGTTCTATAGAGCACAAAGGAAATTAAACAATAAGATGATTATACCTACAACTTGCAATTCCCATGATTACCTTCATAGCACCTTCTTACTTGCTAGATGATATTGCCCTCAGATTCTTAGTTCGAGCAATCTGAAAATGCCTAAGTCCTACAACAAGCCTTGAAGGATTTACTTGAAAATCTAAATGCCTATGTCTAAAAGCCTATGATTGACAAATTCCTATGCCTAAAACAATGCCATGACTTGATCAAATGATTATAACAAATATTGAAATTGCATATGAAAAACTAAGTGTGAAAGTAAATGCCTATAATGCCTATGCAAAATGTCAACATGTGCATGTGTCTATGTAATCGAAAAGTGAGAAGAAGATGGCATTTTATAAAAAATGCCATTTTGAATGGATGGAGGAGATTAATTGATGATGACAACCTAAAATGAACGATCCAGATCAAACCTGAGAATCCCTAATTAGGGTTAGGGAAAATTCTTTAATCGAACGGTTAGAATAAAATCGGATCGACGGTGGAGAATAAATGAGGAAATTAATTAAAGAAATAAAGATTTTTGAAAAATCAAGAAGATAAGATTGCCTGATTTGCGAGATTCAAAAAATCAAGAAGATAAGATTTGGACTGAAGATCAGATTTGGAAAATCAAGAATCTGCCCGATTGCTTGATTTTTGGAAGATTAGTTACTAATTTGAATTAAGATAATTCAAATTATGGATTTTGAGAGATAATAAATAATCTTTTTCAGATTATTTATCAAAAGGGACTGACAGTTAAGATTGAAATGACATTTTAAATAATTGATTTATTTAAAATATTAATTGGCAATTAAATAATTAAATTAAATTATTTAATTTAGGAAATAAGACTAACTAATTAAATAAATTAATAAATTTATTTAATTAAGACCATCAGTGACGTATTAAATAAATAAATAAAATTTATTTATTTAATAATCAAGAAGAAATAAATGATGAAGGGGAATTAAATAAATTAAGAAATTTATTTAATTAAAGGAAGACTTAGACAATTAATGACATATTCAATAAATAAATAAAATGTATTTATTTAATAATAATGAAGAATAAATGACATGAATTAATTAAATAATTATGAATTATTTAATCAATAGTCGAATGTGGACCAAGGACATAATTAAATGTCATAATTATGCTAGGACGAAAGTGGTAAAAATGAAGCTTGCAGGCCTAGGTCATTTTTAGGTGTCTACACTATGTATACTTATGCATGTATATACTCACATATATGAGTTATTGTAGACATGTACATATATATATTATTTATATACTTCATTGATTATTATATAAACCAAAATACGAAAAAAGAACTTATACTTATCACAAAGACTCAATTACATATCCCCAAATAGGAACATGAAAAGACTAAATCCACATACCAATATGAAACATACTCAAACCCAGACATAAGGTTGTACTTACCATTTCCCATATTATCTTAATTCAACTAGACCAACTAGGAAGTGAGTGTGTGTATGCTCAATTAGGCTCATCAAGGGTTATCAAACCAAATTATTCTCCTTAGCGATACTCCCCCTCTCTTCCAATGGTTCAAATATGTTCCTAAATTCAGCTTAGTGCATCACAAATAGTAGTTAGCCGATAATATTACATTCACATGCATAATATATTTTCATCTTTAGAACAATATAAAATATCAAATCGAATTAAACATTCATTCATCACATTTCCATCAAGATTCATATACAAATCGCTATCATATATTAAAGCATTTAAACCCATCAAGGTAATAGTAAATAGGTAACAACACTATGGGGTGTAACATGATTTGAGTGTGGTTTAGGGTTTCTTATATGGTCCTACTCATTTTATCAAACTACTTATGTGGGATTTCCTCAAGGCTTATCACATTATTATTTTTTGTAAGTAGTAGCAATAATGACACCAAAGAAAGAAAAAAATTGTGAAAGTTTATGTAGTAATTATAAGAAGTAAAATAGGAAACAACAAAGTATGACTCAAACAATAGATTCATGTTTTAAATTCCATATTCAATTGCTACCTCAATTAGAGCTTAAGAGACAAAATAAATAAAATGAAAGATTGAAAATGATATTTCACTAAACTCTCATGTTGCACACAATGATGTTTGGTTGTGCTTAGGGTGGGGTCCCATGGAGGAGGGCTTCCTGAAAAAAATTTAGTGGGTGCTGCTGAAATTTTTTAGGATTATTTTTAAGTGGGTGGTCCCATGAATTTTGTATCACAATTTAAGCTTAAAAGTATAAGCTCCTATATTTGTGGAAGTTGGTGGTCTCATGGATTTTATTATTTTGCATATTTAATTCGACAACTTAAATAAATATTAAATAATAAAAAATTTAATTGGTGAGAATTTTAAAACTTCATATGATTGACAAGTGACAAAAAAATGCCTAAACTGGTGGGGCTATTTCCAGCCCCATCCCTTTTGCACCCGCTTAAGTTTTTGATCTAAAAAGTAGGGGTTGCTATTGTTGAGAAAAAGATTCTAATTTATCTTGTAGCATTTTATTTTTTTGCTTCATGGGACCCCTTGCTCCTTGAAAATAGATCCCCAAGCCCCCCCATGGGACCTCATCCTTAATATTTGTTGATGAATGATATAAGTGCTCAAAATAGAAGCATAACTTTGTATTCAAGGAGGCTTCTCCTTGAAAATAATGGATTTGATCTTTGATTTATAGGATTTTGTTAGGATGAATGGAGGGCTAGGATTTGAGCTTGGATCATGAGTTAACTCCCATTGATAGTGTATTGGATGGGGAGAGGTGGCAACCATTACTAGTTGTCTAATGTTTAATGATATCAAGTTTCCACAATCCATAATGTTCTTTGCAATGATTTCTAGTTTTGATTGTGTGAGAATTTTTGCATCAACATTTCGGATCACACTCCATGATCCATCATCAAGATGAGAGCAAAGCTAAAGGAGAAAAATGATTGACTAATGTTGATTTATTATTTAACTATTTAATTGATTGACTAGTTAACTAAATTGATTGATGAGTTGATTGAATTGATTGATTAATTAACTAAATTGCTTGATGAGTCAACTAAATTGATTGATTAGTTAACTAAATTGATTATATTTATCATGTTTTTTATTTAATTATTTGTGAATATTATATATACTTCAATTCATTTAATATTTATGAGGAAATGATTATTTAAAGATTTGAATATTTGGAAAATAATTTATTTTAAAAACAATTGAATAATAAATTATTATTTTATTAATTTGATTTTGGTGAAGGTGGGATGAATTATTTTAATGAGTTTATGAGTGATGAAATTTTAGAGTTATCATAACCATGCCATTTCAAAGAATCATAAAATACAATGCTTTTTGGATGAAGAGGGTGGTGTGGTTGGAAAGCATGATATTAGTAATATGGAGGGATGATGCCTACTTCAAATATTAGTAGGGAAAAAATAGCATGGTTTGTCTCTTGAAATAATAATTTGAATGAAAATATGGATAGAGAGATGAAAAAAGGGTTTGATGGAAGAATAATTGAGGAAAAATGATAAAATATGAAATGGGGTGCAAAAATTCTTAGTTTACTAGTGAAAATTATTAAAGTTATTGTTCTTGCAAGTGTATAGGCTCAAGAAGAGGGATAAATGCAAAGCTCATGAATAAGATTTAGGTCAAAGAATTGTGGAAAATGTAATGTATGAGGCTTAATTAGAAGGATAGGGGATTCATCATAGGTGCAAAATCAATAAGTGAGCAACTATCAAAATCTTATTCTGAATCACAACATAATAACTTTCCCCAAGGATGGAGAGATTGTCTTGTTGGTAGTGTATTATGGATGAGGATTGGATGTTCAGAAGAGGACTTGTAGGATAATGAATTCTAGATTATTATACATGGTGCTTGCAAGAAGATTTTCAGCATGGTACTTTTCCAAGGTGTGCTTGAAAAAGAAGTTTTCACTAGAGGATTAATTTTATCTTTACATTTTTAATTGGATATTCATGTGTATTTTTTTATTGTGATATATTCTAAATTATGCATGGAACCATTTAAGATGCACTATGTTCATGGTTTCATCAAGTTTTTGATATTTTGAATAGCCAATTTATAGGCACCTAATTTGTATTTGGAAATGACAATATATGGGCCCAACTAATTGTGTTGAAAGTTTCCTTTAATTTATTATTTTTGGGTGTTCTTCTAATTTCCTTTGGACATAAGGCCACCTACTAAAATTTATGAGCTCTGATTCAGATATTTTAGATATAGTGAAAGATGATTTTGATAAGACTATAGGTGATTTAGGTAGTGAGATGTCACTCATTAAGCAACTCTAGCTCATGCAAGTGTGAAAATTGGTACTCCTTGTTGGAAAGGAAAATGATACCCTACATTTTATAATTATACACTAATGCTTACAATATAAGAATAGTCAGGTGTTTTCCAGTGACATATATGTCAGATTGTGGTAAGGTAAGAGAGTTTATAAATAACAAAGAAAAAAATATTTATACTCTATAGTTCATAACATAATGGTCCAAGCTTATATATATATATCAGTCAATAGATTATATTAGTAGATTTTTGGTCCTTAATATAGTCTATCTTCTCTTTATTTCTATTTTTTCTGTTCTCAAAATATTATCCTCCCTTCTCTATTTTATTTTCTATTCCTTTCTAATTTCTACTAATGCATTAGGGGTGTTTCCCTTATGATTCTTATGTCCCCTAGCTAGAGGGGGTTAGCCTAGAGCTCTACCTTCTCTTTTATTTAGATGTTATGGTTTGTAGATGTCATTGTCACTTTGTAGTTTCACTTGCTAAAGTCATCACCCCCTTGAAACCATGGCTTGTCCTCAAGACATAATAATCCTTAATCTATTTTCTAGAAATTTATTCTTGTATATTTCCTTGAGCTATTGGAAGGTTGTGTCCCACTAAATTTTGGCATGTTAGAATACTTGAATGTGATTATTGATCTGTATTATGGCCCTTTCTACATCTATCAAGTGGTAGTTGGTATTTGTATTTATGTACTTGTTTTCTTTGCATCTTTAAGTAATCTAATGACATGGGCTCAAGTCTCATCCTAGCCACTTCCTAGAGATACTTGATCTATGCTCTAATTACCTCTCTTTGGTCCTAAATCTATTGGATCTAAGTTTGCATGGTTTATATTTGTTCCCTAGTTGTGCCACCGATATATTTCATGATATCATATGTACTATATATTTTCTAAATACGACTTTTCATGTGTTCAATTTGATGCTTTATGTATTTTATCAATCTTGACCATTGTAAGAAAAAATGTAAAGTGTATAGATGTACTGCTAGTGTTGTAAATAGTGTTGATGTGGGTCTTCAGGTTAGTATGAGCTACTACACATTTCTTCCTTATTTCTTCTATGCAATTTTTTTCTACTTCCTCCAAGACTCTACTCATAATTTTTGTTTCTTGATTATCTAATTATATTATTATGATGATTGTAATTTGTTTCATTTGATGTCTTAATGGTATTTTTGTATCTCTTTGAGCTTGAGGTATTTTACTTTGGAATTTATATTGATTGCAGTCTCAACTTTTTTTGTGTTGTCTATATTGTTGTTTAAGAATATCATCCCTTATTGTATTGCAAAACATATCACCAAGATGAGACTTTTAAATGGAGGATATATTTGAAAGATCCACTTGTGTTCTTGAAAATAAATTGCAAAAGCTATAGTTTTGTAGAATATATCACCAAGATAAAAAATTTAGATGGGGGATATATTTGAGAGGTCTACTTTGTGTTCTTGAAAAAAATAATTACAATAGTTCCAATATTGCTATTGGTTGGATTTTTTTTTTTTGAGTCAAAACATATTTTATTAATTGTATGGATGATAAGGAGGTGGAACCTATTGACCTTACTGGGGATGTGAGTATCTATTGCTACTAAGATGAAGTCTACTACTATTATTCTTCATTGAGATCTTTGGATTTTTTATCTTTTCCTTCTAATTATTTTCTTCTTCTTGTATAAATATCTCACAAGCTCATTGTAATTTTCTATTGCTAGATCTTTTTCTGAGATTCTTAGATCCTCTGTTTGAATCTTAGATCCTTTGCCTATAATTGTGTTAGTATTTCTTCCTATTTAATAAGCAAGGTTGGATTGAATTAATCTAATGCTTATTTTTTCATCTCCTTCTCTAGATCTCTACTACTTTTCCCCTTTTCTACTCAATATATAAGGTGAGATGTTCCAAAAAATTTAATTATTCTATCCAAGGTGGAAGAGGAGGCCACAAGATATTTGATTATTTATTCTTCATTTTTTTTTAAATTTCTGACTCACTTGAGTGTACATTTGTGCTATTTTTTTTCAAAGCATTCCTTTCTTGTTTAGTGCACTAGTGAGGAGGTCAACACATAATATTTTTTATATTTATTATTCCTCTAGTGGTTGAGGTTTGGGTGGTGTATTTTTCCAACTTGTACATTTTTTCATTTATGGCTCTTTCCTTTTATGCCCCTATTATACCTATGCCTCTTTTTTAGATTATATGTTTGATGCTTGGATTGGTTTATGTCTCTCCACTTTATTTTCTTCACTTTATTCTTTAAACATAGTTATGTAAGAAATATTTTGAAATTAAAATGTAAACTAATGCAAGACATAAGATTCATATTCCAAACTACTACAAACCTCTACATAGAGCTCATCAAAAGAATTCAAAACAAGAAAATAACACAAAAAATCCAATTCAAATGTTACCAAAGACTCCATTGTTGAAATATTTTCTCCAGTGATTAATTAATATGTTGATGCCCGATTGCCTGAAGATACCAATTTTGACAACATATACTTAGCTCAAAGTTGATGGATCATAAACTGGATGAAAGAGGCCCAAATTTATATAATTTTGGAAGAGGAAATGGAAAATTAAGATCTAATGGTGAGATCAATGGTGGATGATACCTGAGAGGATTTACCTATGATCAATTAGAGAATGGAGGGTTGAGATGAAGGTTGTTGAAATGTGAAGAGCTAGGATGGACTTACTAAATTTGGTAAGTGGTTGTAATAGTTACCTGATTTTTAGCTTTCACCTGAAATTAGGTTTAGTGTTTATTCTTTTGTGTTGTTCGTTAAACATTTAAAAGATAAACCATAGTCTGCTAGGTGTAATATGCATGGAAAAATATTTTCAAATGAAACAAATTACATTTTTTTCATTACAATGTTGCAATTACAACAAATGAGAAAAGAGAGTCATATGTATACAAATGTAATATTTTATTGATAATCATGAAGGTACATGTCCCTCACAAGCCAAGGGACTAACTTTACTTATTCAATGGAAATAAAGAAACAATTTGTACATGAATAAGTAAAAACACAATGTGCATATAAGAATGGAAACTAGTCATTTCCTGAGAATTATTGGTTGTAAAGTTGCCCTCTTTCCCTACTGCTGCTGCCCCAAGCTACTTGTGTCTTTCCCAGCTCCGTAATACTCCTACCTCCTGCATCTAGAAAAATAATGATATTAGAGCAATGCGCTAAGCAATGAAAGATCTCAATCCTTACATACACGCCTACCTATGCATGTATAAAATGATACATAAGTGCATTAAATAAGCATGCAAACCTTGGATGTCCTAGGAAACAACAAAGTCATCAAACACATCAAAAATATGCATCTATTTTTCTAACTTGTTTGCTTCATGTGCAGATTTAGGACAAGTTTGGTTACTGTTTTAATTCAGTTAAATACAACATGTGGGGTAAATGTGGCTCCCACGAGGGTAGAGCTCAACATGCTTTGAAATAAAAGGGAAATTGAGCAACTTGATCAAAGATTTACCTGTTATTTATGCATTAAATTAATATGGAATCACACCAGTTGATCAACTTTCATTATCAGATTCAAAAGATGCATCTCCTAAATATGAGCAATGTACAAGACAATATTGTCAAGGGTTTGATGACATCCTAGTAGGAAAATGAAATGAAACAAAGGTGTCATAGTGGCATGAACAAGGATATTCATATATAGTAGCAAAGAGAAAAGGTCTCATTACAACATGGCAGTCTTGTTTGCTTGCATTCTTTGTCCTATTCATTGCTACATTCTAATAGTAAGAAGCTTATAGTGATATGGTAGGTGAATAGAGAAATACATGACATGATTCAAGAGAGTTGACAACCCATACCTGTACAGTCATAAAGGAAAATGGATGACCACAAGGATGAGATCATCTAAAGAGGACAATGATGATATTTCTTGTAAGAGATTTAAAGGAGCAAGCCCAAAGGTTGAGAACATGTCAAGGACAAATATGAAAGTGTGAAGACTTCATGGATGAAGACAACCTTGGGCATATCAAGGGAAAAAAACCATCAAAACAACACAAGAAGGAGAGGAACTTAGTCATTAGACAGTGAACTCAAAAGGAACAGTCACTTGTAGGTTTTCCTTATTATATCATTATTGTCTCTAGATACATATGTTGTTCTTTATAAAAACTTCCATTTGCTTGATATCCGTGGATCTCTTGAGTGTGTATATGAATATGCAAACTAATGTTTCATCAATCCTACTATGTCCTACTTGTGATGGATGCAATATATCTTGACTAGGAAGTACCTTAGAAAGATAGTGAACTATGTGACTGACAAGGGGCACTGGCACCAAGCAAATTTTTCAAAAATGCAAAGACATCTCACTATCTTATGGGAGTTTCTACAAAATTATGAGCAAAGTTAAGAGATTGTGAATCAAAAGAGAATGATAGTCACTCAAGGACAAGAACATTAAATCACAGTCACACGGAATGTTTCACAGGGAGATTCGGGTCTAAAATAATAGTGAGCAATTCAAAGGAAGTAGGGTAGTCATTGCATTAGGAGAAGATAGACAAAGACAATATCATCAGTTGGAGCAAGGCTTTCTATTGAGTTCAGTTAGTCTACAGAAAAAAAAGTTTATTAAGAAGGTAGTTCAAGGTAATAGTATGATAGTTTTGTAATGGTAAGTCATGAAAACTATAGTCAAAGAAATGCATTTGTAAAATAAACATCTAATGCTCACAGAAAAACACATTGTTGCTACAAATTTGAGCTTTCAATTATGCTCACACTATACAATGGCATTGAATTATTTTGCAACAAAATCTGAAGTTTGCTTTCAAACTAAAAGGACCCATCTGGGTTCAAGATACATAAGCTAATGTACAAAAACAACAAATGGTGAAAAAGAAGCAAAAATGAAAAATGAAACTCATTTCATGCAAGTAATGGCCAAGTAGACACCTTTTTCTACAAAATATGGAAAACCCACCTGGGGTTTCAAAATATGAAACAACATTGCTACATTCTACAAAAAAGGAAGTGTATTTACAAAAACCCACTTGTATTTCTACAACAAAATTTGAGTTTCTTCAAGAAATTAGGAAACCCACTTGGGTTCTTTTGAAAACATTTGCAGATACAAAAATATATGTGCTACAGAAAACCCACTTAGGGGTTTTGCAATTATATTACAAAATAGAAAAGGAAATACAAAAATATAGAGGAAACCCATGTTGAAATTTGGAGGCTGAGTTCACAGGCCATTTTTTCCCTTCTATATATCAAAAACCCATCTGGGTTGTCAAAAAAATTGCTAATACAGAAGAGAATCGAGAAGACATTTCGGGGTTTTCAAATGAAGCAAATCCACACATAAAATACACTATTTTTTGTCCATGGTTGGGGCCAAGAAGCTTTTTTTTCTTCATGAAAGCAACAAAAACAACAATGGGGTGTCCTTATTAACAAATGCAAAGAAGAAAGTAAACATTTTTTGTTATCTTTTCAAGGTGGAGGGCTCGAAATATCTTTCTTTTGCTCAAAATCTAAGAATGGAGTCAATTTAACTCACCTGGAGCTTTTGCTCACAAATTTTTTGCAAAAATTTCAAGCTTTTGCTTCTTACAAAGTTTCATTAGAGTTTTCATGGTGGTTGTGACAAAATGAAACAACAATAGAGGGAGCAAATAATACATATGGGTTAGAAGTATGTCCATGGCCACGACTTGCAAATTAAAAAATGGCCCACAAATGGTGTAAAATCCATAATTTATGCAATAAAAAAACATTTTACCTGTTGTCGAAGTGTTTCTCTCAGGAAATCTCAACAAATCCAGTGTGAATCTCCATTGTTTTTCTTGTGTTTCCTCAAACCCCACAACGACAGAGTGATGTTCCAGATTTTTCAACAACAAAATGATGGGCTTGCCTCATTTTTTTGGTTGTTTTAATGATTAGGGTTTGACCCTATTCGATGGGGATGGGATTTTCTTCCCATGTTTTTAAAATTAAAAGCATGTGTTAATGCAATGGGGGCTGAAAACTTACGTTATTGACTTAGGCATTCTATGCCTTAAGTTCTTTTCCCCTTGTTTCAAACTTTGCTAAGTTCAAAACAAAACAACATGTGGAGTATGCCATGTAGCTTATGTGATATGCCTTTGTTTTTGACCAATAATCATGTGACTTGGAATATGCTTTCCAATAAATTTGGAGGTTGGCCATATTGGCCAAGTATTTTGGAGCTTTATGATGCCTTTGAAAACCATTGAGTATTAACCATGTGTCAACTAAAATGCAGAATGAGGTAAGTAGAGATGGTAAAGTGTCTTGGAGTTTTTTTAACCTTGTTTAATGCTTTTGAAAGCATTTAGATATGACATTATATGTTGCATGTTATTTCAATGTATAAAGATATCATTTAAGTGATTTGAAAATCACTTTTATTATGTTTTTTTAATGCAAATGTAATGTAATTCAATGAGATGGTGGGCCCCTTATTTTGTGCTTTGAAATGTAAAATGACTTGGTTAAGTGATGTTTTATGAATCACTTAGTCAAGATCATTATCTTGAATGCTTTTTGGAGTCTTGTTTTTTCAAAACACACATATTGCATGAGAAGAGTGTGGGTCAATACTTGTGTGAAGACCAATGATGACTTGCAGACATGAGAAATGTGTGAGATGCTGTTTTGATTTACTTTAGAGGAAAACGGGTTGTTTGGAGGCATTTTTGTCACATTTTTAGTGTGACTATTGACTTGGCTTAACTTTTTTTCATGTGGAGGATATTTTGAAGGGTTTCTAGAAGGTTCTTTTTTTCCTTTTTTGTTGTATCCCACCAAAACTTCTGGAAGGAATGGTGTGAGGGGTTTTTGGTGGGTTTTGCTTAAGTATGTTCATTTGGAACATTTTGAGCAATTCTTTCTTTCCAGCAGCAAGATTGCTTTTTTTTGGAGCTATTTTTCATGGAGCGGTATTGTAACTCAGATGGGCCTATTATACAATAAGCACTTTGAATTAATAAAGTAGAGCATTTTTACCTTCTCATTTCCTGTTTCTCATGTATGTTGTTAATGATTGATCTATTTGTCTTGTGAAAATTCATCTTTCCTTGCAAACTTGTCTCATGTTTATGCATCTGTTTAGCAGAAAATCTATGTTTACAGGTTATAAGTTGTGTTGTTTAGTAGTGTTGTTAATTGTGAAATCCCTACTTTCCTTTTAAAAGCACTGTTTATAGACCTCCTTTTGAAATATTTATGTAAACTGCATTGGAAAGTGAGTTGTGTGAGTCAAGCTTTATGATATTAATTTGAATGTGATAGGTTGTTAACAAGTCTAGGTTGTTATGGTGCATCACCTTAGGTTTTTCAACATTAGGTTTATTTTCACACAAATTCTTATGCTTTACCTTAGAGATTAATAGTTAGGTGATGTCAAAAGGGGAAGCCGACCTGTAATCCGGAGGTCTGCTTTCAAATAGGACACCCACAACCTGAAAGCAGTCCCATGTTGCATCCAAACCTGCTAAGTTCATCCACAACTTGGCATTAGGGTGCAGATTTAGATCACTAATAGTTTTGGCACGCTCGATGGGACAGTGAACTGCTTCTTAGTTCATTTCTATGCATTTTATTTCTGTTGTTTGGTGTGTACATCAATAGTTTCGGCCTTTTTGAGGCATTTTCAATACATACTTATCGACTCCGATAAGTTTTCACTGGTTTCAGTATGATCCAGTGCTGGTTAGTTTCAAATAGATCTGATTTTTCTTATCTTTCTAGCTTCTGAATGAATAAGCATGTCTATGTTTCATGGAAACATGTCATATCACTTGCCATATCATGAAACTACTAATTACCCACAATTCCATGAAAATAATGCATGTATTCTCTCTTACCAACCACATCACATAGAACAAATTGTTGGTTTTAGTCCAAATGCCTCTATTACTATAGATTACCAATAGTCCTATCATGTTTTCCACCCTGTCGTCCCTGCTCAATCTTAATATTATCCCATGTATGATCAAAATAAACCCCATGAAGAGGTTTTTGATGCCAACTAGCATGATTATTCACATAATCATCCTTAAGAGCACCCTTACCAGAATGTATTGGACCTGATCCAAGAGCTTAACCATGTGTTGTGGGCTTTGAGCCAACAACTTGAACATATGAAGATTAGTGATGTTAGTAAGGTATTCTCTCACATATATCGGATGTTGGTTGACATCAAGAAGTAGAAAAGGATTATCTCTCAATAGCAAGATTTGGCTGATCAATCCTTTTGTTATGATCAAGAGTGGGTGACAAACAAGATGCAATTTGAAGGTCTTGAAGGGGAGATAGTTGCTAAAGAGGAGAAAATGAAGTTTTTGTCTACTCAGGTGCAAAGAAGTCAAGCTTATTTAGACTATCAATGCTAGCAAAGGAATGAAACCCAGGTAGCCCCCTCCATTCCTAGTTTCAGCTCAACTCTTCCTGCAATGTTGAATCACCCTGTTAATGAAGAAGTTTCCAAGCACAAGTTTTCCAGTTTTAAACAAGAGAAACCTTTTGAGCCCATTAGTGAGCCTACCAATGAGCCTTCTACCCATAAATTTCTAGGTTGGAAAGGGCCACCTGCTCTACCCTGTGAAATTATAGCATCTACTATACAAGAGAAGGGGGGGCACAAGTGTGAACTTGTTGCATTTAGCTATGGAGGAATATAGGCTTCAATTGCAAAAGGTTGAACATGAGAATATTTCTCAAAACAAAAATCCAATGTTTTAGCTAATGATCCTCCTACTATTGTCAAAGATGGTGAAAATGTTCCAACAGGACAACAAGGTGAAATGGTGAGAAAGGTTGACGAAGAAGAGCAATGTATAGTTTGGAATGTAGGTGTGAGTTTTTCCACTCCAAATGTTGTTTTAGAACAGTAGGAAGACATCAAGCAGTTGCAGGTTCAAGAATCAAGACAACAACCCAAAGAGGCTAAAAAAGGTGATGTAGATCATGATTTCATAGCTTCATTTGATGATCTTCCATGTTTCATTGAGCATGATGAGGAAAGCATAAATGTGGTCATTCATCAGCAACATGAGGTTGAAGAAGAGCAGTGTACAGTCAGATTTGATATTTTTAAGCATGCTATGGATGAAAGGGCTAATATTGAGATGTATGAAGAGATGTGCACTAATATAATTGAATATTTTTGTTCAAAATTGGATGACCAGGAATCAGATTTACTAGAGGAGTTTGGCACTCATGCTAAAATTCAACAGTAGGTTCAAAAGTTTGAACAAGAAACTTCTCATGAACTTGATGTACAATGTCTTGTATGGTCTAACGAGCTTCCTTTCTATTGTACAACAAAGCTTGAACTTGATTTATCAACTAAAATTTTATTTCAGGAAGCTACTTCATTGTTTGAGCATTTTCCTTCCTTCGTTGAAGAAGACAAGCCTGAGTTAGAATGTCTTTCTTTGAGTGATAATGAGGATTATGAGCAGCTTCCTTTCTGGTATATAAAAGAGTCTGAAGTTGATGTTTTAATTGAAAGTGTGTTGGAAGAAGTCACCTTGTTGTTTGGACATTTTCCTTCCCCCATTGAAGGAATGAGTGATCATTTGGAATAGTGATATGTAAAGCAAGTGGGTGATCAAGTGCCTTGTTTGTTTGACAAATAGGAGATCACCAAAGAGAGTCCAAGCTTTGTTCATTCAAGGGGATGTCCCATCAGATACTTAGCTAGTTTGGAGGCCACTGAAGTACCATAGATCATGCTTGCACCCAAGTATGAGGATGCAATTGAAGAAGAAGTTGATTTTGAAGTTGCAGCTGAAGGTGATCAAATTTAGCTCACCTACCCAGTTCAGGGCAGCAATATGCATGATCGTTTTCAAGGTGCAAGTAAGTTTCTTTGCATTTTTTATGAAATGCTGCAACAATTTATTGAACATCTACATGTGTTTCATGTTCTTTCAGCAATACATAATCATGTAATGCATCAATTACTGATTAAAAAGGGTGTTATTTTGCAAAACATGTCAATGGTTTTGTTTGACCAACTTCTTTTCCAGTTAGAGTAGGTTAGTGTAGTTTCATTAGTTAGATGCTTTCCAGTTTTCCTAAGTGTTGTTTTGCACAATTGGTGGTAGTTTTCCATTCTACAATGTTGGGTTTTCAATAAGTTTCAAAGTGTCTCTTCTTGGTTTAGTGAGTGACAGTAATTTGCAATGTTGTTTTCAAGTGGTGTTAGCTTTATGAGTGACCCCGTGCCCAATGGATAAGCTTAGGCAGCTGGTCTCATGCTTAGCAGGAAAACATATAACAGATGTCACCAAAAATGTTACCTGATTTTTAGCTTTCAACTGAAATTAGGTTTAGTGTTTATTCTTTTGTGTTGTTTGTTAAACATTTAAAAGATAAACCATAGTCTACTAGGTTTAATATGCATGGAGAAAGATTGTCAAATCAAACAAATTACATTTTTTTCATTCCAATGTTGCAATTACAGCAAATGAGAAAAGACAGTCATATGTATACAAATGTAATCTTTTATTGATAATCATGAAGGTACATGTCCCTCACAAGCCAAGGGACTAACTTTACTTATTCAATGAAAATAAAGAAACAATTTATAATGAATAAGTAAAAACACAATGTGCATATAAGAATGGAAACTAGTCATTGCCTAAGAATGACTGGTTGTAAAGTTTCCTTCTTGCCCTGCTGCTACTCCCCCAAGCTGCTTGTGTCCTTCTCAGCTCCATAATGCTCCTAGCTCCTGCATATCAAAAAATACTAATATTAGAGCAATGCTCTAAGCAATGAAAGATCTCAATCCTTACATACACACCTACCTATGCATGTATAAACTAATCCATAAGTGCATTAAATAAGCATGCAAACCTTGGATGTCCTAGGAAACAATGAAGCCATCATACACATCCAAAATATGCATCTATTTTTCTAACTTGTTTGCTTCATGTGTAGATTTAGGACAAGTCCAGTTACTATTCTGATTTAGTTAAATACAACATGTGGAGTAAATGTGGCTCCCACGAGGGTAGAGCTCTGCATGCTTTGAAAGAAAAGGTAAATTGAGCAACTTGATCAAATATTTACCTGTTATGTATGCACTAAATCAATATGGAATCACACTAGTTGATCAACTTTCATTATCAAATTCAAAAGATGCATCAAGTTTTGTAGACACAGAAAATATACTGATTGATATCAAACATCTGATCTTGATCTACTAACACTGCTTCGTCCTGAATCATCCCCTTTTCTAAACATTTAATTGAATAACCTTTATTTGATTAAATTCATCACATTTCATCTGTTAATTAAATAAAACAATTTTATCTTATTAAGTCATTATCTCTCGTTAATTAAATAAACCTATAACTAAGGGTTATTTTTAGGTATGTTGAGATATTAGCAAATCAATACGAATCAAGAAACCCAAAGCAATTACAAAGTACAAAGGAAGTAAATAAAAGAGCGATTATACCAGCTAATCGCTGAGACCTCCATGATTCACCTTTGTAACACCTTCTGACTTGCTGGTTGACATATTGCCCTCAGATCAAACATGCGAGCAATCTGTAAATAAATGTCTAAGTACTACACCAAGCTTTGAAGGATTTGATCAAAGTCTATGTCTATGACAATATTATTGAAATGCCTATGCCTAAAATGTGCCAAGACTAAGTGGAATAAATGCTACAATTCTTGTGAAAAATCTAAGTATTTCAGTGCATAAGTGCATGTAATCTAAAAATGAGAACAAAATAGCATTTTATAGAAAATGCCATTTTGAATGGACGGATGAGATCGACTTTTGAGAGAGACCTAAAATCAGAGGACGAGATTAAATTTGATAATCCCTAATCAGGGTTAGGGTAAAATCCTTAAGTGAGCAGTCGAGATGTCATCTAAGAAGATCGAATCGGTGGTGGAGAATAAATGAGGTAATTAATTAGAAAATAAAGATTTTCAAAAATCAAGAAGATAAAGACTGCCTGATTTGTGAGATTCGAAAAATCAAGAAGATAAGAGTTAGACTGAAGATCAGAATTGAAAAATCCATAATCTACCTGATTACTTGATTTTTGGAGGAAAGTTACCAATTTGAATTAAATTAATTCAAAATATGGATTTTGTGAAATAATAAATAATCAATTTTCAGATTATTTACCAAAATGGACTGTCAGTTAAGAATGTGATGACATTTTAAATAATTTTATTTATTTAAAATGAGACGAATATTAATTTTGGTAATTAAATAATTAAAGATAATTATTTAATTTAGCAGATAAGATTAATTAATTAAATCAATTAATCAATTCATTTAATTATGACAATTAGTGACATATTAAATAAATAAATAAAACTTATTTATTTAATAATCAGGAGGAAATGACTGAAGAAGGGTAATTAAATAAATTTGGAAATTTATTTAATTAGGGGAAGACTTTGATAATTAATGACGTATTTAATAAATAAGTAAAATTTATTTATTTAATAATCATGAAGTATAAAAGGACATGAATTAATTAAATAATTATGAATTATTTAATCAATAGTTGAATGTGGACCAAAGACATAATTAAATGTCATAAGTATGCTGGGACGAAAGTGGTAAAAATAGAGCTTGTAGGCCTAAGTCATTTTTAAGTGTCTACAAAACCATTTTATTTAATTAATTCCTAAATCTCTGTTTTAATTAAATAATTCATTTTATTTAATTAAATCTCCATAGTTCCTCTATTAAATTAAATAAATCAAACATTTATCTAATTTAATCAAACATCACCCCCTTTGGTTAAATAAATCAAAATATTTATTTAACTAGGTCTTAATCATTTTCATCTCTTTTTGATTTATTTCAACCCACAAATCTAAATCAAATAGTCAAATCACCTAATCTCCTATTAAATTAATCAAATCCTGATTAATTTAATCCTAATCACTCAAATCCTCTAGCTTTTCTCACTTGCACAATAAATCAAATTATTTGATTTATTAAATTCTTCTATTTCATTCAAAAAAAGCATCAAAGGATGGAATATTCTTGAAATTCAAAAAGTCCCTCCAAAAGGACTTGTCCCTTCAAACAAAGCATTTAAAATCTCTTACATGTCCTTGTGCATTGAGCCAAGTGGCATTTAACTCATCTTTCGTCCCCCTAAACATGTCATTTCATCAAATTCGAATTTCAAACTTGCACATTGATCAAAATGTGCTCAACCTTCATCCTCTCACATGTTGACAAGTGCCATCATGCCATTGGTTTATCTCTTATCCCACATTCATCCTATCTTTCAATCTTCAACTCTTTCTTTCTATAAATAGAGAGCTCATCCCTCATTTTGATCATCCACAATTTGAGTAAGCTTACTATACTCAAATCCATCTTCAAAGCATTTGCAAGATTCATCAATTTATCAAATCCATAGCTAGGTTATGCAGGTTTTTCATCATGGAGCACACTTGAATCTTCAACAAAGTGGGTCAACTTTCATCACCAAATCACCATTGCATCATTGGAGTTGGGAAAGGGCCAAGTTTTACATCAAATTGGCACCAATTCCATCAAGAGATTGAGAGTTTGCTTTGCTTTAGAATAGGATTTGATATGTTTTAAGTTTTTGGTGTTCTTCATTTCATTTCCTCTCTCTTTTGCAATTTAAATGAATTTCTTGAGGAATCTATATTCTACCTTGCATTTGATATAATTTGTTGTTTGTTTCTTGTGCTATTGTAGGTTTAGGATGAAGGTTCACATTCTGGTGCTAGAAGGAGGGCCCAACCTCATTTTTAATCATGCTTTTGTCAAAAATTCTATGCTTTTTTTTTCTATAGGAAAACTCCGTTATTGGGAGCTCAGCGTCGCTGTTCAACACCATTGGTTCTCCAACGTCACTATATAGAACCGCTGAAAACTCCAAACTACAACACCTCTGTCTTCCCACCCAAAATTTTGAATTCTAAACTATGCCGCTGAACCTGTCTAACCCACAAGAATCTTTCAAAAATATAAACTACACCGCTGGCCAAAAGGGTGACGCCTTCATGCTCACTGGTTTGGTTACAAAGCAACACTGACTGGAAAGCGGAGCTATACAACACCGCTGGTGAAATCAAATTGCGACGCCTTCATGGATTGCACCGCTAGAGGGGAGTATAAAGTGAAATTTTATTTGTAGCATGTGCTTTTTTTCAAATTATGGTTCTTTTGTCTGCTTTTTGCCTTTTTGACTTCTATTTTTGTTGAATCTAACTGACTTTCTTGTAGGTTGGATTGATCAAAGACGAAAAGGGAAGGGAGGCATGATGATTTCATTTCACAAAAACAAGTGTTTGTTTAACATTCTTAGAGGATTCACTATTTCTCTTAAGGAAAAATTTGTTATCTCTTTATGTTTAGGACTTACTAATTTCGTTTTGGGCTTTAAAAAGAACCTTTTAAATTCTTGTTACAAAAAGGCTTAAAAAGAACATTAGGACTCAAATTTACTAGAGTTTGTTTTGGGTTTAATAATCGAACAAAGAAAATTTTCACACTTACTTTGGTGCTTTAAAACAAATTCACTTTTTCTTTGTGGACTTAAAATGAACAAGTGTTTTCATTAGTTTGTAAATACTTACACAAAGTAATATCATCAAAAGGCGTATGCGCTTCTCTCGCACCTCATGGCGATCTTGAGAATCAAAAGGATTTTGGTGACATTAGGTTGCATAAATAATTTCCCATACACACTTCAATTTCGGTTTAAAATTGAACAAAATTGTGCGAGTGTGAGTAAATCTATTGCATGTGTCCTCCCTTTGTTTCTAAATGAAGGTGGATCAAACTATGCATACATTTACTCGCTTTTGTCTATCTTAGAGGGCCTGCCTTGGGGAAAAGGTACTCACCCAAGGGAACGACTCAACCGGTAACACTCTGAACCCGAGAGTATTTCCAACCGGGATATAAATGTGGGTACTAGAATAAACGCCAGTATCACACAGTTGCTCCGACGAGAAGGGCAGCAATGGTCTCTTGCCTCGATGGGTCAACTCCTAAGAATGAAAAGTTTGAATTAAAACCCTTGTTTAGAAAAGGCCAAAATCCTTGATCTACTTGTTGGTGCAAGAACGGTCGTTCTAAAGCCGTCCCACATTTTTACGGCTCTTAGTAGAAATTAAAAGCATGCCATGGGAGTTTCATGGGTGTTGATGCTTGGCTGCCCCGTATAAGTGAGTGTCGTGGAGGAGATCCAGTGGGGTCAAGCATCTAATCATTCACTAAGAGCAGGCGTAGTTGGACTTGTCCAAGTGGGAACTCAACAAGTAAAGTCTTTCATATCCATAGGGTTGTGCATGTTCTTGGTATCAAAACACTTGCTTGTTCGAAAACATTGGGAAACACACATTCAACAAGAAAATCAAAATTTTAAACCCCTTAGTTAGAGCAAATACCTTTGACAAAACCCAAGAACTATTACTTACCTTGGGGATTATGTTCTTAGAGGTTTCTAAGTGATTGGGTTTACATCTTAATTTGCTTCTACCAAGGTAAAAATTAGGTAACCATTGCCTTGATTTCCTTAAATTCCACATAGCACTTTGTGGGATGAAAAGAAGTTAGGACATTGGACGTTTAGTTTGAAAATCTAATCAAGAAAGTGTTTGTGGTAAAAGCAATTCACTAATCAAGATTAAATCAATTGAACCCCACACATGTGCTTGTGTATCTTTTGTCTTATGGTCTTTTGAGAAAACATTGATCTTTTGGTTTGAAGGGAAAAGCATGTTCTTCAAAACCTTGGCCTTGTAAACAAGTCCTTCTTAGGTTCATTTAGGATCAAAATCAAACACTTCATCCATTTCAAACATTTATCATCCCATTGGAAACATCATTATCTAGACTTGGGTACATCCTTAAACCAAATCAAAATCACCTTGTTTAATTATGAGTATGGGAATGCATCCTTTCTCATGCCTCTAGTTAAATCAGCACACCTTTGAACAAGTTTATCCTAAAGATCACATCCAACATCTTAGGGTTTACAAGTTTATTATCCAATAAAAACCAATCAAAATCAAATCCTAAAGTCTAGCATTGATCCAAAGTTCCTAAAAAATCAACACCCAGATCATTCACCCCTTTCATCCTTCATCTCATCATTGGTCCTAAACACCTTAGAGGTCCCTTTTACAACAAGGTCAAAAAACAAGAGGAACATGGAATATAAACTTAATTCATACATCAAGAGTAAAGCAATTCAACCAAACTATCAAAGCCTCACAATGCCAATTGATTTTCAAAACTTGCATTTATATAATCCATACATGGGATCATTATCTCCTACAAACCTCAATGGTACAACAAATGTGAGTATACCCAATCTAAATTTTGAAACACCTTTTCTAATGGTATATTTAAATCCAAGTCCAAACTTACAAATCTATCAACCAAATACTCAATGCATGAGTCTTCAACAGAGCAACATTATCCCACTAAATCCATACATTCCAAATGAGAATATACCAAGTACAACTATACCAAACATGAAATTTTGAATCCACACTTGGTAGACTTTTGGATAGATATGTTTCCAAATCACAAGAATGTTGTTCAAAATCCATCACACCCATATGTCCCCCTCACCTTTCATAATCCTAATGACACATCATCATCATTTCATGCAACCCCTCAAACCTCTCTCCCTATGACCTCACAAGGAGAAGGTGAATTATTTGGACCAAGGGGCATTTTTGATCAAACATCATCATTTCCCCAAGGGAGCATGCCACTCACTTTCCCACCACTCCCACCCTTTCCTTTAACATTCATATCACCTCTTGGTTTGGGGCTACCATCGCTACCACCGCTCATCCAAAACATCCCCCCAACCATCAATCAAGGCATCATACCAAATCCTCCCCCCTTGCCATCAATATCACAACAACAAATGGAAACCATCTCCATAGCACAAGAAACCAACACATTATCTATCATCCCTCAAAACATGGTCTCTCAAGGACTAACCATATCGATCGCACCATCCACCACTCAAATCCCAATCATCAATATAACGGTACCTCTTATCACCACAACAAGCACTATTCCAAAACCACCACCACCACCACCCAAACCAAACACATCAAACCAATACAACATTGCATTGCAAGCCACTCAACAGGCTACTTATTAGAAGGCACACCAACAAAACCAAAACTGACAAGCTGCACAACTAGCTGCTCAATTTTCCCAAGCCACACTACAATCCCAACAAGCACAAGCCCAGGCTCAAGTGCAAGCGCAAGCTCAAGCCCAACAAGAAAATATTGTTAAAAATCCCAACAAAATGTTAACGACTCCATGTATCGATCCAAGTCAACAATCACATGATCAAGGCCTATCCATCAACGAACACATGGAAGATGTTTCTACCTCATCCAAAGATCAATCAGCATACATCAAGAGTCACTTTTTGATCATGATAAGAATCCCTCAACAATATTCGACAATGATCTGTTTCAAGGAGTGTTAACATTATTTGATCCTGTAATCAACAATCCATCAACCAATGATCATATTGAAAACATCTCTACATCACCTAATAAGTTAGAGGACATGTCTCAAAAATTTATTCTAAAGCATGATCAACATCTCTCACCAAAGTCTAGCAATGGTCCTTTCCAAGACATATTGACATCCTTCAACCTCATGATTGTCGATATTGAAGGACTCTTCAACTCAACACTTGATCCAAATTCACTCAAAGATCAAAAGGATATTGAGCCACTTATTATGCCTAATGAATATATCCACGAACCCTTTGTAAGAAATCCATCCTTTGAAATTGACCCATGTCAAGAACTTGATCCAAAGCATGTTGAAAGCAATTCCGAAATCATTCAAGATCAAAAATTCATATCTCCAAGATATTATAATGATCTAATGGACACTCTCCTATCTATACATGATGATCATATCCATATAGCACATACTCCTCCATCTACCCATGAGACGCTTTATGTGGATGGACACGTAGATGATCTTCATTTAGATCAAGATTTCATCACACAAAAAGAGAAAATTATTGATTCCTATAGTCAAAATGAGTTGTCAACATCAAGATCATATATATCCCAAATTTAGACTGAGGACATCATGTATGAAGATATCCAACATTATCCACTCAAAGAAACAGGTTAGACAAAACAGGGCATTCTGGAGTTAGTAGATTAACAAATGGAAATAGCATCATCTGCAATGGTCATTTATCAGAGAATGGATTTTAAACAAGAGTTCTCAGAACAAGCAGAATTAAAGCATGAAGGTGCTACTACCACCATACTGGGGGTAACTATGTCTCAAGAAAACATCAACATAGGGAGCACAAAGAGTCCTTATGATGAAACCGATGTCAATACTACAACCAGCCACATCATGAATCTTCATCCACCCATCGCCCCATCCACGAATTGGGACCAACATCAAAAGAAGGTTTTGAATCAAAACACAAAGAATTTTATCAAATCAAAAGAAGCTAAGAAGCATATCAAAAAAACAAATACATATGGATACCAAAAAATACAAAGAAAGATTATCCCTATCAAACTCCATTAGTCAAAGAAACTATGGGGAAAAATAAAAAAGGGAAAAGTATCCATAAAAGATGTCCACAAAAAAAAAGAAGGCTTCTCAAGTGACGTACAAAGTATATCAAGTAGTTGGTCCTAATTCCATGCACACTTCTGTATCCACCCATCATTAATCATCTTCCCAAGTTTGGAGAGTCAAAGGTTCCAAACTGTCAACCAATCCATCTTTAATCCCTAAACACACTCCATCCACGCCTCCACACATGATATCCAATTCTCACATTGACCATGTATTGGTAGCGACCCTTCATCATAAGGATTCAGAAGGCACTCTATCGCAATGTGCACACAAAGACAAAGTTAACTCTGGTATCAACAAAGTAGATCAAGAATCTCAAAAGTTGTATTCAAGTGCACGTGTCTTGGAAAATCAGCTTCTTCAAGCAGGACATCGATGGTACATTATGATAGAAGCACCCACATCAACACCACTAGATGATTCAACATGAGCTTAAAATCTTTCAAAAAAATACAAAAAATATATATATATACAAAAAAAAAATCCAAAAATATTAGAAAAAGGATTGAAAACAGTAAAGAAAAAAATAGTCCTCCAGTGAAAACCACTATGGTGGTGTTTTGGATAGGTACTGTGATGAAAACCTAGAAAATAGGAATCATGTGTAGAATCAAGCATCTGCATACACCACTTCAAGTGAAAGCATCTCACCTCATCCATAATAAATCCAAAATTCCATCCATCTCATCCATAATAAATCCATTTCATACATGAACCATTTATCCAATCCATTTTCATCCATTTGCATCCATAGTCCGATTTATCTTGATCTTGATAAAATTTGGTGCACACTTTACACTTTCTTAAGGTAGACATCTTGACATGGATCATTTTCATTGATCCTATCCTACCCAACATTATCTGAGCCATGAAGCATTATCCAAATGAGCATACTTTGTTCAAACACCTCATCTTATTGCAAGATAATCCTTGGCATCCTTTGCGTGCTTACCATATCCATCCATCCATACATCTATTCAAGTATCCACCCATGGCATTCCATACATTGCTAGACACTGGGGGCAGATATTTACATCTTGCTTCGGGAATAAATCTTGATCTATATCTTCCAGCTTATGTGGTGATCCAAACATTGGAAAACATGAAATCAAATTGGTCAAACCACTTGTGAGCAAAAAAATCCAAATCACTAGCCCATGGCATATTTTGACGAGCAAATGTTCCTTATCAAGCTTCATCTTTCATCGAACATCAAACCAAGTAATCACTATCAGTTGCATCTAAGTTGCACTTCAAACATCACATCAAATCATTCAAACAACTTTTGTTCCAAATCAAGCTTCATCAATCATGATCAATCAAATCTAATCAATCCATCATCATCTCAAGATATCCATCCTAATCCTTGTGTTTCTTAACACTATCCTTGCATTGTTGTGTATCCTTGACAATGTTATCATCATCAATCCTGCATCATCTTGGGATATCCATCCTAAATCCTCTTTTTGCTTAACACTATCCTTGCATTGTTGTGTATCCTCAACAATGTTATCATCATCAATCTATCAATCTAATCAATCAACCTTAGCTTGGTTTTCAACACAATCCCAAAACAAAGCACTGATATCATCGCACACATCCATATCCAAAACGTCAAAATCATGCAAAAAAAAATCCCAAAACAAATAAAAAACTTGGTCATCTAGACTACATCATCTCTGAGCTTAAACGTAGGCAAGGCTAATCTTTGATCAGCCCCTGAGACACAAAATCCAAAAAACATTCATAAAATTTCATAAAACCCCAAAACATTCAAAAAATCAAAAATTAAAACATTTGTAAAATCTTGAAAATACCAAAAATAGCCTCAAAACTTTTCAAAACTCCAAAAACATCTGAATATTTGAAAATCCATCCATCCCATCTCGCTTTCACCCGCAATAATCAATCATCCATAATAAATCAATCATCACACTCACCCTTTGGAAAAACAAATAGAAACAAGTACAACAATCAACAAAAGCAAGCTTCAAACGTAAAATCAAAAGCAAACTTCAAACTTTTAAATGCAAAATCAAAATCTTGATCATTTTCAAACATGTCAGTCAAACTTATATCAACAAATTATCAAACAACTCATCAACCCATCATCATCCTATACAATGCATATCCTAGGATATATCGTTCTGATAATGGGCATCATTTTGGATATCACATTGGATTCTTATCCTATCAAAACACATCCCTTTGGCTAGCGGTATGAAGAACATTGACTTGTTTGTTTACTTGATCTTTTCTTTTGATTTATCTTATTGTGCTCATTCCAATGACCTCTCGATGATGTCTAATCAACACAATTTAGAGAGAAAGGAATGGGGCAATGATCATTATCTTTTGTTTGTTGTGCTTGTTGGATGTTCTTGTAATATAACCTTGGTGAATACTTGCTTTGTTAGGTGTGTGTGGAAGGTATTTTGGGCAACTTGTTGACTATTGCATTGATGGGTTATACCTTTCTGTGTTTTGGTCTGAGATGTTTGAAACTTTTGAAGTGCATCCTAGCAAGGTTTTTGAATGTCAGGTGTGAACAAGAATACTCCTATTTGTTTGTCGAGTCAAAGTCCATTTCACTAGATACAATGCCATCCTGATCGTCTATACCTTGATGCATCATATCTATGTGTGTTATCAAACAATAAGGTAATTGGCCCTTTGAAAATCCCAACTCTTGGCAAGCAAACATCATCATCTCCAATAAGGTCTTCTTAGATCATGGAATTGTTGGATCCTCTCTTCCATCCATCTTATTCTTCTATCTTTACTAACATTTCTATCCAAATTTATGTGATATCTCAAAATATACATGAGGCTACCCATGGCCGATGACTATTTATACATCATCAAAATTGTCTACATCAAATATCTAATCTTTCTAAAGAATTATCTTTCGTCCTCTAATCAATAGAACCACTCCTCTCACATTTTATCGTGATCTCGATCAAAAATTAGCATTTCCACTCAATCTCTCGAGGGGGCAGTATACTAGCATAATTCTTCTCACTGGGGCAATAGTGGGGCATCCGAAAAATCAAAGAATTTTTGACTTTTGATCATGGCAAGGTTATTCTTTGAACCAACACAACAAGTACGTTGCTTCAAAGAGGGGAAAAATTTAGACATGGAAAATATACTAATTGATATCACACATCTGATCTTGATCTACTAACACTGGCTCATCCTGAATCATCCCCTTTCCTAAACATTTAATCGAATAACCTAAGTTATTTGATTAAATTCATCACATTTCATCTCTTAATTAAATAAATCAGTTTTATCTTGTTAAGTCATTATCTCTCGTTAATTAAATAAACCATTTTATTTAATTAATTCCTAAATCTCTATTTTAATTAAATAATTCATTTTATTTAATTAAATCTCTATAGTTCCTCTATTAAATTAAATAAATCAAACATTTATCTAATTTAATCAAACATCACCCCTTTTGGTTAAATAAATCAAAATATTTATTTAACTAGGTCTTAATCATTTTCATCTCTTTTTGATTTATTTCAACCCACAAATCTAAATCAAATAGTCAAATCACCTAATCTCCTATTAAATTAATCAAATCCTGATTAATTTAATCCTAATCACTCAAATCCTCTAGCTTTTCCCACTTGCACAATAAATCAATTTATTTGATTTATTAAATTCTTCTATTTCATTCAAAAAAAGCATCAAAGGATGGAATATTCTTGAAATTCAAAAAGTCCCTCCAAAAGGACTTGTCCCTTCCAACAAAGCATTTAAAATCTCTTACATGTCCTTGTGCATTGAGCCAAGTGGCATTTAACTCATCTTTCGTCCCCCCTAAACATGTCATTTCATCAAATTCAAATTTCAAACTTGCACATTGATCAAAATGTGCTCAACCTTCATCCTCTCACATGTTGACAAGTGGCATCATGTCATTGGTTTATCTTTTATCCCACATTCATCCTATCTTTCAATCTTCAACTCTTTCTTTCTATAAATAGAGATCTCATCCTTCATTTTGATCATCCACAATTTGAGTAAGCTTACAATACTCAAATCCATCTTCAAAGCATTTGCAAGATTCATCAATTTATCAAATCCATAGCTAGGTTATGCAAGTTTTTCATCATGGAGCACACTTGAATCTTCAACAAAATGGGTCAACTTTCATCACCAAATCACCATTGCATCATTGGAGTTGGGAAAGGGCCAATTTTCACATCAAATTGGCACCAATTCCATCAAGAGATTGAGAGTTTGCTTTGCTTTGGAATAGGATTTGATATTTGTTAAGTTTTATTGTGTTCTTCATTTCATTTCCTCTTTCTTTTGCAATTTAAATGAATTTCTTGAGGAATCTATATTCTACCTTGCATTCAATCTAATTTGTTGTTTGTTTCTTGTGCTATTGCAGGTTTAGGATGAAGGTTCACAAGTTCAATTATGCATCTCTTAAATATGAGCAGTGCACACAACAGTATTGTCAAGGGTTTGATGATAGCCTAGTAGGAAAATGCAATGAATCAAAGGTGTCATAGTGGCATGAACAAGGATACTCATATATAGTAGCAAAGAGAAAAGGTCTCATTACAACATGGTAGTCTTGTTTGCTTGCATTCTTTGTCCTATTCATTGTTACATTCTAATAGTAAGAAGCTTATAGTGATATGGTAGGTGAACAGAGAAAGACATGACATGATTCAAGAGAGTTGATAACCCATACCTATATAGTCATAAAGTAAAATGAATGAGCACAAGGATGAGATCATCTAAAGGGGACAATGATGATATCTCTTGTAAGATATTTAAAGGAGCAAGCCCAAAGGTTGAGAACATGTCAAGGAAAAATATGAAAGTGTGAAGACTTCATGGATGAAGACAACCTTGGGCAGATCAAGGGAAACAAAATCATCAAAAGAGCACAGGAAGGAGAGGAACTCGTTCATTAGACACTGAACTCAAAAGGAATAGTCACTTGTAGGTTTTCCTTATTATATCATGATTGTCTCTAGATACATATGTTGTTCTTTATAAAAACTTCCATTTGCTTGATATCCATGGATCTCTTGAGTGTGCATATGAATATGCAAACTAATGTTTCATCAATCCCACTATGTCCTACTTGTGATGGATGCAATACATCTTGACTGGGCAGTACCATAGAAAGACAATGAACTATGTGACTGACAAGGGGTAGTGGCACCAAGTAAAGTTTTTGAAAAATGTGGAGACATCTCATTGTCTTATGGGAGTTTCTACAAAATTATGAGCAAAGTTAAGAGACTGTGAATCAAAAGAGAGTATGACAGTCACTCAAGGACAAGCACATTAAATCACAATCATAGGGAATGTTTCAAGGGCAGATTCGAGTCTAAAATGATAGTGAGAAGCTCAAAGGAAGCAGGGCAGTCATTGCATTAGGAGAAGATAGAAAAAGACAATGATCATCAGTTGGAGCAAGGCTTTCTATGGAGTTCAGTTAGTCTACAAAAACACAAAGTTTATCAAGAAGGTAGTTCAAGGTAATAGTATGACAGTTTTGTAATGGTAAGTCATGAAAACTATAGTCAAAGAAGTGCATTTGCATAACAAACATCTGATGCTCACATAAAAACACATTGTTGCTACAAATTGGAGCTTTCAATTATTCTTGCACTGTACAATGGCATTGAATCATTTTGCAACAAAATCTAAAGTTTTCTTTCAAACTAAAAGGACCCATCTGCGTTAGAGATACAAAAGCTAATGCACAGTAACAACAATGGTGAAAAAGAAGTAGAAATGACAAATGGAACTCATTTCATGCAAGTTGTGGCCAAGTAGACCCCTTTTTCTGCAAAATATGGAAAACCCACCTGGGGTTTCAAAATATGAAACAACATTGCTACATTCTACAGAAAAGGAAGTGTATTTACAAAAACCCACTTGTATTTCTATAGGAAAATTTGAGTTTCTTCAAGAAATTAGGAAACCCACTTGGGTTCTTTTGAAAACATTTGTAGATACAAAAATATATGTGCTACAGAAAACCCACTTAGGGGTTTTACAATTATATTGCAAAATAGAAAAGGAAATAGAAAAATACAGAGGAAACCCTTGTTGAAATTTGGAGGCCGAGTTCACAGGCCATTTTTTCTCTACATATCAAAAACCCATCTGGGTTGTCAAAAAAATTGCTAATACAGAAGAGAATTGAGAAGACATTTTGGGGTTTTCAAATGAAGCAAAGCCACACATAAAATACATTATTTTTTGTCCATGGCCACGACCAAGAAGCTTTTTTTTTCTTCATGATAGCAACAAAAACAACAATGGGGTGTCCTTATTAACAAATGCAAAGAAGAAAGTAAACATTTTTTGTTATCTTTTCAAGGTGGAGGGCTCAAAATATCTTTCTTTTGCTCAAAATATAAGAATGGAGTCAATTTAACTCACTTGGAGCTTTTGCTCACAATTTTTTTGCAAAAATTTCAAGCTTTTGCTTCTTACAAAGCTTCATTAGAGTTCTCATGGTGGTTGTGACAAAATGAAACAACAATAGAAGGAGTAAATAATACATATGGGTCAGAAGTATGTCCATGGCCGCGACTTGCAAATTAAAAAATGGCCCACAAATGGTGTAAAATCCATAATTTATGCAATAAAAAAACATTTTACCTGTTGTCAAAGTGTTTCTCTCAGGAAATCTCAACAAATCTAGTGTGAATGTCCATTGTTTTTCTTGTGTTTCCTCAAACCCCACAACGACAGAGTGATGTTCCAAATTTTTCAACAACAAAATGATGGGCTTGCCTCATTTTTTTGGTTGTTTTGATGATTAGGGTTTGACCCTATTCGATGGGGATGGGATTTTATTCCCATGTTTTTTTAAATTAAAAGCATGTTTTAATGCAATGGGGGCTGAAAACTTATGTTATTGACTTAGGCATTCTATGCCTTAAGTTATTTTCCCCTTGTTTCAAACTTTGCTAAGTTAAAAACAAAACATGTGGAGTATGCCATGTAGCTTATGTGATATGCCTTTGTTTTTGACCAATAATCATGTGACTTGGAATATGCTTTTCAAGAAATTTGGAGGTTGGCCATATTGGCCAAGTATTTTGGAGCTTTATGATTCCTTTGAAAAACAGTGAGTATTAACCATGTGTAGACTAAAATGCAGAAAGAGGTAAGTAGAAATGGTAAAGTGCCTTGGAGTTTTTTAACCTTGTTTAATGCTTTTGAAAGCATTTAGATATGACATTATATGTTGCATGTTATTTCAATGTATAAAGATATCATTTAAGTGATTTGAAAATCACTTTTATTATGTCTTTTTTATGCAAATGTAATGTAATTCAATGAGATGGTGGGCCCCTTATTTTGTGCTTTGAAATGTAAAATGACTTGGTTAAGTGATGTTTTATGAATCACTTATTCAAGATCATTATCTTTAATGCTTTTTGGAGTCTTGTTTTTTCAAAACACACATATTGCATGAGAAGAGTGTGGGTCAATACTTGTGTGAAGACCAATGATGGCTTGCAAACAAGAGAAATGTGTGAGAGGCTATTTTGACTGAATTTAGAGGTAAATGGGTTGTTTGGAGGCATTTTTGTCACATTTTTAGTGTGACTATTGACTTGGCTTAACTTTTCTTCATGTGGAGGATAGTTTGGAGGGTTTCTAGAAGGTTCTTTTGGCCTTTTATATTCTATCCAACCAAAACCTTTTGGAAGGACTGGTGTGAGGGGTTTTTGGTGGGTTTTGCTTAAGTATGTTCATTTGGAACATTTTGAGCAGTTCTTTCTTTCCAGCAACAGGATAACTTTGTTTTGGAGCTATTTTTCATGGAGCAATATTGTAACTCAGATGGGCCTATTATACAATAAGCACTTTGAATTAATAAAGTAGAGCATTTTTACCTTCTCATTTCCTGCTTCTCATGTATGATGTTAATGATTGATCAGTTTGTCTTGTGAAAATTCATCTTTCCTTGCAAACTTGTCTCATGTTTATGCATTTTTTTAGCAGAAAATGTATGTTTACAGGTTATAAGCTATGTTTTTTAGTAGTGTTGTTAATTGTGAAATCCCTGTTTTCATTTTAAAAGCACTGTTTATAGACCTCCTTATGAAATATTTATGTAAACTACATTGGAAAGTGAGTTGTGTGAGTCAAGCTTTATGATATTAATTTGAATGTGATAGGTTGTTAATAGGTCTAGGTTGTTTTGGTGCATCACCTTAGGTTTTTTAGCATTAGGTTTATTTTCATGTAAATTCTTACCCTTTACCTTAGAGTTTAATAGTTAGGTGACATCAAAAGGGGAAGTCGGCGCATAATTCGAAGGTCTGCTTTCGAATAGGACACCCACAAATTGAAAGAAGTGTCGTGTTACATCCAAACCTGCTAAGTTCGTTCAGAGCTTGGCATTAGGGTGCAAATTTGGATCACTAACAATAACCATGAGGGATATAAGGAACATGTGCACCTAGGAGGCCTAAATTCTTGGGTTTGGTGGAGATAATATTGGAACCATAAGGACAAGTTTTCTTAGGTGCCATTTATTCTTGGGATATGTTGAGGGAATATAGCCATAATTAAATTAATAATATTTAATTATTTTAGCCATGTGTGAGGTGGAAAATTGGTGTAAAATGACAATTATTTATTTATTTATGTTAGATGAGATGAAAAAGGTGGTTAATTAAATAATAAGACTATTTAATTAAGTGGGGAGCATTAGGTGAAGGGGACTTATCTAGGGATTGTGTTTGGTCAATTAGGACTAGATACACTAGGGAAATATTAGGTATCTACATTTTTCCCCTATTTGATAAAATTTCATGACTAAGTGGCATTGTTTCAAAGAAGAATAAAAAGTAGGGTGGAGTGGATATTTGATGGAAAGTTTTCCTCATCACTTAGGGATGATTTAATGGAAGTGATTTCCCCTCAAAAGAGATGTTGATTGAAATGGAGCTTAGGAGGTCTCTTGAAAATATGAAGGATGATAAAAAGATGTACCATGGTGTATAAAAGATGAATTGAGAGAAATCATGGTGGGATGATGTACATGCCATGGAAATATATTTGATGATGGATTAGGATTGGAGATATTTATTGATGTCATTGAGATGATTGGATGAGAATATTGTATATTCATGGATGTACATGTTGGATGATAAAATATCACAAGGATGTAATATAGCTAAAATGGTATGGGATGTTGGTGCAGTATGGATAAAGGATGATAAATGGAAGAATGAAGGATGGATAAATGCTTCCATAGTACAAATTCACATATAAGGAGAAACCTTTTATTTTTTGTAGAACTTAGCATTATGCACCATGATATAATGGATCATGATGATGATTCAACATGTATGTCTGGATTGAATCACAAATGGAGAAGTTAAAAATATCATAATGATCCAAGAAACACATAGTCATTGGCATGCTACAATATGAAGGATGAAGGAAACCATGATGATGTGATTTATGAAGCACTAGGACTATAGGAAAAAAAAAAACCCATTCAAACAAGAAATTAAAATAATGGAGAAAACTCAAGTTGGTATCCAATGAAATGCTAAAGCTAAGGGTGTATGGTAAAATGGGATAGGGGATGGGTTTGGTTGGTGAGGATCCAACTATTAGTGATGAGGATTGAATTATATTTCCCTTAGTCAAGTTGCAAACTAATTGATTGATTGATGTTGATGATGATAGAGTTATTGAGTTAGAAGGATGCATCTTTATCATACCCCTTTTTATGATCATTTGACACAAGAACAAGCTAATTTAGCATAGTTAGATTCACTTTCTAGTTCCAAAAACCATGAATTGGTCACACAATCATCCAAAGGATAAGGAAAGAAGACACAAAATCTTAAGACATAATATTCATCAAGAAAAGAGAGTTCCTCCTAGACGAAATAAAAGAAACACCAATTCACTCTTAAAAATGAAAAAATCTTCTAAGTCAAAGAATAAATATGAAGAACCCTATAGTTTTTTTGTGGAAAAGAGGGACATTCCATTAAAAGTTGTTGGAAGAGACTAGATTTTTTATAGGAATCCATGCAACAACACACAATTTCACTAATTATTCTTCCACTAGTACAAGAAAAGGCCAAGCTCATTATAGATAGGCTTTGTATTCAGTAGATAGTTATATTGTTGAATTAGGAGCCTCATGTCACATGAATCATCATATGATCATCTTGAGACTCATTTTGACAATAATAATTCTTATATTGTAGGGGTAACCCTTCACAAATTTGAGTTTTGGGGTCAAGTACTATATAATTGATAGATGGTTGCATTGAGGGTGTTCTCTTTGTTCTTAATATTTTTCTAAACTTCTCTTTATATAATAGATTTTTCATACTAGAGATAGAAAGATAATTTATTTTTCATTGCATGTTGTTGTTTTTCAAGAGCTACACCATCCACATAAAATTGTTGCTTCAGGTAGAGTTGATCATGGGTTCAAATTGTTTAATTTTCACAGTTTTGAGTCATCTTGTGGTTCATCACACATTTCACATACATATTATTTGAGTAAACCTTAGTATGAATTATTTAGCCATTTCAATTATAGATAGTATGGTAGTTGAGTACACATGAGATGATACTTGTTCTTTCTAAGGTTTCAAGCATAGAGGTTGTCAAGGTTATGTTATTGGAAAACATCATTAGGAACCCTTTACTAAGGGAAGGCCCATCATGCTTATACCTTACTTGAGTTGGTACATAGTGACCTTATTTCCTTTCCAACTCTTTTATTTTCAAGAGCCAAGTATGTGCTCACCTTCATTGATAATTACTCTCATTGAACATAGGGGTCCACATTTTAAAATACAAGAGTGATGCCTTTAGCACTTCCAAGACATTCAAGATGTTTGTGGAGAAGAAATCAAGTTTATAAATTTGGAAGATATGCATATATAATGGGGGAATATGTGAACTAGGTATTTTAGGACTATTGCAAACATTCCATTTATCCTCAATATTTAGTTCCCTACACTCCTTAGTAGAATGATGTTACCAAAGTAAATAATATATCACTAAGGAAGATGGAAAATTTATGTTTAAGTCTTGGTCTATGGCCCCATCCTTTTGGTTTGAAGCAATCAATTATGTTAAAATTATTCATATGTAGATGTTCCCATGGGGAAGTTTTGAATATCACTCTAGATGAAGCTTGGTCCAATATCAAGCTTTATATTTCCTTCTTTAGGGTATTTGGTAATGAGGCTTGGACATTCATACTAGATGGTCAACATAACGCAATGGAGAAGAAGAGTCAACCATTCATCTTTGCTGGATATTTTGAGGTTGTGAAGGCTTATTGGTTGTTAGATCCCACCATTACTTTCATAAAGATGTCTAATTTGATGAGTATTTCCGACATGGATTCTAAATCCACTTCATTTTCCTCACTACCTACTTTTCCTTCCTCATCTCAAGAGGATACTTTGAAGATGATGCTCCTATACCGCCACTCCTACCTCCTAGCACTCATATTTTTTCCTAGATGGGCCCACAATACTATTTAAGAGGCTGGATCTTGAGTTGGTGATAATATGAGTTATTTACATACTTGCTCATAAACTTCTAGCAATAGTTTTTTGAGCCATCTGCTATATTTACTATACAATTATTTAGAGGCTTCTTGTATTCCAAAGTGGGATAGTGCTATGGCTAAGGAATATTCTTCCTTGATGAAGAATGACACATGTGATTTGGTTCTCTTCCTAAGGGAAGAAAGATGGTTCAATGCAAATTAGTTTACCATATCAAGTATACAACTCATGGTTTTGTTGAATGGTATAAGGAACATCTTGTCACTAAGGTTTGTTTACAAGTTGAGGGTATTGACTACTCTAAGAGATTTACCCATGTCACCAAGATGGATTCAATTTTCCCTTTCATTTCTCTTGTTGCATCTTAGGGATGACCTAATCACCAGATGGATGTGAAGAATGTTTTCTTTCATAGTGAAATTCATGAAGAGATCTAAATGAATTAAACTCTAGGATTTGTGTAGGAATAATCCCTTGTTCGAGGCTATAATATTCTTTGTATGCTTTCAAACAAGCCCCTGATACTTCTTATAAGAATATTGATGGTTTTCTTCTTGTATCTAGTTTTACATGTTGCCACTTTGATCACACAATGTATATTTAGAGACATGGAGATGAACTTTTGATACTATTCTTGTACATGTAGATGATTTAATTCTCACTCTAGTAGCTCCTCGTCCATGCTTCAAGATATACAATACTCATTGATAAAGCACTTTGACGTGATTTATCTCAGGTTTTTCCATTTTTTCTTGGTCTGTAGGTTCTTCAATCTACTAAGGGATCTCTATATATCATTAGAAGTAAACCATTAATTTGCTTCATCATTTTAGAATGCTTGACTATAATCCTACTCCACCATTTCAATGGTGTCACTTTGATTACCACTTGTACCCCACCTAGTGTTGATATCAATTTGTATCAATAGCTAGTTGGTAGACTTTTGCAAATTTGACACATGCATCTTGATATCACCTTTTGTTGTTGGGATCGTCTCTCATTTTTCCCATAATCCTAATGAGAGTTATTGGAAGGTACAGCCAAGTTCATTTTGAGGTATATTCAAGGAACTAAATATTTCAAATTTTAGTACACACTAGGAGCTTCACAAATAGTAATCTTCACTAACTCAGATTGGGCAGGAGATTTTGACTCACATAAGTCCACTTCTAAATTTATTTGTTATCTTGGTTCTAGTTCAATCGCATGACATTGCAAGAAGCAAATTGCTACTACAAATATCATTCACTAAAGTTGAGTATTGAGGTGTATTTCTTGCCAACCATGAGGTTTTGTGGCTTTAGCAACTTATGACAAAGTCCAGTCTACAACTTGATCATCCTACTATTCTTTAGTGTGATAACCAAATTTCCATTCACATTGCACACAACCTAATGGAGCATTAGAAGATGAAGCACATTGAGATAAACAAACACTTCATGATGATGTTTTCTCCTTAGAGTATTTTCCTACTCAGGAGCAGGTTGCAAAAATATTCAACAAACATTTGACATCATCTTATTATTATCTTTAGTTGCGATCATTCTCGAATCCTCCTTTTACATTTTTCATGTATGCATCTCTTTTTCTAAGAGGAGTTGTTTCTATGAGTTTTTCTTCTTTTCTTTGTTTGTGAGAGATATGTTATGTACACATGAGTACCTCATCAAGCCTTGTTGTCAAGACCCATTTTTTGTTTTTTTCATGCATTGTTTAGTGCCTCCTTAAGTTGCAATTAAGTGGGGTTGTTAGTATGAATGTGGTACTTTACCTAACTAATTAATCATTAGGACCTATTCAAAATTTAAGACTTATTCATACCTCAATTTTAAACATTCTTAGGTTTCTTTTTTCTTTTTTTCTCATTTCATAAGATTTAGACACGTGACATAATCTTATATGATTTAGGTCTTTTATTCTTGCCCATACTTGAGGTTAATTATTTTCATTGTACCATTCTACAATTTTATTTTCTAGAGGCAATAACTAATTTGCATTGTAGTTCTCATTTGTGAAATGTTTTTTGGCTTTTGTTAACAGGTTGTTGTACCCTTGGGTTCACCATTACTCCAAAATCATCAAATGTTGCATAGGCCATATGCATGTTTAGGAATGTTGTCTCCAATCTTTTCCATTGTAGTTAACTCAATGCACTAAGGGGTTTGATCAAGGAGAACTTGTTCACCTATTGAGTTGACGAGCTTTTTAGTAGTGTCTCTAGAAAACACCTTGACTAATTCAAATATCTAGAAGGTGGAGACAAATAGATCATCAAGCACATTTTCTATCAAATTAGTTTTGCATTGCTTATATCTATTCCACATCATCATCATATTAGGTTTACGATAGTCAATATCAAACTTGCAAAACTTAAAATTGATCTACATCAATTTCTATGAGAACTCAAACTTCGAAACATTCATTTAGACAACAATAAATTAATTTTAAATAACATCAACGATATTTATTCATCATCAATCATAAAACTCAATATATTTAAACTACTGATTTAATTTCTATATATTTATATTTTCAATTAACTAATTGCATTTATTTAATTAACCGATGATCAATTAGATGGTATTATCCCTTCAGAATATGTTAAGATAAATCCTGAATATCTATGCTATTTATATATGCAAAAGGGATTCTATTCTCGCTTCGTTTTGGAAAACATTTCCAATCTTTCCCTGCCACTACACACGATTTGTGGTTGTGGTTGTTTGGGTGGTTAAAACAAATGTCAACTGAAAGCTCCAGCATGATTTAATTGTACCCAATAAAAGAGGCCTTGTCATTCTCGATATTGATTCCAATTCGTAAAATGTCTTTTAACGAATTAAGTGCGTGCAAAGAAAACAGTGAGTTGAGTATGTTCTATCAGATCAGATACAATTCATCATTCTGCCATTCTAATACAAGTATGGCCAGGCGTGCATATCCTTCATTGTGCTTACCTTTCTTCTTTATCCTTGAACTACTTCATTGTTTTCTTGAGGTTATTTCTGACTGAAACATATGATGCAGTGAACAGTTAAATGATGGGTAAATGATGGGGAGACACAGCATTTCCCTCGTGGTCATATTGTGTGAGCTACTTTTAGCAGTAGGTTCGAATGGGGTTTGTTCACCGGGAAGTTGCCAGGCTCACGACATTTGTGCCAAAGAGAGTGACTGCGCAGTTGGGCTTAAATGCACGAATTGCAGTTCTGCGGATGACATGAATTACAGATGCACCAGGTTTAGTGTCACTGATCCTGTTTCTCAGGTAACTAGTTTTATGGTGTTTTGGGGCCAATTTATTGTTTAGGAAATGTGTTAATTAGCTTCATTTATCATATAAACAATCTTCTACATATATAAACATGAATTAATATGATGGGTGGTACAAAGTTCAGACCATTTTGCCCTCAAGATTGATTGAAGTCATTTTATCTTTTAAGTTACAAACATTGCAGATTTCAGTGGTCTCAAAAAGTGTTGGTTTGTATGACATTTTTTATTTTAGACTGTTTTCTCCAGTGTATTGGATTGTAGTGTTCTTAGAATTGTAACATTCTTCTGGTTCAGCTGCCTTATTAGATTTAAGTTCAAATGTTTCAGGCCTCTCTACTGGGCCCATCGTCAGGGATAAGGATATATCTTATCTTCGGTTGCACTCCCTTTATATGATTTGTTTTCACAGTTCGAAATGTATTTGCTTTAGAGGATATCTTATTTTTTATTTACACACCTTAATTATTTCCAACTTTATAGAGGATATTTTTGTGTCTTTAATGTGGATAGGTAGGTGATCTGCCCTTCAACAGATATTCATGGCTTACAACCCACAACTCCTTTGCAATTGTTGGAGAGAAATCCTACACGGGCACCGAACGGATAACATACTGTAACCAAGAGGATAGCGTGACCGATCAGCTGAATGTATGTTATATATGCCTTTGAAATGTTAATTTTATTTCTCGTTAAATCCCAAAAGTGCGATGAGGAGCTCTGGTTCTTTTAGTAATTTTGCAAAATGGTACTCACCTTTTTCCTTTTAGTGTTTTGAGATAATGTTTGATCGTTATTCCCTTTAGTGTTTTGAGATAATGTTTGGTGGGGTTATGGGTTTCTTGCAGAACGGTGTGAGAGGGCTTATGTTGGACATGTACGATTTCGAGAATGATGTCTGGCTTTGCCACTCTAATGGTACCTGCTTCAACGTCACAGCTTTTGTAAGTCAAAGTTCTTAACCTCTGTTTAGCCTAAAGGGTTTTGAACAAGTAACAGCACCGTAAGGGGTAATGATTATACAAATAGTTACCGGTGACCTATGTATACAATTGCAGCTCTTCATTCATTTACACATAGAGCTCTTGTAAATACTGCACACCCAAAAATTGATGGGATGCATACTATGGTGAAATAAAAACAATCAAACAAACAAAAACAATGCTTATAGTAACAGAATAGAATAGGAAGCAAATAAAATTGCAGCCATTTCACTACTTGTAATAAACAAGATAAGGACAAAGTACTATATCTTTGAAGTCTGAAAAGATACCAGTACAAAATGAATTGATAAACCTGTTGATTTATTCTACCCGTCATTTGCTATATTTTCCCAAAAACACATGCCATTGAAAGTTCTGACTGCATGCAACAACAAAAATATTGAAACCTCACTGAACTCAGCTCAGAACCTATCATTCCCACATTAACGGTTTGGTTTTGCCTGGCACAGAAACTACCGGGAATACGTTGGGTTTTCTCCAAAGCTTGAAATTATTAAGAATAGCGCAGCCTAGAGATAGGAATGAAAGAGAATTTTGATGTTGTTACCCTGTTCACACTAAAAATGTTTTCAAATTTCTTTGGGAAATTTGGTACCTCTTTAACATTAGTCAGGTTGTTGCGAAAATAGGTTAATTGATAATTCCTAACTGTGGCATTTGCTTTTTTATTTGCCTAATTAATAATTATAACTGAAGGCGTTACCATTCAAGGGTTAAGGGGCACAAATTCCACATATCAAAATTTGAAAAGGTGGAGAGGTCAAAGGGTTGTAGGTCAATTGGTTGAGCACAATTGGTGAGGATGATGGTATGTGACAAAAACCTATCTACCAAGGCTCAAAACCCCAGAGGTGCATTTGGGCCAGTTCAACACCTAGGTGACTTTGACAGACAGGATCTTCCTGCGCATAGATGTTTAGGTGAAGGATGACTTCTAGTTTAGATATAAGCTTACTCAGATTATTGTAATCTGCTATATAAAAACAGAGAGATGCCACATCTATGTCATCCGACTATAGAAGAGGGACAATAATAACTCATTTGTTGCCTCCACCGGGAGATAATTTTAAGTTGAATTTTGATGGGGCAGTGAGAGGTAATCCTGGGTCAGCTAGAGGTGGTTTTGCAATTGGAAATGAATTAATAGCATTTATATATGGAGGTTCTCTTTTCTAGGGATCTGCGCAAACAAAGCAGAATGGGAGGCTCGGATAGCTGATCTCGGAGCTGCCAAAATGCAAATACATTAGATTGTAGAAGTGATTTCTTCATTGTCATTAATCCGATGATTAAGAAGCAAAGTGCAAGTTGGAAGTTAAACCGTATGACGGGGAGGCTATCTCTATGAGTAAATCCTGTGATTCTAGTTTTTACCCAATATGTTCATTGCAGAAGGCAGCTTAATATTATAGCAGATCTCTTAGCAAATGAAGGAGTACAACAGGCTCTGATAACAGCAACATACAGTCACAATTCGAAGGCATGGCCTAATTTACAACCAAACTTTTTTAAACCCCCTTCATAAAGGTTAGGATGTTACCACTAGAATAATTCTTTCGTGTTGTGTTGGCTTCAGCGAGCAGTACAGTTAATTAAGCTCACTCATTCAAGGTGGCAACAGTAAGTTTAGGCATATTTTTCATCATTTGGTGCATCATTTCTGAGAGTATGCAGGGGTTTACCATTAATAATCGTATGCTGTATAAGTGCATTTATTTGTCATCATGAGAGTTGTTTGAATAGTACGTGAAAGGTGGTCGTCTTATATTGCAACTGCGTGATGGGATATTATTGACTATTATTTGGTCCATATATAGGTATTAGGCAGTACGGTGGCGGCTACTTCTTCAGTCATACAGAGAGATAATGGTTTGGCTACTCTACTAGGGTGATAGGTGGCGATGCTAGACACAGATAGAAAGTGCTAACAAAATTTGGAGACTGATTAATGGACTAGCATGGAAGAGCTGCTTCCGGCGCAATGTGAAGGGTGACTTTATCTTAAGGAGGTATCTCAGATAGATGCCAACAGTGCATTTTTGCATACAGGGATCCGCTCCTTTAGGGTTGGTTAAAGTTGTGTTGGGTGCACTGTTTCTTCGGGATAGATGCTACTCCAAAACGGTGATTCAAGAGGCGTTGCTTGCGAGTTTAGCGCAATATCTCTCGCAATGTTGAAGTGCGCCTCTGGTTCTGAAAATATTTCTTCTGGTTTAGTTTCCAGGCATGATGATTCCCGACATCAATCAAGTGGCTGGACTGAAGGTGCAAGAGTTTGAGACTGAAGGTGTAGGCTCAAGGTCTTCTCTGTCTCCGCGGGAGGCATCTCCAAATTTAGTAAAGAAGCTGAGGTGCGAGATACATGTGTTGCGAGCATACTATGACGATGTTGACAAAGTTCTCTCTAGTTTGCATAGACACCATTTTCGTGTTTGGTTGGAGGTTGGCAACGACTGTACGATCCTTTTCTTCTATGGCTCCTCGGTTCATAGGTCTTAGCAGTGCAGAGAAATCTTCTACAGAGTAAGGTTCCCCATGCTTCAAGGAATTTGCTGGGGGCAGGCTGGCAATGAGAATGTGCCAAGGGTGGAGGAAGGAGTCGATGCCAGTCAAGTCCCACAGTGAGGAAGGCAATTGTGGGGTTTGGTGTGTTATGTTTGTTTGGTCTTGTAGCAGGGAGGTTTCATGGTTGGATGTTTCTTCTTGGTAAGTCGGTTGTCTCGGGTATTGCATTTGACGATTCTAGCAGGTTAATCTACAGTTTTTTAAGTTTTTACTTGACTGCCGTAGTTCACGGTCTGGACGTTATGCTATGCTTTTGCATCTGGATGATTATTTATTTATCTTGGTTATGGGCAGGGTCCCCTATTGAATCCCCCATTATTATATCTAAAAAAACAAATTGTAACTGGAGGCAATGCAGGGGAATTGATTATTGAAATTTCAATGATCAATTAGTGTTGCAATTGACAAGAATAGTCATACCTAGAAATAAGATCGAAAAAGAATATGATGTAGTTACCCTGTTCACCTGATAATATTTTCAAAATTCTCAGCACAGTTGGTTCAAACAGTTGACAAAATAGGTGTATTCTTGGCTGGGAGATATATTATTCTATTTGTCTTGTTAATAACTGTAATTATTGAGGGTATGGAGGGGAATTAATGCTTGAAATTTCAATGTTCAATCACTGTTACAATCAGGAAGAAGTCCTAAACATTCAGACTGTATTTTTTCAAGGTTGAAAAAAGGCTTTAGATTTCACTTAGCACCATCACCCGTTCACACACAATTTCCAAATAGTATGTAAACTTTTCTTGCTTGTAAACAGGACAGACCTGGATGAGGTCTAGGTTTCATTTGATAAGAATTTTAAAGGGGACTATTAGCATAACATCAAATGATTGCTGACGCAAAAATGGAAATCCACTTATGCTATTCAAAACAGAGTAAGAAGATACCAGTCAAGGAGAGCCGACAATACTGTCTAAATTAGGGAGGGATCAAACCAAGTATTGTAATTAATTTGTTTTTAATAATTTCTTGAAAAATTATGAGTGGACATAATAGCTGCAACTTTCATCCTCGGATGGCCCGATTTCTTTTTTATGTTGTATTACACGTTCAATAACAAAATAATGTGGTTTTAATGTGATTCAGTTCCTGAAGCTTTCTGCCAACGTTCCAAATAATCGAAATCAAAGATGCCAATGGATAACCACATAAGTTAAAGCCAAATCAACCACTAGCTACAATAAGCCAAGGTGAGTGTGAAATTCAGAGGGACTTCCGTCTGCTACGGTGAGTCCAACTATTGCTGGAACCATTTGTTTGGCAGCCCTAAATAAATTCTTGAGATTTAATTATGTTCAAATTCTGACAGGCTCATGTAATTAAGAGGTATTAACAAATTCACCCAAGTCATGCTCTCTTGAGATTGGTGGATGATCATTCTGAGAGGATCCATTTGTCAAAATGAGTCCAGCAATTGCCAAAGTCATTTGCTCAGCAGGCCTAAAGAAACTCCTAAGATTTGGCTATGTTCAAAGGCTAACCGGTTCTTGTAATCAAGAAACAATGACCAAATTCATCAGGTCATGCATGGTCTCCTATGAATGGTGGATGACCATTGGCAATGGGACCTGCCTAGTGGGTAGCATTATGCCATTCACAGAAATCCACTACTATTAGGCAGGATAAATCCAGGCATATGCATCATTATTTTATATTATTGTATCGCACATAACAGCTTCCAAATTCATACACATAAGCTGCAAATTCCTTTATTTTGTAACAATTCAATTTTGATTGGGTGAAAATAATAGCTTGAAACCAAGAGTGTAGAGGTTGGGTTCTATTGAATCATCAATCGCCAATCTGAAAGATTACCAATGGCTAATACCATACAATTAAGTTCAGAGATATTAGTGGTAAAATTAAAAAAAATGATACAAAGTGACCTCTAGCTACCAGGGAGCATGAGATGACATAATTCAGATAGAAATATTCCTAAGCTTGAATCTGACAACATTGCAAATTATTGTCTTTAACAAAATGAATTTGTTGAGATATAAAATTTGAATTTAAGCTAGTGAGGCCCAGGGCTCAAAAAATACCCCATGCTTATTAGGATAACTGAGTGTAAAGCTCGGGCAGTGGGCCTAGCTCAATTGGCTAAAGCATTCTGTTGTAGGCAAGAGGTCACCAGGTCTAGTCTCCCCACTGTCCCCGTGGTACCGGAGGGTGTGTCACACCAGCGTCACTGGTCACGTGAAAAAAGTTTACCAGACATACTGCAGTTTATAGGGGGGTGGCTACCCAATCCCGATTCGTGCAGTCTAAAAGAAAACTGAGCTTAAAGCTCTTCGGTGAAAAACGTTTTCAGCAGTGGGAATTCACTTGTTGCTAAGCCCGAGCAATCATGGTTAGCTGGAAATTACACCTAATTGCAAGACAAATCACTCCAGTCCTGCCTTGTGAATGGTGAAAGTCCAAATTCCCTCCTCAAAATAACTGGCAAGAGGTTTTGCACTACCAAATTAAAAAATTTATTCCATCTGCATGTCAATTGTGTTTCCAATTTTGTGATTAAAAACATTGCTTAATTCACCATTTTATTGTTTCTGTAAGGACTAAGGACATATCATGAGAAAATTCTGTTCCAATTTTGGCATTTGGTTAAACATCTTTAGAGATACTATACTACTAAAGAAGGTATCATAGATGATGCAAGAAAAATTTCTCAACTATAGTAACAAAACTCAATTAGAACCGTAACTCTTTATTCAGCAAGAAAATAAATCTAGCTGTGTTGCATAATGTTACAATTGCAGAGGAAACAGCTTCAAAAGTCTGTTTATTTTTAGGTTTTATAATATCTGATGTTTCTATAAATATTATTTTTTGGACTACTTTTTCTCTTAACTCACTGAGTTTTACTCTTACAGATGCCTGCCATCTATACATTGAAAGAGATCGCAGCATTCCTGGCAGGCAATCCATCTGAAATCATCACAATCTTCATTGAAGACTATGTCAAAGCCCCCAAAGGCCTAACCAAAGTCTTCACCGCTGCTGGACTGATGAAATACTGGTTTCCGGTCTCAAGGATGCCCCAAAACGGCGAGGATTGGCCCACTGTAAATGACATGGTCACCAAAAACCAGCGCCTCATTGTCTTCACCTCTCAGTCTTCTAAAGAGGCCTCCGAAGGAATTGCTTACGAGTGGAAATATGTAGTTGAAAATCAATGTAAGTTGAGCTATTCTCGAGTCCAATCCTGATTTTGATGCCCCTACTTTTGGTATGGATTTATATTTATGAACAAAATGGTCCAATTAAATTAGGGGGGATTCCTTATTTTAGTCTTCAAATGCATGGATTTATTTTAATAAGTAAATTGATCTGAATTCTTTAATTTTTGGTGTTTTAGAGTGCATTTGCATTTGCAGGAAAAGCAATCCTTTCTGATATGATTTGAGTACTTTAGAAGAATTCCTTCGTTGGATCTTTTGGTGTAGAATTACAATTACAAGTAAAATGATAAGCATGGCAAAGATATTTTTGTTTGCAGATGGTGATGAAGGTTTGCTAAATGGAAGCTGCATGAATCGGGCCGAATCAAAAAACTTGACTTCTAAAAGCCAGTCACTTTTCCTGGAGAATTTCTTCCCTACTATTCCCAGCATACCAGAGACCTGCAGCATCAACTCTGACCGGTTATCAAACATGCTTAGTGTGTGTTATGAGAAAGCAGGCAAAAGATGGGCTAATTTTCTAGCAGTGAATTTCTACAAGGTAGGTGCTTCAATCCCTCCTAATAGCTAACAAAAAAATGATTTTGTGGATGAATAGAAGTATAGACATTAGTATGTCTTTGTATACCATACGTGCAGAGAAGCTATGGGGGAGGTGCATTTCAAGCTGTTGATAAGCTAAATGGACAACTGATCTGTGGCCACGACAGTATTACAGAATGCCAGGTGTTTGAATTTGAACATTTTAGCTCATTTTTTAATGTTCTTTTATGCCCATGGGAATATAAATCTGGAATATCTTTGAATATACCACAATTTAACGACACTCTTGTTTTGGGGGAGGCTGCGGGCACCCTTTAAGATTGGATTCAAATCCACTGCACGTTTTATTGTACTCAAACATGTTTGAATCTACCCCAAACTTCCTGCAAGTTATCGTTTATTAGAATTTTAGGCGATTTTATGGAAAACCTTTGTTGCAGCATGTATTTAGATTGATTCAGGTTTGTTATACCACCTCGACTGTGCCACCCTTCTCTTGTATACATTTTGAGCAGGATTATGAGAAACTTTAAAGCAGTTTGCGTTTAAATTTAGGTTACATTTGAATCAATAGCATATTTGTTATACGAGTATCTCATTTGGTTTTATTCTGGGCAAGTTTATGGGCATCCTTTTAGATACTCTGTTTAGGTGTACTGGCAAGGTCTAGTTTATTCCCAATCTTGGTCACAAGGTGGAACCTTTTGTGAGCTTCCATAAGGGTGTCTAATGTGAAAGTAAATCTTGTTATATGTTGCATGAAAAGGTTTGGTTTATTCTCAAGTCCCAATCGAAGAGTACAAAATTTTAACGATATATAATGTCAATGGAAAGCAATCCGCTTGTAAACTCTTACCAGCAACCTTTGTCTTTTCAGAGGCAAATGTGAATTTAGATCTTAATCATGTCTAAATGTACCTGATTTTCCTTATACCATCACATGAACAAAATGTATTTAATTTTCCTTATAGCATCAGACAGCATCATATTCTTTTCATAAATATGAGAGAGATTTATGAGCAGTTTAGGTCCAGATCAGGGTTATATGTGAAACAGTGACTGTATGTCATGTTTGTTATACTAACACTACTTTTCATGTCTTTTTCTAAAAAATGGATGAAGCTATAAGCAGTACTCAAGAAATCTGAATGACAGTTAGATAAACCTGATATTCTTTGTTGTGAAATAATTGCAGGCAAATGGAACTTCTGGAGCGTGTAATAACAGATATTATACAAAAGTGCGCCCAATGGGCAGTGCCTCCACTTAACCTGAAACAGATGCCTCTGCGCCCTGCGGTCCCTCTTCTGTTGGATGTTCCATTTTCCTTCTGATGCTGCTTTTCTTGCCACACCTCATGAGTCTTTTTGTTCGTTCTAGGAATAAAACGCTAGGAAATTGGATTTGTGTGTAATTCTAATCCCAGAATGATTTCCAGCAGTTTATAGCTTGTAGTGCACATTATTAGGTTGAATACAGGCAAATTGTTTGTAGATTATAGTTGTATATATCTAATCTTATGATGTTTCCTTCGTTAACCGTGTTCTGGCTTAGTATTTGAAGGGCAACTTTGAATCGATAAACAGTCATGAAATTTCTACTTGACAAGCAATATCGACCGTCAAATTCAGTCCATTGTTCCATCTGAACCAGAGCATTCAACTATTCAATCTTGGATGCTAAGGGTAAGGTCCCATGGAGGGGACTCCTAAAAAATTTCAGTTGGTGTTGTTGAGATTTTTTAGGAATATTTTAAAGCTGGTGGTCTCATGATTTTAATAGTGCAATTCAGTTTAAAATTTCAAGCTGCAAAATTTCAAGAATGAACTGGAGTGCTTTGATAAAAAATAATTAATAAATAAAAATTCTCTCATTTTTATTTTTTAATAGGAATTTAAAATTTGAGATAGACAAGTGACAAAAATATTTCTAAGATGTAGGGGCAATTTCTAGCTTCACCTCAATTTCACCTACTGAAATCTGGAGTCCTAAAAGGTAGATCCTGTAGCATAACTATTTTTTTTCCATGAGACCTCCAGCTCCATAAAAATAGATGCCCAAGCCCCCCCATGGGACCATACTGTAAGGGTGAGGTCCTATGGAGGGTTTCCGGATCTATTTTGAAGGAGCAAGGGGTCTCATGAAGCAAACAAAAAAATGCTACAAGATTAATTAGAATCTTTTCCTCAAAAATAGCAGCCCCTATTTTTTAGTTCAAAAGCTTAAGTGGGTGCAAAAAGGGTGGGGCTAGAAATTGTCCCACCAGCTTAGGCTTTTTTCTCCATTTGTCAATCATACGAAGTTTTTGAATTCTCATCAATTATTATTTTTATTATTTTATATTTATTTAAGCTATTGAATTGAATATGCAAAATAATAAAATTCATGAGACCACTTCCATAAATATAGGAGCTTAAACTATGTTACAAAATTCATGGGACCACCCACTTTAAAATAATCCTAAAAAATCTCAGCACACCCCCTCAAATATTTTTAGGAAGCCCCCCTCCAGAGGACCCCACCCTAAGTGGTCCTTGAAAACGTTGGGAATCAAGTAGTAAATAATTGGTTATTCCCTAGTTATAAGGAAGTAAAATTAGTTGAAGGGTAAACTTTCTTAATGTCAAGTTGAAAGGGCAAGGTTTGAATATATTAGTGTACTATTATGCAGGTTACAAGTCTTTATGCAAGAATTTTCTACATAATTCAAGCATTTAAGTTGGATATTAGGATAGAGGTTGGATGGAGGGATTTTCTAAAATTTAACGTTTTAAATGTAAAGAAATGCAATTTGATTATTCAATTAAAGGATAGATTATGAATAAAGTTGTAATTGTTCAAAATGTTTAAAATGAAGACATAGGTAAATGATGTTTTAGGGTCATGTTGCGCATTTGTAATCTTACACAAATAATATGAATATTTTTCAATTAAATATCATAAAATATAAGAATAAATATTGTAGACATAAAAAAAATCTATTAAATACTAACAATAAAGCTTATCACACAACAATAAAACTCAAATATAAAAGTAAAACTTATTTAATTGAAAGGAAATCCATGGACATAATTCTTACAAGACCTTTCCCCACGATGTGATGAGTGAATTCCTCCCATATACAAGTTAATTAATATTTAAATAAATGTTTTTGCAACAATTTATTCCTCTTCTCAAATTTAAATTTGAATCATAATTTAAATGTAGTTATGTTTCTTGTACTTTGGAGTTAGCTAATTTATATAAGTATATTCAAATTTGAGTATTTTTTCCTTGAAAAAAACCCTAACTAATTTGGAAAATAAAACCACTTCAATCCCCCATTTCTAGCTTAACACCAAATTCATCATATTGCATATTTAGGTAGTTAACTCATTGTATTACATATTTAGGCAATTAAGTAGCTAAACAACATATGAACCACATCTCTATTATTAATTGATCCATTTAACTATTGAAAAACTATTGATTGTACTTTATCCCCCTTTTAATATTCCTACAATTGATCACCACTCTTTCTAGTTTCTTCAAACTATCATATGTCCTATAGCTATGACATACTAAATGTCTCAAGTTGATGCACAATGACAACAAAAATAAACAAAAAAAATTGTTTACATATAGGATGATATGTTTCTTAATAAATACAAATATAATTTTGCACATCTATAGCAATCACAAACATCATACGTTCTATGATAGTAGTGGCTGATGGTTGTGCTACTTCCAAAGGAGTCCCAACAACATTACCTTTGTGTAGTAGTTAGAACACCTTGTAAGTATTAGTAGCTAAGCGTTGTAGTATACCTTATCTTTTGTAGCTTACCTTGTTGTACAACACAATATTTTATAGAAAACATTATTTCTCTAACTTTTATAGCAATTTGTTAGTTTTTTGTTTCTGTTTTGTTTTTTTTATTTTTATTTTTATTTTTTATTTTTTCTGTAATGCTATAAACATTAGGAAATGGAAGGAAATAAACTAACATGATCCATGCACAATTTTGTGAAACATAGTTCTCCTATACATTGGGTTAACATAATCACTTTCCATGTCATGATATTCTTGTGTACATTTTTAATGATAAGATGTGCATGAATGAACATTGACAAAATTGCTTTGTGCACATTTGTGCTAGCATTGACAATTAGTTCTATGTAAGATTGTTATGCCCTTACATAACTGTGCACAACATCAATAGTTTGCACACCATCTTTTCCAAACTCCCACTTTACCTCTTCACATTGTGTGACATATATCATAACCTTGGCCATATGGGAAGTACACTATATGGGCATGACACTTGTTAGCATATTATGGAAGTCTTAGCTAACAACTAATTGTACAAATACAACTCGTATATTTTGTAAATTAGTCTTCCTACAAATTCAACCTAATCTAACTAGTTGACCTAATATAGTTGCATCAAGGTTTCTCTAGTGAATTATATGGACACATTTCCTTGTTTGATCACATGAGCTTAATCTCCTACCAACTTCTCTATACTCATGTATCATGCACCTTTAATAAATACACGACAATATTCTTGATGCCTTTGTCACACCCTTGTTTCACCTTGGCTATGACATTAGGGTGAGTGCAGGATCATGATGGGTCAAACAGTGATGATAGAAAAAATGCATTTTCAATTAGCCAAAATCATGAAATGCATCTTTGACTTTTTACTTGGGTTGGGTTAAAAGTACATTTTGCTATGGAAAAAACCAAAGTAAAACATATATCCGTTTATAAGATATCATTTTTGTTCTCGTATACATTTATTATATATAATTATATATTATATTGTATTATATAATTATATATTATATATTATTATATAATATAAATTACTAACATTATTTTATTATATTATTATATATCATCACATATAAATTATTATACATTATTTTATTTTTTTGTTTCATTAAATCACTACTAAGGGGCAACACCTTGTATTAACTTTCAAAAAAGAGATTGCATTATAGTCATGACTTTTTGTGAATCCCCTAGTATCAAACTAATTTTGTAGCTAGACACGACTCTATCCATGAACCAAAATGGATTTACAACCCTACTCCATCCTTTACATATTACAAAATGGCCATGAGCCCATTGGCCAAATCTTCCAAAAAATCTACCAGCCATATTCAACCAAAAAACCAAATCCTATGATGGACTAACTCACATCATTCGTACTGTAAAACCTCCACTGATGGTCTGACTCACACTATTAGATATCTACAACATAAAATACCAAAGAAATTTCATAGATCCTTGCCTTGCTCTTCATCTACGTCCTCTTCTTCTTCCTCCTCGGTTTCCTCTCGCTTCATGTACGCCATGTAGTTTGCAATTACTAGGTAGTCCAGACCACAATTGACATGTGTTGGGCGGCTTGCCTTGGCCTCCGGATCCCTGTCGTCATTCAACACCCATTCCTCACCCATTCTAAGATCCCAATCCTCATCATCATCCGCTACCACCTTCTCGTTCAACCCTTCTTTTGCCAAGCACTGCTACACCCACCCCTTGGGAGGGGTTTTCATCATTTTGCCGCCCTGAGAAGGAACATTATGCTTTGTTCCTTCTCATCCCACAACTTTGCCAATTCCGTTGGGTTGAGCAACCTGACTACTGGAAACTTCTTGAACTCTACTCCATTTCCAAGAGACATATAATAGTTCTGTGGTAGCGACATCATCAAATTGTCATTGGCATTATCTAGGGCTTCGTCAATTTCGCCCAACATGGCATGAATGAAGACCATTTGGCACAGTTTTTTAGCCCTTGTTTTGGGTACTCCCATGTACAAAATCATCACTAGGAACATGGTAGAAGTGCTTATGTTTTCCTTGAATGTGTGATACACCAGTAGGAACTCCCTCCCTAAAATTTTCTTGGTCGCCCAGAGCACCATGCGGTGGGAAGAGGCCAAAATTCCTTTCAACCTCTTATCTTTCACCTCGCCATGGAAGGCCTGTTACTGCTACCTTGTTGTATTCCATTAGCTCGGCCTCATCTTTTCTTAAGCAATCACCAACTTTGGCCTTTTAACAAGTGACAACCTTACCTTGTCATAATTACAAGCTTGGTGTGACCTGTGACATTTGAAGCGTGTCTTCAAATCTACATCCTTGTCAAGTGATACGAATTTGCTTACTTGTTTGGGGTCATGCAATGCCCTTCATTTCCCCTGCCTTGGGACTTGTTACCATGTCCTGCTCCTCTCCTATTTATGGTTGTTGTCTTATCATTTCTTCCCACTTTTGCTTTGGCCTTTATTATAGTACGTGTTCTCTTTGTTGTCGACATGTCTAGATCTTCCTCGGTGTCTTTTCTTCGATTTGTGCTTTAGATGTCCCATTGTTCAGGAATATTCTAATCTCCCTAGCTTTTTCTTACGTGTTTTCTTCTGATGCACATTTGCCAACTCATCTGCCATGATGTTCCCTTCTCAGTATACATGACTTATTTGAAAGGCTTCAAATTGATCTGGCAGTTGTTTGATGGGTTGCAGTAGATCGTTTAATTTCCAATTCGGTGCATTGTTCCTACGAATTGCATTAATGGTAATAAGAGATTCTCCCTCCAGATTAATGTGTTTCACACCCAGCTCCAAACCTATTTGTAATCCAATTGTAGCTGCTTGAAATTCTGCTTCATTGTTCATGCATATTCCTAGAGGCATATATTTCTCTGCTAAAAATTTACCTTGCTCATCCTTGGCAATGCAACCAGCCCCTCCCAGACCTGGGTTACCACGGGAGGCACCATCGAAGTTAATTTTAACCCAACCTTCTTCCGGCTCTTTTCACACCACCTCTTTTCTTTTTACTTTTTGCGAGTCAGGTTCACTGCTTCCATCGAGCAATGGAGGTTTCAATCCACTGAGGTGCTTCATCAATATTTCATCCCAACTGGTGAAAATTCTCTTTTTGTCAACCCTGTTGCAAGCATCCTCATTGACTAGTTTTGTTATGGCCCTCTCTATCTTTTCCCATAGCCCATCCTCTCCCATTTCCTTACCTTGAAAAATCCTTTTATTCCTCTCCTTGCAAATTTCCCATATCATTGTGGATGGGATGATTTTCTGTATACCTCCAAATACCGACTTTCTGTGTCTTGATGGCCACATCTTGAACCAAGTTTCAATGTCTACCGGCATGGGGCATTGCAGATTTAATTTACTCCTAACAAAATTCTAATAGGCATTCGCATATGGGCATGTCAAAAGTAAATGATCTATTGTCTCTACACTGTTTTTACACGTCACACATCTTCTTAGACCTTGGACTCCAAATGTTGCTAATCTATCTTCAGTGAGGATTTATTTTTGGATTTCCATCCAAGCAAATACTCCTAATTTAGGAAGGAAATTTTTCCCACATAGTAGTTTGCACGGCCAATCTTGCCTTGCCATGGCTAACTCTTTAATTTTATAGACAAACTTCACTTTATATGTGCCTGTGGTCGACCGCACCATCAAATTACATCCTTATCATGGGCGGGTGCATGAAGTTGGGTAGCAATTTTGTGGCCAATTTTTAAAGAAAGTTTGAAAACTCATAGCATGAGCGCATTATAACATGCTTGCATTATTTCACGTTAAAAGCAAAAAAAAAAAGTGAAAGTCATTCATTTTCATTTCAACTATTTTTTTGTTTTGCCCACGGCCAAAACCACCATCTTTTGCTCCTGCTTTCTAGGAGGAAGTATTGTGCAAATATATTTAACAACAGTTGATATTTCTTTGCAAGGATGGCACCATGACGACGAAGAGGTGGTAGAGGTAAGTATTGTTTGTTGTTTTTTTTTAATTTCTTAGTTTTAGGTTGATTTTGTTAGTTTTAGGTTATATTTGATATATATTTTTTTGAATTTGTAAGAAATGCAAAAGAACCTGCAAACCCTCAAAATCCTCAACAAGAAGAGCAACCAAATCCTCAAGAACAAAATCCTCAACAAGAAAATCAACCTCAACAACAACCTCCTCCACTAATCACTCAACACCCTCTGGCACTCAACAAAATTTAATGAGTGAAATTGAGAGCAACAAAAAAAAATTTGAGGATTTTATTAGTAGGTTGAGTGATCCAAATGGTTCAACCACAGAAAGAATGACCCTAGCAAATTCATTGAAAGATATGTTAAAAAATGTAGATTCAATCAGCAAATAAATAATTGAATGGCAAGATAGGAGGCAGGCGACTAGGGCATATTATGCAGATAAACTATCATATAAACAAGTAAAGGATTTAAAAATTACAAAAGGTGATTTGTGCTCATTATTCACTGACCCACGCACAAATAAAAATCTTAGCCTTAATGCGAAGAGGTTTCCTATTCATTGGTGCCACCACCAAAAGATTAGGAATCATTTTTATAATAGGTGGTACATGGTCTTTGATGACCGACCATGCAACAATTATGAAGTCCCCCAATATTTTCTTAGGAAACTATATAGTGAGTTCATATTGAAAAAAATCCCAAATTATTTTGATATGAGGGACTTCCAAGGGAGAGATGGGGGGTCAACTCAAGATAGGCCCAGTGTGCAGTCAGATCCTACGCGGCAAGGGAGACGAGCTCTCGCTAGGACGCTTGTGAACACATTGTTATGCCTGCCATCACTAAGGAGAGTGCCGATGTAGAGAGATTGCAAGCGATCAACACTTTGACCCATAGTGTCATCCATCATACTAGCCCTATTCTACAACGCCATCCAAGGGAGTCTTCAAGTGGTGGCCTTCGAACCCATGTGTGTCAATCTTGTAAGGTGACTTGTTCATATGACCCCACCGACACTCAAGAGGCTGCTATGCAGGATCCATGTGCAACTAATAAGATGGAGAGGGAGGCTAACATTTTTCATGATGCATATGGCATTAATACTTAGGTAAAGGTTAGCATGTTCATTGAATTTAATTTATTAAATTTTGATTTTGAAATGCAAGATTAACTAATTTAGTTTTATGATTTTAATAAAATTGCAAGGTCACAATGTTGAGAGTGGATACGCTAGCCCTCCACCTATCAATGGGGTATGTAACTAGTAAACAATTATAAATTTATTACATGTTAATAGCATTGTTTTATGAATGGTATTTTAATATGTGACTTTGGATGTTGAACAAGGAAATATTGGAGGTTTCAAGGGAACACCTCTCAATGCCAGTGGATTTACTCAAACCTACACGTAGATAATAGAATAAAGAGTTTAACTAATGAATTGTACTTAATAGATTTGTGTAGTTTATTTTCATATCATTGGTTATGTTGCATTGCACATCATTCAAAATCAAAGCATTACTTCACATTCCATAACTAATAACTAGATGTTGATAGATGACAAAATTTCAAATACAATATAGTTGTTTAGAAAGTCAACATAAGAAGTGATGCAATTACTTCACATGGAGGCATGTGCTTGCAAAGGTGCACCTGCACGAAAAACTATGGATGCTTGGAAAAAATCTATGAAACCATAATAGTAAGCAATAGCATAGACAAGGCAGTTAGTAGTTTGGAAAAATGTCTCGAAGAAATGCGGTCTCATGGTGAGAACACATTTCTTTGAGGCATTTCTTCAAACTGCTCACCACCTTTTCTATGATACCACATTTTTCATACATTTGCACCAAAGCATTTTATCAAACTACTCACTTCCTTGCTGCTATGGCTAAAAGCCTAAAATAGGTGCTTTCCAACAAACTATGGATGCTTGTAAAAATATCTATCAAAGCATAATAGTAAGCAATAATACCATAGAGAAGGCAATGAAATTTTTGAAAAAATGCCTGAAAGAAATGTGGTCTTATGGTGATGGAATGCCATGACGTGCATTCGTTTGTAATGGAATTCCATCACCACAAGACCCCATTTCTTTTGAGGCATTTTTTCAAATAGTTCACTGCCTTCTCTATGCCACCACAGTTATCGTACATGTCTATGAAAGCATTTAATCAAATGGTTCAACAGCTTGCTGCTATGGGTAAAATCCTAAAAACACGTCCTTTCGAACAAGATATGGATAGGGAAAATAGTAAGCATGATAATTAGAAATATATAGCTTAATAAGTACTCAAAATTTTGTTCATTAGATCTCATACATTATAAGTCCTGATGTGGATCACTATTGTAACTTTTTTATAATTGAATAATTTGTTGTTTTATTTTTCAGATGTTGGAGGTAGAAACACCTCCAAATGTTACAAAGGAAATGGATATCGATGTTTCATCCACTATACAATCCTCGATGGCTTTGATAGGAGAGGTATGAGGAAAATTACTAAATTTACATTTACATTTGTTGTTATAGATGTTAGTTCTAGTGAAAAGCAAACCATTATTGATTCATAGTTTAATTTCTATTTGGATGGTTTATACAGGGCTTGAGCCCACCTCAACATCGACGTGCGAATATTTCCCTCATAGAGAGTGATCGTGAGATGGCCGTAAGTGATTATTTTGTTAAATATATCATTTTTTATAATGTAATTTCTATATATTAATGTCTTTACTTCTTATTGTAATAGTTAAAACTTCACTCAGAACTTAATAGTACTAGGAGGATCAGCAAGAGCACTCATCGAGCATAGCAGAAACAAGTGACAAACTTATCGCCATCAAATCGACAAACAAAGGGAAAAAAATTATTTCTAGAGCATGGAGAGAAATGAATTTTGATTCCAGAGCCCTTTGTTGTATGCCTACATGGAATTTTTGTACATATTTTGTATTGGATATATTTGACATTGTATGCCTATATGGCATTCTCGTAAGCCTATATGGCTATTTTGTACCTATATTTTATACTTATATCAACATATATTGATGTATGCACACATGGTTATTTAGTTAATACAAATCTTTTTTATCAATGGTGTCCATATTTACATTATAAATTCATGGTTCAATAGATATGAGTTACGTGTATTCAAATGTATACTTTACAACTTACGTGTATACTTTGTGACTTACATGTGTTCCAATGTATACTTTGTGACTTACACGTTTTCGTGTGTATACCTTGTATTCATGCATATACTTTGTATTAAGTTGTGTATACTATGTATTTGTGTGTATACTTCAAGGCTTACATGTTTGTGACTACTTTTGCTTCCTTTATTCACATGTACATGCTTGACTTATTCACGTGTATACTTATTAATTAGTTATCCCTAGCATTGATCATTGTTGTCCTTCATGGTTTGTCTTGAATAAATTAATTGATTGATGGTAAACAACTTTATCTAAAAGCATAAAACACATTTTCAATTGGTATTACATGAAATGATTGATAAAAAGATTCCAATATATTTAATCCTTTGATTTGAACAACTCAATTAAGCAAAGGATACATAATCTTCACAACACTTGCAAAACATAATATTCAGAGTAGATGAAGTAGTCAACTTCTTAACACATTATCTATGTTACCAGGTTCTATTTTAGCCCTGGTTCTAGTCCTGGTTCTAGTCCTGGTTCACTTAGGTGGTGTGGGTCTTAGTTTGGTTCGCCTATGGGTTCGACTAGGGTCCTTCATTTTTGGTTCTAGTTCACCCAGGAAGAACCCAAGAGAATCTGAGCAGAACCTAGACAAAACCCAGGTGAACCAAGACAAAACTCGTGTGCCTAGGCATCCAAAAAAATGTTTTTTGAACTTTTTTAATGTTTTATGGAGTTTGACTTTGACCCACACCCAAGGGAACCCTAAAAGTGACCTCTAAATCATTTCAAACACCTTAACTACCTCATTCTTATTCATTTGTTTTGTAAACAAGCATTTTCATTCCAAGAGGCTGAGCTTTCATTTTTGCTTGCTAGATTGAAAACGGATTGTGACACAACTTTCTTTTTTCAAAAATTGTTCTGCATCATTGAACTAAGAATTTATCACACATCTGTAGAGAAACAGAGGAATACTACAAACTAAAACACATTGCACTTATGTTCTCACTAACTTGATGTACTCTCCAACATCTCTCTTCCCTCATGCAAAGAGTTAGAATTGCTTGGCCATGCCTTTGCATCATTTAGGAAGTTTTTCTCTTTTTGACAATGCCAAAAGCATGGTTGCATACAGATTAGGAAAAAGACTTTTCCTTTTAGATTAGCAATGCATGGAAGTTTCAAAAAGTATCCTTGATATTAAAAAAAGATGTGTTTATACACTTCAATTGTGCAATCACCCTTTGGTTCTTTGAAAGAAAAATCTGCCTGTGCCATTGTTACACTGCACAAGTAAACTAGATTTTGTATTGTGGAGCTATATTAAGCTACCACTTTCAAGACCAATGTAACAATGATACAAAATAATGTTTGAGATTGCAAGAAGACATCAAAATGGCTAGTGTACTAAACAAATTCTTATGATTTATGAATAACGCTGATAACTCTACTCAGTTGGCTTTTTTTTTTTAAATCATACAAATTGAACCCTAGCATCAATAGACTATGTATATCAAGCTACCACAATTCATGTTTCAACGATGAATATTTATCATGCATGTTTTAAATGACATTCAATTTTATGGTGGTTTTTTTGTTTATATGGCGTTATGTGATATTATAATCCTAATTCATGCTTCTAGGCTGCATATATATATATATATATATATATATATATATATATATATATATATATATATATATATATATATTGTTTTTACATATTTTTTGTACCAATGAACTGAACCCCCCTCCAAAAAAATTTGGCTAAACCGGCGAACCGAACCCGAACACAAACCTCAAAACCTATTCCAACACTCTTCATTCTTCCTGCGCAAACTTAATTGACCAACAAATTATGCCGCCCCTTGACTTTACCCACTTTTACTCCCTCAAACCTCTCTTTTTCATTCAAAACCCTTGTTTTCCCAACTAGTGCATCATGCAATAACATACTTTTGACCTCCCCTATCCTTGCAAACCTTTTGGACACATCAAAATCCACAACCTCACCCTATTTCCAACCTATTCTAATGTTTTCAAGCAATTTCTTCTTTTCACCTCTTTTAGCCTTGCTTTCAAGGGGCCTCAATTCTGAAATTTTAATAGGGGAAGCATTAGTAATCTCTTCCAATGCCTTTACCAATGCTATTTTCTTATTCCTACTCCCTATCCTACTTACATCAAGCCCATATCACCGAGACATAGCTTGAACAATAGGTGGAATGACCTATTTCAACATATTACACTCAAACCCTTAAAGGATCGATCTGGTTGAACATAGCTCAAAGCGATTCCATGTGTTTGGGTATGAAAGAGGACTATACCTAGCATAAAACTACCTATTCAGATGCATTGGAATAGTTTGTTTAGTCACACAAGTTGCAGAACGAAAATTGCACCATGTTGCAACTTTCCACTGCTTGCATTTGACACATTTTCCATCAATTAAAAACTGGACACCACGAGAAAACCACTCTGAGATAACAAAAGTTGAGACAGGTTATTGTAGAGGGGCCCAACGTGATCCCATGGAATTAGACGAGAAGTTTCTAAGTGTCACAATATCTGAGTAACATGTTGAAGTTTGCAGCCATTTTGCACTTTGGACCCTTAAGGGATCAATCCAATTGAATGTAGCTTAGAGCGATTCCACATGTTTGGGTGCAAAAGAGGACCATTCCTACCTATTCAAATGTGTTGGAACAGTCCAATTGGTCACACGAGTTGTAGAATGAAAGTTGCACCACTTTGCAACTTTCCACTACTTGCATTTGACACTTTTTCCATCAACTGAAAACTGAACACCATGGGAAAACCACTCCGAGATAACAAAAATCAAGAGAGATTATTGCAGAGGGGCCCAACACGATCATATAGGATCAAATGAAAAGTTTCTAAACATCACAGTAATTGAGTAACAACATGCTGAAGTTTGCAGTCATTTTGCACTTTAGACCCTTAAGGGATCAATCTAGTTGAACATAGCTTGGAGCGATTCCGCATGTTTGGGTGCGAAAGAGAACTATGTTTAGCGTAAAAATACCAATTCAGACACGTTGGAATAGTCTGTTTGATCACACGAGTTGCAGAATGAAATGTGCACCACTTTGCAACTTTCCACTACTTGTATTTGACACTTTTTCCATCAACTAAAAATTGGACACCACAGGAAAACTACTCTAAGATAACAAAAAATGAGAGGGGTTATTATAGATGGGCCCAACGCGATCCCATAGGATCATACAAGAAGTTTCTAAGTGTCACAGTATCCAAGTAACAACATGTTGAAGTTTGTAGCCATTTTGCACTTCAGACCCTTAAGGGATTGATTTAGTTGAACATAGTTCAGAGCAATTCTGCGTGTTTGGGTGTGAAAGAGGACCATTTCTAGTGTAAACATACCTATTTAGATGCATTGGAATAGTCTGTTTGGTCACACAAGTTGCAAAATGAAAGTTGCACCACTTTGAAACTTTCCACTGCTTGCATTTGACACTTTTTTCATCAACTGAAAATTGGACACCACAAGAAAACCACTCTAAGATAACAAAAACTGAGAGATGTTATTGTAGAGGAGCTCAACGTGATCCCATAGGATCAGATGAGAAGTTTCTAAGCATCACGGTATTTGAGTAACAACATGCTAAATTTTGCAACCATTTTGCACTTTGGACCCTTAAGGGATCAATCTGATTGAACGTAGCTCGGAGCGATTCCATGTGTTTGGGTGAAAAAGAGGATTGTTCCTAGCATAAACAGACATATTCAGATGTGTTAGAATAGTTTGTTTGGTCACATGAGTTGCAGAACAAAATTTGCACCACTTTGCAACTTTCCACTACTTGCATTTGACACTTTTTCCATCAACTAAAAACTGGACACCACAGGAAAACCACTCTGATATAACAAAAACCAAGTGAGGTTATTGTAGAGGGGCCCAATTTGATCCCATAGGATTAGACAATTTTTTTTTAAGAATTATGGTATCCGAGTAACAACATGTTGAAATTTCCAGTCATTTTGTACTTTGGACCCTTAAGGGATCGATCTAGTTGAACGTAGCTCAGAGCGATTCCGCATATTTGGATGCAAAAGAGGACCTTTCCTAGTGTAAACATACATATTTGGACACATTGGAATAGTCTGTTTGATCACATGAGTTGCAGAATGAAAGTTGCACCACTTTGCAACTTTCCACTACTTACATTTGACACTTTTTTCCATCAACTAAAAACTAGACACCACAGAAAAACCACTCCGAGATAACAAAAATTGAGAGAGGTTATTATAGAGGGGCCCAACACAATCTCATAGGATCAGATGAGAAATTTCTAAGCATCACGGTATCTGAGTAACAAGATGCTAAAGTTTTCTACTATTTTGCACTTTGGACCCTTAAGGGATCAATCTGGTTGAACATAGCTCAAAGTGATTCTACATGTTTGGGTGTGAAAGAAGACCATGAATAACATAAACATACCTATTTATACATGTTGGAACAATCCATTTGGTCACACAAGTTGCAGAATGAAAGTTGCACCACTTTGCAACTTTCCATTGCTTGCATTTGACACTTTTTCCATCAACTAAAAACTGGACACCATGGGAAAACCACTCCAAGATAACAAAAACTGAGAGAGGTTATTGTAGAGGGCCCCAACATAATCATGTAGGTTTAGATGAAGATTTTGTAAGCACCATGGTATTTGAGTAATACCCCGTCAAAGATTGTTACCCTTTTGCACTTTGGGATCTAATGTTTACTTGAATTGTACGGTTCTATATAGGGTGATTGTGCTCTCTTTTCAATGGAATTTGGTGGGAAGCAGAATCAACTCTATTTTATTTTTGGTTTGGTTGGATTTCAAGTGATTTTGTGCATTTTAGAAGCCAATTACTGAGGGTTCGTTTGTATACCTTGTTTTAAGGGTTTTGAGTGCATTAAAATGTCATATTAAGCCTTTCTCCCACTATATGCTTTTATAACTTGATGTAAAGGCTTAGTTATTGTTATAAAACATGTGTGCAAAGTTTTTTATGCAAGGGAGATGAATAGAGGGTTTTTAGGTGATGCCCTAGCTGTCAAATGGTGCATTTTTTAGTGGAAAATGATGGTTTACTGCTAGGGTTTGAAGAAATCTTTTGGGGCAACAATATCTCTTGAACTTTTAAGCTTGTGCAAACATTTTTGAAGGTGTTTTAGGCTTTGGTTGGCTATGGGAAGGTTTCGAGTATGGGTTTTCAATAAACCCTTTCCTAACTTGTGAAAGAAGAGGGTTTTGGGGTTTGTTATGTTAGAGGGCTTGTTGATGCAATTCAAAGTGGAGGAACTCTTTTCAACATCAACTAATCAGACCTCAACAAGACACCAACCTTGAAATCACAATCATCCAAATTGAATCAACTAACAACAATAGGCTTATAGTCTCCAAATCTCATCAAATGGGCTTATCTTTTAGAGAAGATCATCCAATGGCCAACCAAACATCAAGCAAGCTTTAAAACAAACCCTGAGACAAATTACCAAGAGATCATACCATGTTTCTTTGTACCATCATTAAGATCCAATAGACCACCTTGCACAAAGGCTACTAAATTAGCCCTATTTACAAAGAGAGTACCTTTTAAACACTATATCTTCACTCAAACTTCTCAAAAAACAATATGTTATGTGTCAAAACCTCCAATTCCATGATTTTTTTCTAGGTCCAAGACCTCTAGACCCCTAATACACCAAACCCTCAATTTCAAGCAAAATACTAGGGGTTTTAATGAAACTCCTATCTCCCAAACCTTCCAGACCCAAAAAAAGCACAAAACACACTTACCAAACCCTGCACATGGTTAATAATACATTACATGGATAGTCCATCCCACGTTTTGTCAAAACATCACTTGAAACCTTCATTTTCATCATGAAAATACCCTGCTACAACTCTAGAACATCATCCCAAACACCCAACCTTGACTCCAAAAAATTCTAAATAGGTTAGGAGTGTATTTTACAAGTTAGAGGACCCATTCCACTTTTTCCACAAGTTACAATAGGCACAAAAAGTGGAATGGGTCGAATTACATCACGAAACCCTTCAATCCAAGAACACTGTGAAAGTAGGTAATAGTAGTAAAAACAAGATAACTTTCACTATACAAAGAGTTAGAACCTTTAAATAGGTTCAAATGAAATATAATTCATCAATACACAACACCCAATAGGTTTTAGATCATCTTAGCATCCCTACAGACTGTAAAACAACAAAAGAAGTGAGAAAAAACTAGTAAATTTCTTGAAAATAACATTCTTCTTGATCAAAAATGGGTTACAAATCAACCAACAACCTCTCCTTTGAGGAATTGAAGGTTATTATACATTTTTTGATTTCATTCCAACTCCCTCCAATTCCCATAACTTATTTTTAATCATTAAGACCTTCTAATCTTCATTAAGTTGCATTTTAGAGCTTTTACACATGACAACATTACATGAATTTTGTACCTTTTTTTAAAATTTTGACCCCTAAGGACTCCTAAATCCCTCAAACACCTTTAATTAACTCTATTAAAACCTCTTAGACCTCATTCTTGCACATTTACAACCAAATTCAAAGATTTTCCTTCAAAAGACTACAAATTCAAATATTGACAATTTTGTAGCAAGAATGCATTTTTTTGCACATTTGACCACCAAGACTCAAAACTCACCCTAATACACCTTAAATGGTCTTTATTGACCTTATTTAGCATAAATAAACACAAAATACCTTAATATAATCTATTGACCACCTATCAACCTTCAAAAAGTGAAATTTTGCAACTAGGAGACTAGGTGCTCCTGCACCAAAATTACATTGTGTCTAAGCCTTCAAGAGGCTTTAAATAGCCTTTAAAAATGATTCTACATATTTCCAATCATGCCTAACTATTTTTTTTGTAACTAACATGACTTATTACATTATAAATCAATTGGTCTAATATGACCTTATTCAATTGACAAAACTCAAAACACAAAACTAACTTAAAAGACTTCCATGAACCAAATTTGCTCAATAACCTTGGTGCCCCTACACCAAATTTCAATATTTCAGTAAATCTAATTACGATTAACTCTCATTACAATTCCTTAGGTACTTTGTTCTCACAGATATTTTACAATGTCACTCATACATTCAAGTTTCTCTTACAATGTCTACATCATAGGTTCTCATTTAGAGGTTAACTTCAAATGAGTAATTTGAGATTCCCTCGCAAAGCTTCACATGCTCTTTTATAATGGCTTCAAATTAGAATTGATATTTTTCAAGATCATCAAAATAAGGATGCTTCATTTTTTTTTTGGTTGAGATTCTCTTCAATGGCTCAAAAATCAACATTTTCTTCAAGGAGAGACTAATCAATTTTTACTAGTTTAGTTACAAATACGCAAAGTAAAAGAATAAAAAGAAACAACTCATCCAAAATGGAAATGAAATGAAAATAGATGGAAGGAACTTATAGATAGGCATGGAAGTCTCTCAACTTAGTCACTCCCGGTCATACATCTTCACTGGGAGTTCCAAGATACCTATTGCACACAACACCTCTCATGAATAGAATATCTTGAAATTCGAGATGCTCTTATAATGTCTAAATCATAGGTGCTCATGATAAGGTTAAATTCAAATGAATAACTTGAAATTCCCTCACTAAGCTTCGCACACACTTTTGTAATGGCTTAAAATCATAATTGAGATTTGTCAAGATCATCAAAATAGGGATGTTGCATTGCTTTTCTGCTTGAGATTCTCTTGGATGGCTCATAAATCTGCATTTTCTGCAAGGGGACACCAATCAATGTTTACTGGGTTACTTATAGATACACAAAGTAAAATAAGATGATGGAATTGGCATCAAACAAATTAATGTGAATACAAGTATAAATTAATAAGAACCATTGTGCATATACTTACAAATTAATCCAATGAACCATCTGGGTCTGCTCTACTCTTTATTGTGTCAAGTATTGCATCATGGTCAGACTCACGGACCTTCCACAAGGTCTTGTTCAAAGGTCTACCCACACATTTGGTCAAATGAGCATTGGATGCCACGACAAGGTTTGAGTAATGAAGAATCTTACGATGCGTGTCAAAGTCCTAAAACAACCAATGTTTAACACTCTTATGTGGATACCTTCTAAGCCATGTTCTAGTAACAACAACTGAGCCTATAGGGTATTCAATGTTTTCTCCATCTATAATTGGGGATTCCAATTTCTTTTTTGCCTCAACACAATGACACAAGTAATAGTTTGTTCCCTATTCGTTGCCTTCATCTGCAATAACTATATAAACATGCCCTGTATTGATATGTGCGGCATATCTCTTGAAATTAGTCAACATTACGAATATAGTACAAAGATAACAATATGGAATTTCAAAAACTAAGCAAGTAAATATATTACCTGGTTGAACTAGATTTGATACATGGTCAAAGTTGATTGATGATTCCATCTGTGTTAGTTCCAATGCCGTCAGAGGGCGATACATGTGAAGTGGGCCAAGATAACTTGTTGACCATTTTTTAACCCACTCCCCTGACTCACAATCATTTTGGGCTTGCATTGTATATTAAGAACAAAAGCATGCTATCTTACATGTATCGATACTCCATGAACCTACAAGTGTAGCTCACTCGATCATATTAGTGTACAAAAATCCTCATATGGTGCAATGTTAGTATCATCCATCAACCAAAAAAAACTATGAACTGAAGACATACCTTCATTACTTGGACCCATCAAAGCATTACACCACTTGATGATTCATCTTGCATCTATCAACTTTGCACTGTCTTTATACTTTAACTCTTCTCATGCTAATTCTCTTTTCATACATGCTCCTACACCATCATGCTCCCCCTTTCCATGTCCAACCTCACAAAAGTTCCACATATGTTGAACACCTATAGTGAGATGCATCCTACACAACTAGTAGAAAATGCACATGTTCTTGAACTGTGCTACACAGTTGTCCAACCATATTATATGCCAATCGTATGTTATGCCCCTTTGAGCCAAATCATTGCAGAACATTTGGAAGCAACCTTGCATGAACTCTAGAGAATGTGTGCGATCATCACTAATATAAAAGTGATACTCCCTCAATACCTTCCATTGGTCCTCTGTACTATCAACTGCATGAATGAATGCTATGTGCACAAATATCGAAACCTATGTGGAGTTGTAATACTATGACTGCACCTCACACTATGGCTGTAGAGTGTGGTTCTCTGCAAATTCAACCACTGATACTATGTTGTCAACTAGAAAGGTTTCTTTTCATAACTTGAATTGTGTGTCCAACCATCGAGCTATATGGATATTCCTTGCATACTCATACACTAGATTCTCAAGAAACATGGACATAAACTGATACATTGGAATCTTTTGAATAACCAAATCACACCTCTTTGCTTGAGACAGATCTTTTGTAGTGTATGCCACTATTTTATACTTCTCAAACTCTACTAGTTTTCGTCCCACCTCATCTGTGCTTTCCATATGTTGAGATATTGGAATTCATTGCAAGCTAGCACAACACTTGCATGAACCATCCAAGCATATTGTCCTGTAGAATATTTGGCCATCCTCTATTTCACATAAATATTTTTATAAGAACTCCTTGAAGTATTTGGTGGGTCTTCTATGCCACAATGCCACAATCCTAGAAAACATCATTAGTATGCAAATCTAAACATATAGAACGTTAAACATCATAATGGTTAGAGAATTCAATATGTAGTCTACAACAACAAGTAGTGTATGTGTGATTTATCTTGACATAAAAAGGTTTAAGCATTTAAAAAAATCTTTGAGAAATAATAATTTGAGGATAATCATTTTGAAATTTACAAAAAAATTGGGTGAGTCGTATCCAAAAAATGCTTTAGATGTGGCTCACGGTTCCTACTACTAATTCTCCTTCTTACAACATCCCTTTGATTCAAAGATGGCCTTGTATTATTCTTCCAATACTCTTCAATTAGTGTTCTCAATGCTTCAACAACTTTTTTATCTTTATATGGCAGTCTCCCCGAGAATTCCCATAATTCATTTGAATTGATGCCCTCAATTCTTTGCCGCCTTTGAATGGCTTTTGATAAATTTTTTCTACTAATTCCCATTTGTTCACTTATCTTTTTAATGAGATGAGATCTCTTAGTTTGATAGCTTACCAAAGTTGATGTAGTGACACATCGGGTGACATTACTATCCTTTGAGTGTGAGGTCTTACCCACACTCTCATAAGCATCCATTAGATTATTCACAATAGTGTTTTCACTTGATGCATTTAATGTTCTCAACCCAAGAGTCTTCATGATGTTTTTGTACTTTAAACCCCACATCATTTGAACAAATAGTTGGCATCTTGCAATCTCATTTAGCCTTTCAAAGAATATTTTCCAAATGTTATTAGTATATCTTCTACAAGTGTGTTCTAGAATCTTACCTTCCATGTGCTGCAAAATATCCTCATCAATATTAATAAAAAACTTTGGCTTTCTACGCAAAATTCTAGGTGGTGTTCTCCTAGTTACATACATTTCAACATTAGCAATTTCATCAATATTTAATTGATGTGGGATAGATTGCGTACCTTCGATTAAGGGTGGAGTAGAAGACATACCTTGATCTTCACGTGGGGATAATGGCATACCTTCTTCATCAAATCTGAGTGATTATGTACTCTCAACTTGAGATGCAGTGGATGGTGTCCAACCATATTCACTTGTGGTAGATGGTGTCCCTCCATATTCGCTTGTGCTTAATGGTTTCCCTTCGTATTCACTTGTGGTAGAGGGTGTGTCTCCAACTATGGTATCTAAATCTATCCTAGCACGACACTTTTGCATTTGTTCCCTTTGTGCTACCAATTTTTGTTCTCTGTTTGACAATTGAGGTTCCTCTTCAATTGGTTTGTTTTCATCAATCATTTCCAATTTCTTCTTTTCACGATATTCCCTCAACTGTAATTTCTCCTTTTCTTTGAAGGTTTGGAGTTTTTTGTCTGTTAGTTTTTTCCTTGTTTGTTTCTTCAGCATGACGGATAATTTTACCTGTAGCATGGTAATGAGATGAATATTAGTTCCTCAAAAAATGTATCCATTAAAATAAATGAAATATGTCATTCAAGGCTTCATAAATAGAAAACATATGTGATGAGGTAGTTTTACTAATGAGGTAATTTAGAAATAGAGATGAAAACCAAAAGAGTTTAAATCGGTACTATCAATGTGGGAGGAGTTGGTGCAAGAGCACCATTAAAAGTTGTTAATCTATTTAAGGTCATAAGGTCTAGATTATAGTTTTGGAGGAATTTTGTCTTCATAAGGTCTATAAGACCATGTGGTGATGTAATTGGTCATTTTTTCAATAGTATTTAAGGGTCTAGATAGTAGAATTTTCAAAATTTGCAAAAAGTGCTAAGTTGTCAAATTAACAAATAGTGAAGGGTTGTAAAAGTCTATTAAAGAGGGATACCAACAGTCACCTCTTTCA
>VDFB02270651.1:205054951-205097975 GCA_007258455.2 Sequoia sempervirens | reverse complement strand
GAGGGAAGAGGGTTTAAGGGCTTAGGGTTTAAGGGTTAATGGTTTAGGGTTAAGGGTAGAGGGAACACACAGAGAGGGTAGACAGTTAAAGGTAGATGGTAGAAGGTTTAAGTTTTTAAGGGTTTAGGGTTTAGGGTAGAGGGGAGTGAGATAGAGGGAGTAAGACCCCATTTCTATGAGGCATTTTTTTATGTTGCCCCTACCTTTTCAACCCTACTACATTGAAAAGCTAGTGAACTCACTAGCTTTTCAATGCAGTAGGGTTGATAAGGTAGGGGCAGCATGAAAAGTGCCTCATAGAAATGGGGTCTCATGGTGATGCTTGACAATGTGGTAGGGTTGACCAAGTAGGAGCAATATGAAAAAATACCTCATGGAAATGGGGTCTCACGATGATGTGTAGGGGTAGCATGAAAAAATCCCTCATGGAAATGGGGTCTCATCATGATGTACATCATCATGAGACCCCATATCTATGAGGAATTTTTTCACGTTGCCCCTACCTTGTCAAACCTATCACATTGACAAGCTAGTGAGCTCACTAGCTTGTCAATGCTCACATGAATTTTTGGATGGAATTCCTTAAAGAAATGTGGTCATGTGGCATGCCATGATTGCAAGAGGATCAAAATGGAAGCATGGACAAGGCATGTGAATTGTTTGGCAATAATGTTTACGTAGACATGTATGCAAAATGTGGTACCTTTGACAAGCTAGTGAGCTCACTAGCTTGTCAATGTAGTAGGGTTGACAAGGTAGGGACAACATGAAAAAATGCCTCAAAGAAATTGGGTCTCATGGTGATGAATGAGATTCCATTTCTATGAGGAATTTTTTCATGCTACCCATACCTTGTCAACCCTACCGTATTAACAAGCTAGTAAGCTCACTAGCTTGTCATGGTACCACATTTTGCAAACATGTCTACCAAAACATTATTGTCAAACAATCCACATGCCTTGTCCATGCTTCCATTTTGAGCCTATCTTGCAATCATAGCATGACACATGACCACATTTCATTAAGGAATTCCATCCAAAAATTCATTTGACCTTTGTCTATGCTAGAAATAATCTTCTACAAGATGATTGTAAGTATTTTGTATGAAGCATTGAATGACATATATTTCATTTATTTGTATGGATTCATTTTTTAGGAACTAATATTTGTGTCATTGTCATGCTATAGGTAAAATTATCTGTCATTCCAAGGAAACAAAGAAGGAATAAACCAACAAAGGAAGAGTTCAAAACTAATAAAGAAAATAAAAAAGAATGGATGAGGGAATATCGTTAGAAGAAGAAATTGGATACGATTGACGAAAACAAGCCAATTGAAGAGGAACCTCAACCATCAAAAAGAGAAAATGAATTGGCAACAAAAATGGAATGAAAGTGAAAGCATCGTGCTAAGATAGGTTTGAATACTATAGTTGGAGACACACCCTCTACCACAAGTGAATACGAAGGGACACCATCTACCACAAGTGAATATGGAGGGACACCATCTACCACAAGTGAATATGGAGGGACACCATCCACCACATCTCAAGTTGAGAGTACATCATCATTTTCATTTGACAAAGTAGGTAGGCCATCATCCCCATGTCAACCTCAAAGTATGTCACCTATTCCACCCTCAATTGAAGGTATGCGATCTATCCCATCTCACTTAAATATTTATGAAATTCCTAATGTTGAGATGTATGTACCTAGGAGAACACCACCTAGAATTTTGCATAGAAAGCCAAAGTATTTGATTAATATTGTTGAGAATATTTTGTAGCCAATGGAAGGTAAGATTCTATAATGCACTTGTAGAAGATATGCTAATAATATTTGGAAATTTTTGTTTGAAAGGTTAAATGAGACCACAAGATGTCAACTATTTGTTGAAATGATGCGAGGTATAAAGTATAGAAACATCATGAAGATTATTTGGTTGAGAACATCAATTGCTTCAACTGAAAATACTATCATGTAGAATCTAATGGATGTTTATGAGAGTGTGGGTAATACCTAACATTCAAAGGATAGTAATGTCACCTGACATGTCATTACATCAACTTTGGTAAGTAGTCAAACAAGGAGATCTCATCTCATTAGAAAGACGAGTCAACAATTGAAAATTAATAGAAATTTTTTATCAAGAGTCATTCAAAGGCGCCATAGAATCGAGGGCACCAATTCAAATGAATTATGGGAATTCTTGGGGAGACTCCCATGAAAAGATAAACTAGTTGTTGAAGCATTGAGAACACTAATTGAAGACTATTAGAAGATCAACACAAGGCCATCTCCAAATCAAAGGGATGTGGTAAGAAGAAGAATTGGTAGTTGGAACCGTGAGCCACATCCAAATCATTTTTTGGATGACTCAAACCCAATTTTTTCATAAATTTCAAGAGGATCATACTCAAATTTAAATTTATCAAAGATATTTTGAAATGATTAAACCTTTTTATGTCAAGTTAAATCACACACGCACTACTTGTTGTAGATTACATGTTAAATTATCCAACCATTATGATGTTTATCGTTCTATATGTTTAGATTTGCATACTAACAATATTTTGCAAGATTGTGGCATGCATGCCCCATCAACATCCTCAAGAGAGTTCTTATCAAAAAAATTATGTGAAAGAGAGGATCGCCAAATATTCTATAGGAAACTATGATTGGATGGTTCATGTTAGTATTGTGGTGGCTTGCAACATATGCCAGTATGTCAGCATATGGAAAGCACACATGCAGTGGGAAAGAGAATAGTAGAGTTTGGGAAGTATAAAATAGTGGCATACGTTACAAAACATGGTAATCAAGCAAAAAGGTTTGATTTGGTTATTCAGAAGATTTTAGTGTATTTGTTTATGTCTACATTTCATGACAGTATAGTGTATGAGTATGCAAGGCATACTCGTAGAGCTCAATGGTTGGAATTGCAATTCAAGTTATGCAAGGAAACCTTTCCAATTAGTAGCATAGTTTCAATGGTCAAATTTTCAGAGAACTACACTCTATAGCCACAGTGTGAGTTGTAATCACAATATTACAACTCCACATAGGTTTCTATATTTGTGCACATAGCATTCATTCATGCAACTGATAGTACAAAGGATCAAAGGAAGGTATTGAGGGAGTACCAATTTTATATTAGTGATGATCACACACATTCTCTAGAGTTCGTGCAAGGTTGCTTCCAATTGTTCTATAGTGATTTTTCTTAGAGGGGCATAGCATACAGTCAGCATATCATATGTTTAGATAACTATGTAGCACAATTCAAGAACTCGTGCATGTTCTACTGGTTGAGCAAGATGCATGTCATTACAGGTGTTTAGCATATGTGGAACTTTTTTGAGTCTAGGCATGGAAAGGGGGAGCATGATGGTGAAGGAGCATGTGTAAAAACAGAATTAGCATGAGAAGAGTTAAAATATAAAGACAATGCAAAGTTGACAGATGCAAAATCAATCATCGAGTGGTGTAATGCTTCGATGGGTCCAGGTAATGAAGGTAATTCTTCAGTTCGTAGATTTTTTTGGCTGATGGATGATACTAACATTACACCATATGAGGATTGTTCTACAATGACAAGATCAAGTGAGCTACACTCTTTCCTTAGCTCAAATTTAGGTTCATGGAGTGTCCATACGCGAAAGATGGCATGCTTTTGTTCTTCATGTATAATGTAATCCTGGGATGAGTGAGTCAAAGGAGTGGGTTGAGAAATGGTGATTAAGTTATCTTAGCCCACTTCACATGTATTGCCCTCTAATGACATTGGAACTAACATAGATGGAATCATTGCTTGACTTTGACCACATATCAAATCTAGTTCAACTAGGTAGTATATCTACTTACATAGTTTTTTAAATTCCTATTATTATCTTACTCTATAGATTATTTGTAATGTTGACTAATTTCATCTACTTTGCTACACATATCAATGTAGGGAATGTTTATGCAGTTATTGCAGATGAAGACAACGAAGAGGGAACATATTATTACTTGTGTCATTGTGTAGAGGCAAAAAAGAAATTGGAGGCCCCAATTATAGATGGAGAAAACATCAAATACCCTATAGACTCAGTTGTTGTTACTGGAACATGGCTTAGAAGGTACCCACATAAGAGTGTTAATGTTTGGTTGTTTCAGGACTTTGAAATGCATCAGAAGATTCTTCATTACTTGAACCTTGTTGTGACATCCAATGTTTTTTTGATCAAATATGTGGGTAGACCTTTGAACAAGACCTTCTGGAAGGTGCGTGAGTCTAACCATGAGGAAATACTTGACACAATAAAGAGTAGAGCAGACCCAGATGATTCGTTGGATTAATTTGTAAGTATGCAAATTAATTTGTATGATGCCAATGCTATCATCTAATGTTTATATCATGTATGTAGGTGATTGATGAAGTTATTAGACTTGTAAATGTAGAACACTTTATGTTTAGAACTGTGGAAAAGGATACATAGTTCAATGGTATTTTATTTTTTCTCAAAAATATGCAAAAAAATATAGGATATTCTCAATAGATTAGAAAACTAAGTGGAAGATTAAATTGTGTTGTTTTTATAACAGGTTGGAAAGTAATAGTTTGGTTACATTATATTCATGTTCATCATCATTACTTCGAAGACCCTTTAAAGTTTAATCCTGAAAGATGGGAGGTATGCTTGATATTCATATGAAAATTACTTTTTAAGATATTTAATGGACTAGATTGACTAGTGATAAGTTATAAGATATTGCATAATTGAGCACACAAGTTTTAGATTATTGATATATCACATGTTTATTTGAATTGATTATGTGACTATGCAATTAATAATATTCACAATCTCTTTTCTTTGTTTAGGTGGGAGCTAGTAAACCCAAATAAAGTTATAAAGTATATGTCAAATCCAAGACTAGCAGATGGTACTAAATTATTCATTTGAAGTTAACATCATCATGACCACCTATGGTGTAGACATCATGAAATTTTGTGTGAAGCTTAGCAAGGGAATTTGAATTTAACCTCATCATGAGCACCTATGATGTAGACATTATAAGAGCGTCTCGAATATATGAGTGACATTGTAAAAGATCTATGAGAATGGAGTACCTAAGGCATCCTTGAATCCTATTTTTGGTTATTATGAGAGAATCTTATAAGTTGAGTTTGTGTGCATGAAAATGGGGCACATTGATTCAATATTTGATTTAAGTGGGGTGTTGGAATTCACATAGGTTGATTTTTTTCTCATGATTTTGTATTACCACTTGATAGTTTTGAGAAAGCATTGTGCCTACAAGTACAAGCACTTGGGTGTAATATTGGTGTATGAAGCATATTAGACAATTGTAGCACAAAAATAAGAATTAAGATTGTCAAACAAATCTTATTTTATTGTACACATTATATTATTAATATAGTGAGTGTAATAGTCATTGATGGTTAAAAATCATTCTTTTTATTATTTTATTTTGTACCTATTATAACTAGCACCAATTCACTAACTTATAAAAACTTCATTTATTAAAAAAAATCAACCTAATGATTATATATCAATATCAATATAGCATACCATCTATTCACATAAACATTTAATAAGTTCAATTTGTAAAACATTTTTTATGCATAATGTCATAAAATAATCTCAACACGTCATAAAAATAATCACATTTACAAGTAATAGAAGCATGCATGACTTGTTAGATGTTGTTCAAGTAACATGAATTAACTCAAGTACCCCACAAGTTCTTCACGCATGTTTTCCAACTAAAAATTCATGTTTTCCCCCAAAAATTTGTAATTGGTTTGGGATCTAGTTCCCTAGTGCCTATTTATTGCTGCCCTCAAATATTTGCAATACATGTAGTGTAATCCCTTACGAGTCCAAATTGCAAAATGGCAACAATCTTTGACAACCTGTTACCCAAAGACCATGTTAGTTATAGGTATTTCATCTGAGGCATCAGGATCACATAGGCACCTCTACAATAACCTCTCTTAGTTTTTGTTATCTCAGAGTCATTTTTTTGTGGTGTCCAGTTTTCACTTGATGGAAAAAGTGTCAAATGCAAGCAATGTAAAGTTGCAAAATGGTGCAACTTTCATTATGCAACTCGTGTGACCAAATGGACTATTCCAAAACATCTAGATGGGTATGTTTACAATAGGCATGGTCCTCTTTCACACCCAAATATGTCGAATCACTCTGAGCTACATTCAACCAACTCAATCCCTTAAGAGTCCAAAGTACAAAATAGATACAATATTTTATGGGTTATTACTCAAAAAATGTAATACTTACAAACTCTTTGTCTAAGCCTATGGGATTGCATTGGGCCCCTCTATAATAACCTCTCCTAGTTTTTCTTATCTTAGAGTTGTTTTCCCTTGGTGTCCAGTTTTCACTTGATGGAAAAAGCATCAAATGCAAACAATGTAAAGTTGCAAAGTGGTGCAACTTTCATTTTGCAACTCATGTGACCAAACAGACTATTCTAATGCATCTAGATGAGTATTTTTATGCTAGGAATGGTCCTCTTTCACACCCAAACACACCAAATCACTCTGAGCTATGCTCAATCGACTTGATCCCTTAAGAGTTCAAAGTCCAAAATGGCTGCAATATTTGATGAGCAATTACTCAGAAACCATGATGCTTACAAACTCTTCATCTGAGCCTATGAGATCATATTTGTCCTTTTTAAAATAACCTCTCTTAGTTTTTGCTATCTCAAAGTCATTTTTCCGTGGTGTCCACTTTTCACTTGATGGAAAAAGTGTCAAATGCAAGCAATGTAAAGTTGCAAAGTGGTACAACTTTCGTTCTACAACTTGTGTGAACAAATAAACTATTCCAACACATTTGGATGGGTATGTTTATGCTGGGAATGGTCTTCTTTTTCACTTAAACATGTTGAATCACTTTGAGATACATTAAACTGACTCAATCCCTTAAGAGTCCAAAGTGCAAAATGCATGTAATCTTTGAAGCTTACGAACTCTTCGTCTAGCCTACGGGATCAAATTGGGCCCCTCTACAATAACCTCTCTTAATTTTTGTTATTTTGGAGTTATTTTCTTGTGGTGTTCAGTTTTCACTTGATGGAAAAAGTGTCAAATTCAAGCAATGTAAAGTTGCAAAGTGGTGCAACTTTCATTTTGCAACTCATGTGGCCAAACAACCTATTCCAATGCATCTGAATGGGTATGTTTAATCTAGGCATGGTCCTCTTTTTCACCCAAACACATAAAATCACTCTAAGATATGTTCAACTGGCTCGATCCCTTGAGGGTCTAAAGTGCAAAATGGTTGCAATCTTTGATAAGCTATTACTAAAAAGCCGTGATGCTTACAAACTCTCCATCTGAGCCAACAAGATTGTGTTGGGCCCCTCTACAATATGTTGGGCCCCTCTACAATAACCTCTCTTAGTTTTTGTTATCTCATTGTCATTTTCTTGTGGTGGTGACTTTTCAGTTGATGGAAAAAGTGTCAAATGCAAGCAGTGTAAAATTGCAAAGTGGTGCAACTTTTGTTCTGCAACTTGTGTGACCAACTAGACTATTCCAATGCATTTGGATAGGTATTTTTATGCTAGGAATGGTCCTCTTTCACACTCAAACATGCTGAATCACTCTAGTCTACATTCAACTAGCTTGATCCCTTATGATGGAATGCAAATCAATCGAAAAGAGAAACATTTACAAGATAGTTGAGAAATTTGAGTTTTCCACACCAAAAGCATATGATCATCCTCAAGTCTAGCAAGGGAAATAATTTTTTTAATTATCCTCCTTTCCCTTACAACAATATACAACCAATTGAAAATGTATACAATGGTGGAACTTGAAAATATTTTATTTTTTCTTCAATTAAAAACTTTGGTTGTGAAGAATTTTGTCATTTTCATTTGAAATGATTTGCTATGCTTGGAAATTGGAGTCTAAGAGAAAAAAGTGATGCACTCACGTACATATATTATTCGATCTAATAAATAAAGTTTTCACCCAAGTCCATTTTTTATTTGTATTATAAATTATAAAACTTTCTCCCAAGTCCATTTCCTATATAGGAAATAATATTATAAAAAGTTGACATATACATCTTTCGACGTGTTTATATGGTGATGGCTAAAGAACATAACAATTCATTCTGTACTATGAGGATTATGCTGTGAAAATGTTTAAATACTATTCAAGATAAATTTTTGTATGATAATGTGTCAAGAAATTAACTACTCATCATCTACTATGAATATTATGTTTTGCAAGTGTTGTGAAAATTATGTATCCTTTGCTTAATTGAGTTGTTCCAATCAAAAGATTAAATATATTGGAATCATTTTATGAAACATCTCATGGAATACCAATTGAAAACATATTTTTTGCTTTTAGATAAAGCATTTGATGGAACTCTTTGAATTAAACTGAATTGAGATATGTAAGAACAAGGGAGCACTAGGAAATACATTGCTCAAGGATCTTAAATAAGCCTTACAAAATTTGAAAAAGCATGATAAGCCCATGGTTGAAAATTTTGTACTGATCAAAGTGGGTAGTAATTCTATATTATATAGATCATAATTCTTCTTTATCTTTAAGATATTCTAACTTTGGCAATGGTTTCACCAAGCTATGAAGGGTGAACTATTCTTTATTCAATTATGCCTATGTGGGTTCATTTTCCTTATCTTCCATTGTAATTTTGGGTGGATTACCACTTTCAAAGTATTGGGAATGATTTGAGTAGATTTATATCCATTGATATGATGGAAAAAGAAATATATCAAAGGGGTTTCTTGACAAAGTTTGGTTGATAGTTGGGGAGTGAGAATGGAAACAAGCCATTGATTATGAAAATGTTAGTGTAGAATATTCTTCCTAAAATATTCCTTTAGATAAGTTTGCTAGTTGTTAGATTTTTAAGATAAGGATTGCTTAGTTGTGCAATCTTGCATGGAGTTGCATGCCTATTTTCTAGTTAGTAGTTTCCATTCTAGAAGGCTCATCTCTTGATTTATATATTATACTTATATTCTTAAGTAATTATCAAGTTAATAATTAGTGCATTTATTTACAGTTAATCTTTTTTTTTCAATTTGTGTAATTTTGTAATTTGTAACTCTACTAGTATTCCTAGAAATATTGAAACTATTTAGCATCAAATAATAAAGCTATTTAGCATCAATCAATAAATATTCAAGACAAACCATGAAGGACAACAATGAGCAATGTTAGGGCTAACCAATTAATAAGTATACACATGAATAAGGCAAGCATACATGTGAATAAGTGAAGCACAAGTACTCAAATACATGTAAACCTTGAAGTATACACATGAATACATAGTATACACAAATTAATACAAAGTATATGCATGAATACAAGGTATATGCATGAAAACATGTAAGTCACAAAGTATACATTGGAATGCACATAAGTCACAAAGTATACACGTAAGTTGTAAAGTATACACTTGAATACACGTAACTCATATCTATTGAACTGTGGATTTATAATGCAAATATGGACACCATCGATAAAAAATATTTGTATTAACCAAATAGCCATGTAGGCATACATCAATATATGTCGATATAAGTATAAAATACATACAAAATAGCCATATAAGCTTATGAGAATGCCATATAGGCATGCATACAATGTCAAATATATGCAATACAAAATATGTACAAAAATGCCATATAGGCAGAAAACAAAGGGCTTTGGAATAAAAATCATTGCTCTCCATGCTCTCGAAATAAAATCTTTCCCTTTGCTTGTCAGTTGGATAGCGATAAGTTTGTCACTCGTTTATTTTGAGGTCGAGGATTGCTCCTAGTGCTCCTCCTAGGGTTTGGTTCTTGGTCAAGCTTTATTTGCTACAATAACAAGTAAAGACATTAATATATATAAATTATATTATAAAAAATGATATATTTAACAAAATAATCACTTACCGCCACTAGACTATCACTCTCCTTGAGGTAAATATTTGCATGCCCATGTTGTGGCATGTTGAAGTCCTGTAGAAACCATCGAAAGAGAAATTAAACTACAGATCAATAATGATTTGATTTTTCACTAACTAATAGTTATAATAATGAATGTAAATTGAAATTTAGTAATCTACCTCATACCTCTGTGAGAGGCATTGAGGACTCTATAGCAGAAGAAACACCAAGCCCCATTTCCCTATGAACATGTGGAGGTGTATTCGCTTCCAACATCTAAAAATAAAACAATAAATTATTCAATCAGAGAAACTACAATAGTGATGCACATCATGGCTTATAATGTAAGAGATAATGAAAAAAAAATTGAGTACTTATTGAACTATATATTTTTTACTATAATTCTTACCATTTTCCCTATCCATAGCTTGTTTGAAAGCACCTGTTTTAGGATTTTATCCATAGCAGTAAGGCGGAGAACTGATTGATAAAATGCTTTGGTAGACATGTATAAAAACTGTGGTAGCATAGAGAAGGTAGTGAATTGTTTGAAAGATTCCTCAAAGAAATGTGGTCTCATGGTGATGGAATGCCATTACATACAAATGTGTCATGGCATTCCATCACCGTGAGATCACATTTCTTTGAGGAATTTTTTCAAATAATTCATTTCCTTCTCTATGGTATTATGTTGGGATGGGGTGGATGGTATAGTGTGGTCTTGGCTATGAGATGGAGGGCAATCATGACATGAAGAGGGAGGGGTGGGGATATGAACAAGTGGAATAAAAGGTGGAAGGTTCCATGGATTGGTAAATTGAGGATGAGGATGAGGACCTTGAAAAGAATTTGGAGGGGAATTTTGGCTAAAGGCTTGGTTTCTATTCTTTAGGTAGTGAGTTGTATGAAAAAATTACTCAAAGAATTATGGTCTCATGGTGATGGAATGGCCATGAGACTGCATTTCTTCAAGGTATATTTTCAAACTACTCACTTCCTTGACTATGATATTGCTTACTATTATACTTTGATAGATTTTTTCCAAACATCCATAGTTTGTTGGAAAGCACCTATTTTAGGCTTTTAACCACAACAGCAAGGAAGTGAGTAGTTTGATAAAATGCTTTGGTAGAAATGTATGGAAAATGTGGTAGCATAGAAAAGGCAGTGAGCTATTTGAAAACATGCCTCAAAGAAATGTGGTATCATGGTGATGGAATGGAATTCCATCACCATGAGACCACATTTCTTCGAGTCATTTTTCAAACTACTCATTACCTTGTCTATGCTATTGCTTACTATTATGCTTTGACAGATTTTTTCCAAGCATCCATAGTTTTTTTTTTTTGCTTGGTAAAAGTGTTAATTTTATTAATACTAATAAAATATTACATAGCTATTCTCATTACAGCTTCATTTTTAAAAACCCCTTTCCAACACCATTAAGCTCCTCTACAAGAACCCCTAGGCCCGCCATCTATCCACACTACAAACAACTCCATGGGTTACGAACAATAAATCACTACATCAAACAAAGAAGCTCCATAAGCAACCCTCAAAAACAAGCCTAAAACCATCAACCCCTAAAAAGAGACCTATTAACAGGTCATAAGTTTGGAGCACTATTTGGTTCTCCCTTAGTCTGAGACCAAAGGACCATAGCGAAAGTTTCCTTCTTTACTTTCTTTTCTTTTTTCCCCTTAACAGTTTTCCAACTGTCCTCCACCCTTGCAGCCTCCTTATGCCATTCCAATGGTTTTTCATGGGGAGTCTTCAAAACTCCATTCAAACTGCCAGTTGCTTATTGCCTCTATCCATCAACTTTCCATTTCCCAACTTCTTTCTCTTACAACCTCAACACACCTTTTTTCTCTCGACACTCTAGTGTTGCTACCCAATTTTTGAAATTCAACTCCTTTTCACATCTATTGAAGACATCATTATCACTTTTCACAGTCGGACTCCCTTATTGTGTTGGTACATCACTAGTCTACTACTAATCCTCCCTTCTAACATCATTCCCCAATGCCTTCCCTTCCTAACCCTCCTCTTCCCCACCTTTCAACTAAGATCTCACTTGCTTCTCCTCCTTTTTCTCCAATGTATAGTGTTGGGGAGCAATATCTTTCCTCCAAGAAATAGATTTATGTGTTCTGTGTTTGGCACATTGAGTAGACAAGTGCCCAATTTGAAAATAAATTCTACACCTAAAGGATACCCCTTCATAATCTAGGGGTTGCACCCAACAACCTTTCAATTTTTTTATCCAGATCTCTTCTAGAAGCTCCTTAGACACATCAATTTCCACCAAAATTTGAGCAAAATTTGAATGCAAAAGATTTGAGGATCCCTCATCCACCATTAAAAAGCTTCCTAAAGAGTTCCCTACTTCCTCCAAGGAGGAATCAAACCAAAATTATAAGGGAAGGTTAGGAAGTCTCACCCAGAGAGGAACCCTCTCAAACACTTCAGTGGTTGGGTTAAATGTCGAGTGCCATTTTAACATCAGTGTATAATTTTCTTCCTAGTCCTAGTGATAGTCACAAAGGATCTTATTTCTATCCTGTTCTTTTTCAAAAATAACAATGAAAAACCTTTATCCATAGGATAATTTAAACATACCCTTCCAAAACCTACTTCCAATGGTTATAAATCCACTAGTGGGGATCAGTCAAGCTTGGCCAAAATCCCCTAAATCTCCCAATTAGGCCTAGCCCAGAAAAAAAATCATTAAAAGTCACCTCTTGATCAAGTTTGCCATCTAGCTCCACTATGATTGTTCTAGCTGGAGGAGGTAAAACAGAATCCCCTCCTCCCCTTCCTATTGAAGATTTGGTTGAATTCTTCAATGGCTGAGAGGGTCCAATTTAGTTCCTCCCAAACTCAAAGGCCTTGGGCCCCTTAACAAATCCATCTCCCCCTATGATAGAAGCACTAGGTTGCCCACTCTTCTAGCCTCACTATGCAGACGGGTCACCACCGTCCAAACTAAAACCGTCACCGCTATTGCATGTTTTCTTCACAATGCTCTTTGTTTGGTTGTCCCAACCAACCTTCTCCCTACTATAGATTTTGTTGTGCCGAAAGCCACATATCATTCCTTGAGAAGCCTTTCCAAAAGAGCTTGATTCATGTGAAACCCTAGTTGTCACAGGAGAAAGCAGTCGACCATTAGCATCCATTGATCCCCTTCTAAGCATCCATAGTTTGTTGGAAAGCACCTTTTTTAGGCTTTTAGCCATAGCAGCAAGGAAGTTCAAGTAGTTTGATAAAATGATTTGGTAGAAATGTATGGAAAATGTGGTAGCATAGAAAAGGTGGTGAGCTATTTGAAAAAATACCTCAAAGAAATGTGGTTTCATGGTGATGGAATGGCATTCCATCACCATGAGACCACATTTCTTCAAGGAATTTTTTCAAACTACTCACTGCCTTGTCTATGTTATTGCTTACTATTATGCTTTGATAATTTTTTTCCAATCATCCATAGTTTGTTGAAAAGCACCTAATTTAGGCTTTTAGCCATAGCAGCAAGGAAGTGAGTAGATTGATTAAATTCTTTGGTAGATGTGTATGGAAAATGTGGTAGCATAGAAAAGGAAGTGAGCTATTTGAAAAAATTCCTCAAGGAAATGTAGTCTCATGGTGATGGAATGGAGACCACATTTCTTCGAGGAATTTTTTAAAACTACTCACTGCCTTGTCTATGCTATTGCTTACTATATGCTTTGATATAGTTTTTCCAAGCATCCATAGTTTGTTGGAAAGCACCTATTTTAGGATTTTAGCCATAGAAACAAGGAAGTGAGTAGATTGATAAAATTATTTGGTAAACATGTATGGAAAATGTGGTAGCATAGAAAAGGCGGTGAGCTATTTGAAATTTTTCCTCAAAGAAATGTGGTCTCATGTTGATGGAATGGAATTCCATCACCATGATACCACATTTATTCAAGGAATTTTTTCAAACTACTCATTGCCTTGTCTATGCTATTGCTTACTATTATGCTTTGATAGATTTTTTTTTCAAGAATCCATAGTTTGTTGGAAAGCACCTTTTTTAGGCTTTTAGCCATAGCAGCAAGGAAGTGAACTATTTGATAAAATGCTTTGGTAGACATGTATGGAAAATATGGCCGTAGCATAGAAAAGGCGGTGAGCTTTTTGAAAAAATGCATCAAAGAAATTGGGTCTCACGTTGATGGACATCACCATGAGACCATATTTCTTTGAGGTATTTTTTCAAACACCTCATTACCTTGTCTATGCTATTGCTTACTATTATTCTTTCATATATTTCTTCTAAGCATCCATAGCATAGACAAGGTAGTGAACTATTTGAAAATATGCCTCAGTAAAAAGTGGTCTCATGGAATGCCATGACAAGAAAATGTAATTGGCAACTACTCCTGGTTATTACTTATGCTATGTGAAGTAATTGCATCATTGCTTATGTTGACTTTCTAAACAACTATATTGTAGTTGAAATTTGTCATCTATTAACATCTAGTTATTAGTTTTGCAATGTGAATTAATGCTTTGAGTTTGAAAGATGTGCAATGCAATGTAATCAATGATATGAATATAAACTACAAAAATCTATTAAGTAAAATTCATTAGTTAAACTCTTTATTTTATTACATGAGTGAAGGTTTGTCTAACTTCACTGGCATGGGGAGGTGTTCCCATGAAACCTCCAATATTAGCCTATTCAACATCCAAATTCAAATGTTAGAATACCATTCATATAAAAATTCTATTCACATGTAATAAATTTATAACTGTTTACTAGTTACATACCTTAGTGGTAGATGCAATGGAGTAATAAACATGTGGAGGGCTGGTGTGTCTAGTATCAACATTGTGACCCTGAAATTTTATTACAATCATAAAAATAAATTAGTTAATCTTGCATTTCAACAATGAAATTTAAAAATTAAATTCAATGAACATGCTAACATTTACTTGACTATCGATGCCAAAATCCTCATTCAAAATGTTAGTTGCCATTGCCATCTCCGTAGTTGCAGACATATCCTGCACACCAACCTCTTGAGTGTCTATGTAGTCATATGTACAAGTTGACCCACAAACCTAACAAGAATGGGGTGGAAGCCTACCACTCGAAGACTCCCCTGGATGGTGTTATACTACAGGACTGCATATTGGATGATACTCTGGTTTAAAGAGTTGATAGACTGCAAAGTGTCCATCTCAGCACTCTCCTTCACGATAGAAGGGATAACGATGTGCTCATGAGCCATCCAAGTGAGAACTCGTCTTGCTTGTTGTTGAGGATCCAATCATGCACCAGGTCTATCCTGTGCCAACCCTCCACCTCTCCCCTGAAAGTCCCTCATATCAAAATAACTAGGGATTTTGTTGAGGATGAACTCACAGTAGAGTTTCCTAAAGAAATATTGGGGGACTTCGCAATTGTTGCATGGTGGATAGTCAAAAACCATGTACCACCTATCCAAAAAATAGTTCCTAATCCTTTTGTGGTGGCACCAATGGATAGGAAACCTCTTCACATTAAGGTCAAGATTTTGATTTGTGCGTGGTTTAGTGAATAATGAGCACAAATCATATTTTATATTTTTTTCATCTTTTACTTCTCTATATGATAATTTATCTGCGTAAAACTTCCTAGCCACCTACCTCCTATCTACCCAACCACTTAATTATTTTTTATTGCATCTACATGTTTTAACATTTCTTGAAGTGAAATTGCAAGTGTTTTTTCCATGGTTGAACTTACTAGATCGTTCAATCTCGTGATTAACTCCTCAATCTGTTTTTTATTTTTTTCAATTACCCCTATTAAATTTTGTTGAGTGCCAAGAGGACGTTGAAGAATTGGTGGAGGAGATTGTTGTTGTGGTTGTTGAGGATTTTGTTCAGGTGCTTCTTGTTGTGGTTGTTCAATATTTTAAGTAGGGTTTTCAGATTCATTAAAATTTTCTACAAATTAAACAAATGAATATCAAAAACAACCTAAAACTACCAATTTAACAACAAATACACAACAAAAAAAACAATGCTTACTTGTTTGACCTCCCCATCAACGTGGTGGCATCCTGGCAACAAAATTGCAATAAATTGATGAAGGAAATGCAAGTTAACCTCCTTCCAGAATGTGAGTGTGCAAAAGCATGGTTTTTGGCCTCAGGTAGTGTGATACCCCTCGTGTTGTTGTTACTCTTTTGGACAGATCTTGTACTTGGTTGTGTGGGTGATCAGTTCACCATTTTGGTTGTGCATGGATTTATGGCTTGGTTGTTTGGTTGCATTAGATTTTACATATGATGTTAGATGATACTTATTTATGGTGATTATGTTATATGACTTTTGTGGTGCTTTTAATAATATGTATACGTTGATGTTGCGAGTTTATGTTGTTATATTGTTTGGTGTGTTTATTTGTGAGTCTTGGTGAAAGGACAGAGTGACATCACTTGCTTGCAAGTGCCCTGTCATCCTGCGATTTCCTTTCACGGTGTGTTTTCTATGGAGATTTATATGTTTCACGACATTTGTTTTATGCAGGATGCAGGTACTAAGTCTCGATTCCACCTGCTTCGGCAGGACAGGGCGAGCATCAAAATAAACCCAATGGGATTGATGTTGAAAAAAGGAGTGGTTAGGAAAGAATTCCCGTCCCAAGTCCGTCTACTGTGAGTCCTTGGTTGTCCTTGTTTTTATTTGTCCTTGTTTGTAAATGTGTTCATGTTGGTTAACAGTTTAGTTTGGGATTTAATAAATTTTTTATCAATTTTTAATTAAGTGTAATTTAATTAATGTTGGGTATGTGTGATCAATTATTTATTTAATTGATGGAGTTTAAAGTTAATTGTAGTTTAGTTAATTGAGTTATATTCTTTATTAAGGCAATAGTTTAAATAAAATAAATCGTACTGTGTTGATATTTTAAAAGTCTTATTGCTTTTGTATTTTTGGAGTTAAATAAATAGTTTATTAAGTTACATTGTTAATAAAAGAAAATATAAATAAATAAAATAAAATATAAATAAATAAAATAAAATAAAAATAAATAAAATAAAATATAAAAATAAAATTATTAAATTTTCTTTTATGGGGAGTTGTACGGGAAGTAGTGGAAAATTAATAAGTTTGGTGGAGGATATGTTTCCCGGAAGAAAAACAGGCATGAAAAAAAACAGAAATTCTTCACGGGAAAGATTTGGCTGGGAAGAGTGGGGAAAGCTGGGTTTGTGAATTTTTGTGGGTTTCTATTGTTTACTGGTGTGTGGATTTGGGATAAGCTGCAAGGCTCCAGAAGATTTCTTATTGGCTGGAGGAAGAGCTTCTGGGAGGAGTTTTAAAGCTGCAGGGTTTTGGTGCAACTCTTACTTCTACAGCCTACAGGAAACAGGTATTTCTCTGAATCTAATTTGTTTCCTTTGTAAATTAATATATATCTTCTTTGAAAAATTCAGAAAACCTTGTTTCTGGTTATTGCCGTTAAGGCTTGTGTTGCCTCTGTAGATTCTAGTTTTAACAAACAAAAGAAAAATAAAACCATAGTTGAACAGAGAAAACTTAGAATATATTTGTGCAAGGAAAAATATGAATGAACACAGAAAAATTAGCAAAAACTTCTTAATCCATGTGGTAGTTGTAATGATTCAAGTTTTTCTGTATTCTGTAAGTTTCTTTTAAAATTTCATTGGAATTGCTATTTCCTCACTGTGGAATTTTTATTTAAATGTAAACTGTGTTTTACAATTTACTCTGTCTTCTGTAAAAAGATAATTATATATATATGTTCTGTACAAAAGAATTAAATTTTATAATGTTCTGTCTTTGAAAATTTTCTTTTAAAATATATATACATATATATAAAATCTGACGAACTTCCGTACTTCGGAAATTCGTCAGAATTTTATATAAAATAATATATATTTATATTAGGTTTCTTTTAAAAAAGTTAACAAATAAATTTAATTTTTAAAAAAATATATATATACTTATGTTTGATTGGTGGGTGGGGACGGTACCTGTACCCACCCCCTGCGCAGCCCATAAGGGCCGCGCACATTAGTCGAAGGACTGCTGTACGCAGCCTTTGGGGGTGCGTCCTCCCCTATGGGGAGGTACGCAGCCACTTGGGCTGCGTCAGACTTTGTTTAATTTTATTGTTATTTTTAATTAATGTTCTAAATTTTGTTTATTTATTTTAATACGGATTTTTGTTATTTTAAATGATAATTTAAAAATTTAGAATTTTTAAATTAATATTAATATTAATTAATATTTTTACATTTATAAGATTAATTATATATATGTGTGTGTGTGTGTGTGTGTGTTTTTTTTTAATAGAGAGGTATTTTGTTTGATGAATATGTTATATAATTTTATATATATATTTTTTTAGATGAAATTAGAAAAGAAATATTTATTAAATTTATTCAATTAAATTTATTTAATTGTCTTCTTTTAGTGGAGTTAATTGAGAAAAAGTAATGATTTGATTTTGTTATCGAGTTTGTTTAATTGGTTAAATTTTTCATATGAGATAGGGTTGTTGAATTTCCAGAGGTTGGGGAATTTGATATGTTTATTTTGAGTGTTTTATTCCATTTTCGTGGCGAGTATAATTGTATGTTATATTGATTTGCGTCAATTCGTTGAATCATTGAGTTATTAGATTATAGCGAGATGGTTTTGCCTCACAAATTTTTTTATCCTGTGTTTGGTGTACTTGAGAGAGTTCAAGCCCCCATGTTTGTTGTATGTTAGGAAATTCTAGGGAGAGTGGCTCTATGTGGGCGCCGGCGCACAAAGGGGCTGTCAGGATAACCCACAGTAGAGTTAGTGTAAAAAGTGAAAACCTAACTAAATAATTAGGGGATGGGTAGTTAAACACTAAAAGAAAATAATAAATACCTCGCTCACCTGTTAGGGCTATCATAGACTAAAGGTGTTCGAGAAGGCCGTGGTTGTCAAAATCGTGATCTCGTTTCCAGGAGTAATGCACGATTCCGCATGAGTCACCCTATGGGGCGGCGCCTTGAAATAGGCAGTCAGGATAACCATAGATGGAGGCGGCACCTCGTGTTAGGATGTTAGGATAATCCATGAAGGCCATGCAATGACACTCTCCTCTAGCGTTTCCCCTTAGTTATTTTATTTGAAAACCTCTAGAAGTAATTTTATTGTTTTGATTTGTAGTTAATTGTTGTCATGTTATGTAGTTGACTTATGATGTCACATTTCCTTTGTGTATAAATTCTTTTCCATGTTTGGTGTTGAGTCATGTGTGTAACTATTGACGTCTTGGTCGGGAATCCTTTCTTAACTACTCCTAGCACGGGGGTGGTCGGGTGGAACGTGCTTCGCACCCCGTTGGGTTTCCCATGCTACACTCATACCTTCCGTGCAGAGATTGTGGTGACAGTTTGTACCAGATTTATGTACTTTCAGATGTATAAATTTATACTTGTTTCTTATCATGTAATTTGTACTATAATTCGCCCATGTGTTGGGATATTGTATCTTGTAACTTGGATAATTGGTCGTTGGTATTTAGATTGTATCTTGATGTATTATTATATCTCACCTTGTAATTTAAAACATTATTCACTGATGCAATTATAAATATATTTGATGTTGTTAAGTTGAGTAAGTTAGTTTCTCTTTGTTTCCATGTTTTATTGGTTATGTGATCTTGTATAGCGTATGTGGTTCATCATTATTTGATGCCTTGTGTTTATCACTTTCATATGAGAGCACATGTCCTTGGAATGAATGTTGGACATTAGTTTAGTTTGTTAATGGGTAGATAACTTAATGTCTCTATGTGTACCCCAAAGGACTTAGGAGTTTAATATATATGATGTAATTGTAATTATGTTAGTTGAAATTGATAACATAGTACTTTTACTTTATGTTTTAAAAAAAAAAATTGTTGTGTAGATAGTTGTCCTTTGGGGTTTGAGCGTCGGGGTGTTACAACTTGGTATCAGAGCCAGGTTTGAAAACACTGGGTACTTTAGGTAGTTGAGTCCATTAGGCAACCTAGCGTAACTCTTGATCTGACATAACTCAATTGTTGTGCAGGATCATGCCTGGGGGTAGAGGACGTGGCCGAAGAGGAGGCCGAGGTGGTGGCCGTGGGGCCAATCGCCATAGTCCATCACTTCCGAGCTCACATGGGTCAGAGCGTGAGGAACTTCAGAGTTCCCAAAGCAATCTGATAGGAGGTGGTGGTCTGAATTTAGAGCAACCTGGTATAGGTGGTCAGTTGCAGCATTTGTTAGAGGAATTATTGGGTCGTCTTGGCCCTAGGCAGGATGAGAAACAAAGATTGGATAGGGAAAGGGAGAGATCTCCTAGACGTGGGGAAAACACAGCTGAGCAGGAGGCAGTAGTGGCAGGTCATATGAGGGATCTATTGAGGGCACGACCCCCTACTTTTGATGGATCTGGTGGGGGTCTTGAGGCAGAGACTTGGTTGATCGATTTGGATAGATGCTTTGCAATGCATCCCTACGGCAGTAACACTAGGGCTAGGTGCGCTATCATGCACCTCAGAGGGTTTGCTTCCACTTGGTGGAGGCTAGAGGAACAAAAATTGCACATTGACATCAGTATGGTTACTTGGGAGTTGTTTTTGGAGAGGTTCAGAGCCCGATTTTTATCCGATCACTGGAGGCAGCGTAGAGCTGACGAGTTTCATGAATTAAGATAGATGACTTTGACTGTGGAACAATATGAGCGTCGTTTCTATGAGCTCAAGCAGTATGCGGGTATTGGAGATGATGAGGCCATGCTAGTGCAGCATTTTGTTAGGGGCTTAAATGCCCGTATCAGCGGTGGTGTTCGTGTCTTCGAGCCGAAGACGATGGAGGTGGCAGTTGAGAAAGCCCGCCTTGTGGAAGAAAATTTAGCTATGGCTTTAGGAGGGCACACGGGAGTACAGATAGGTAGTGCTCCAATTACAGGTGTTGGTTCTCGAGGTGGGCAACCTCAAACATCAGGGACTTCTAGAAATTTTCGGGCACCTTCTAAGGGAGGTCCACAGCAGCAACAACAGTCTCAATCTAGGCAGTCCAAACCCCAGTCACAGCAGAGTGATAGATCTCAGAGCAGAAGGAACCGTAGTTGGCAACGAGTTAGAAAGGATCGCTTTGAGCAACCCGCTCAGAGTACACAGACAACACCATCTCGAGCTAGCTTCCAGCAGTCGAGTGCACCATCAGGTGCTAGAGGGTATGGATGTGGTACAGGTTGCTTCTCCTGTGGGCAACAGGGGCATATAGCGAGACAGTGTCCAGAGAGGAGTACTACAGGATATAGTCAGAGACCAGCTGCTTCTGAGCCAACAGTGGGAGATGCAGGGAGAGCTCATCGGGTATTTGTAGCAGTAGAGAATCATCAAGCTGAACATCAAGGCACTGTAGTTGAAACTTCAGGTGTGTTGAATGGTACTGGTATATCTATTCTCTTTGATTCAGGCGCATCAGATTCTTTCATTTCCCCTTTAGTGGTGGAACGTTGTGGACTGGTGGCAGCTAGGCAAGGAATTAAATGGCAGGTCGAATTGGCCTCTGGGGCAAAGGTTGCAGTTGAGTCATTAGTTCAGGGTTGCAAATTGCAAATAGGGGCACTCACAACTATGGTGGATCTTCGAATCCTACCCCTTGGCTCATATGATGTGGTTTTGGGTATGGATTGGTTGTACGCTCACCGTGCTATGATTGATTGTCGGCATAAGGTAGTGCATTGTGTAGATGATGTGGGTAGTGAGGTGGAGATCATTGGCATTCAGAGACCTATCTCATTATGCTTAATCTCAGCTATGCAATTAAAAAGGTGTTTTAGACAGGGTTGTCAGTTATTTGCTGTGTCAGTTAATGATTTGGACTCCGATGAGAGTCAAGGGATTTCATTGGGTGATTACCCCCTTCTTAAAGAATACTCTGATGTCTTTCCTAGTGAAATTCCTGGGATGCCATCTAAGCGTGACATCGACTTTAGAATCGATCTTGTTCCTGGAGCTGAGCCTATTTCTAGGGCTCCCTATCGTATGACAACACAGGAATTGTAGGAGCTTAAATTGCAGTTGGAGGAGCTATTAGAGAAAGGGTTCATCCGTCCTAGTGTTTCCCCTTGGGGAGCACCAGTTATATTTGTGAAAAAGAAGGATGGTTCGCTTCGATTGTGTATTGATTATAGGCAACTTAACAAGGTGACAATCAAGAATCGGTATCCCTTGCCGAGAATTGATGACTTATTTGATCAAATAAAAGGAGCTCAAGTCTTCTCAAAAATTGATCTTAAGTCTGGCTATCATCAGTTGCGAATAGCCGAAGCCGATATTCATAAAATAGCATTCCGTACTCGCTATGGGCATTATGAATTTACGGTTATGCCATTCGGGTTAACTAATGCACCATCAGTGTTTATGAGCCTGATGAATGGAGTTTTTCATACCTACTTGGATAGGTTCGTACTTGTGTTCCTTGATGATATTCTAGTGTACTCAAAATCTATGGAGGAGCATGAGGTACATCTTAGGCAGGTATTACAATGCTTGAGGGACAATCAGCTGTTTGCTAATTTGGCTAAGTGTGATTTTTACAAAACTAAGGTGAAATACTTGGGGCATGTCATCTCAGGTGCAGGTATTGCAGTGGATCCTTCAAAGATCCAAGCCATAGTGGATTGGCCAGCACCCAAGAATGTTCCAGAGATTCGCAGTTTTATGGGGTTAGCAGGCTATTATCGGCGGTTTGTACAGGGTTTTTCTAGGATTGCATATCCTATTACTTCTCTTCAGAGGAAAGGGAAGAAGTTCATTTGGTCCGAACAGTGTCAGATAGCATTTGAAACCCTTAAGGAAAAATTGACTAGTGCGCCAATATTGGCGGTTCCTGATCCTACTAAGGATTTTGTGGTGTGCACAGATGCTTCTTTGGAAGGTTTGGGATCCGTCTTGATGCAAGAGGGACGTGTAATTGCATATGAGTCTCGTAAGCTCAAGGACCATGAGCTTAATTACCCAACTCATGACTTGGAATTAGCCGCAGTGGTTCATGCTCTTGTGAGATGGAGACACTTCTTGTTGGGTCATAGGTTCGAGCTTCATAGTGACCATCGCAGTTTGCAATATATTTTTACCCAGCCAAACCTGAATGCTAGGCAGAGAAGATGGATGGAATTCCTTTGCGAATATGACTTTGAGGTCAAATATGTTCAAGGCAAGGAAAATGTAGTTGCAGATGCTTTGAGTCGGCGGAGACATGAGATTTCTGCAGTGGCTCTTGAGGTAGATTTGAGGAGTCAAGTCCTCATAGCACTTCCATCTGATAGTTGGTATCAGGAAGTGAAGTCAGAAATTGAGTCTGGTAGAGCTCTAGAAGGAAAGTTTGCAGGGTACTCACTTGAGTCTGATGGTCTTCTAAGGTATATGGGTCGCATTTACGTGCCTTCTGTTGAGGGTCTTCGGACTCTAATTATGACTGAGGCACATCGAGCTCCCTATTCTGCTCATCCGGGAGTTAAGAAAATGTATGCAGATCTTCGGGCATTATACTTTTGGGCTGGCATGAAGAGGGATATTGCTGATTTGGTAGCTAGATGTTTGGAGTGTCAGAGGGTCAAAGCAGAGCATCAGCATCCTACAGGTCTATTACAGCCTCATCTCATTCCGGAATGGAAGTGGGACATAATTTCTGTTGACTTTATTGTGGGATTGCCTATGACTACTAGACGTCATGATGCTATCATGGTCACAGTTGACAGATTGACCAAGGTGGCTCACTTTTCCCCAGTTCGTTCATCTTACACAGCTTCATCAGTTGCTAGAATCTTCATGGAAGATATTGTCCGCTTGCATGGTATTCCACGAAGAATCATATCCGATAGAGATCCAGTGTTCACATCTGCATTGTGGACATCATTGCAGCGTGCCTTAGGAACACAGCTAAACTTCAGTTCTGCCTACCATCCTGAGATAGATGGACAGACAGAGAGAGTTAATCAGGTTCTTGAGGACATGCTTCGTATGTACGTGATGAATCAGCAGTCACGTTGGGAGGAGTATTTGCATCTTATGGAATTTGCCTACAACAATGGATTTCACAGCTCTATTGGTATGGCTCCCTTCCAGGCACTATATGGTCATCCTTGTAGGACCCCATTGAGTTGGGACCGTCTTGAGGACAGAGTTCTCCTTGGTCCCGAAATGCTTCAGGACATGGAAAAGCAGGTAGTACGCATCAGAGAGCATCTTGTGGCAGCTCAAGACAGACAGAAGAAATATGCAGATGCACATAGAGTTGACCGCCAGTTCTCTGTTGGTGATCGTGTCTTTTTGAGAGTGCGACCGCGGAAGAGCCCAATCCGTTATGGAAAGGGTTCCAAGCTCGCACCTCATTTTGTAGGTCCATTTGAGGTGTTGGAGAGGATCGGCCCAGTTGCTTATCGCCTAGCATTGCCACCCAGCCTATCATGGATTCACGATGTTTTTCACGTTTCTGTACTTAGACCATACTTTTCTGATGTTACTCACGTACTTGATTGGAATGCTCTTTAGGTCAAGGACGGAGAGCTAGCTCTCGAGCCCATGGCCGTGATACAGTATCAGAGACTCGCCCTCAGGGGCAGAGATATTGAGTAGGTGCGGGTCCAGTGGGACCCAAACGATGAGACTTCAGCGACATGGGAGGATGCATCCCGCATTAGAGAGGCCTATCCATACTTATTTAGTGGCTTCCAAGAGTAAGCCATATCCTAGGGGGGGAGGATGTGATACCCCTCGTGTTGTTGTTACTCTTTTGGACAAATCTTGTACTTGGTTGTGTGGGTGATCAGTTCACCATTTTGGTTGTGCATGGATTTATGGCTTGGTTGTTTGGTTGCATTAGATTTTACATATGATGTTAGATGATACTTATTTATGGTGATTATGTTATATGACTTTTGTGGTGCTTTTAATAATATGTATATGTTGATGTTGCGAGTTTATGTTGTTATATTGTTTGGTGTGTTTATTTGTGAGTCTTGGTGAAAGGACAGAGTGACATCACTTGCTTGCAAGTGCCCTGTCATCCTGCGATTTCCTTTCACGGTGTGTTTTCTATGGAGATTTATATGTTTCACGACATTTGTTTTATGCAGGATGCAGGTACTAAGTCTCGATTCCACCTGCTTCGGAAGGACAGGGCGAGCATCAAAATAAACCCAATGGGATTGATGTTGAAAAAAAGGAGTGGTTAGGAAAGAATTCCCGTCCCAAGTCCGTCTACTGTGAGTCCTTGGTTGTCCTTGTTTTTATTTGTCCTTGTTTGTAAATGTGTTCATGTTGGTTAACATTTTAGTTTGGGATTTAATAAAAATTTTATCAATTTTTAATTAAGTGTAATTTAATTAATGTTGGGTATGTGTGATCAATTATTTATTTAATTGATGGAGTTTAAAGTTAATTGTAGTTTAGTTAATTGAGTTATATTCTTTATTAAGGCAATAGTTTAAATAAAATAAATCGTACTGTGTTGATATTTTAAAAGTCTTATTGCTTTTGTATTTTTGGAGTTAAATAAATAGTTTATTAAGTTACATTGTTAATAAAAGAAAATATAAATAAATAAAATAAAATAAAAATAAATAAAATAAAATATAAAAATAAAATTATTAAATTTTCTTTTATGGGGAGTTGTACGGGAAGTAGTGGAAAATTAATAAGTTTGGTGGAGGATATGTTTCCCGGAAGAAAAACAGGCATGAAAAAAAACAGAAATTCTTCACGGGAAAGATTTGGCTGGGAAGAGTGGGGAAAGTTGGGTTTGTGAATTTTTGTGGGTTTCTATTGTTTACTGGTGTGTGGATTTGGGATAAGCTGCAAGGCTCCAGAAGATTTCTTATTGGCTGGAGGAAGAGCTTCTGGGAGGAGTTTTAAAGCTGCAGGGTTTTGGTGCAACTCTTACTTCTACAGCCTACAGGAAACAGGTATTTCTCTGAATCTAATTTGTTTCCTTTGTAAATTAATATATATCTTCTTTGAAAAATTCAGAAAACCTTGTTTCTGGTTATTGCCGTTAAGGCTTGTGTTGCCTCTGTAGATTCTAGTTTTAACAAACAAAAGAAAAATAAAACCATAGTTGAACAGAGAAAACTTAGAATATATTTGTGCAAGGAAAAATATGAATGAACACAGAAAAATTAGCAAAAACTTCTTAATCCATGTGGTAGTTGTAATGATTCAAGTTTTTCTGTATTCTGTAAGTTTCTTTTAAAATTTCATTGGAATTGCTATTTCCTCACTGTGGAATTTTTATTTAAATGTAAACAGTGTTTTACAATTTACTCTGTCTTCTGTAAAAAGATAATTATATATATATATGTTCTGTACAAAAGAATTAAATTTTATAATGTTCTGTCCTTGAAAATTTTCTTTTAAAATATATATACATATATATAAAATCTGACGAACTTCCGTACTTCAGAAATTCGTCAGAATTTTATATAAAATAATATATATTTATATTAGGTTTCTTTTAAAAAAGTTAACAAATAAATTTAATTTTTAAAAATATATATATATATATACTTATGTTTGATTGGTGGGTGGGGACGGTACCTGTACCCACCCCCTGCGCAGCCCATAAGGGCCGCGCACATTAGTCGAAGGACTGCTGTACGCAGCCTTTGGGGGTTGCGTCCTCCCCTATGGGGAGGTACGCAGCCACTTGGGCTGCGTCAGACTTTGTTTAATTTTATTGTTATTTTTAATTAATGTTCTAAATTTTGTTTATTTATTTTAATACGGATTTTTGTTATTTTAAATGATAATTTAAAAATTTAGAATTTTTAAATTAATATTAATATTAATTAATATTTTTACATTTATAAGATTAATTATATATATGTGTGTGTGTTTTTTTTAATAGAGAGGTATTTTGTTTGATGAATATGTTATATAATTTTATATATATATTTTTAGATGAAATTAGAAAAGAAATATTTATTAAATTTATTCAATTAAATTTATTTAATTGTCTTCTTTTAGTGGAGTTAATTGAGAAAAAGTAATGATTTGATTTTGTTATCGAGTTTGTTTAATTGGTTAAATTTTTCATATGAGATAGGGTTGTTGAATTTCCAGAGGTTGGGGAATTTGATATGTTTATTTTGAGTGTTTTATTCCATTTTCGTGGCGAGTATAATTGTATGTTATATTGATTTGCGTCAATTCGTTGAATCATTGAGTTATTAGATTATAGCGAGATGGTTTTGCCTCGCAAATTTTTTTATCCTGTGTTTGGTGTACTTGAGAGAGTTCAAGCCCCCATGTTTGTTGTATGTTAGGAAATTCTAGGGAGAGTGGCTCTATGTGGGCGCCGGCGCACAAAGGGGCTGTCAGGATAACCCACAGTAGAGTTAGTGTAAAAAGTGAAAACCTAACTAAATAATTAGGGGATGGGTAGTTAAACACTAAAAGAAAATAATAAATACCTCGCTCACCTGTTAGGGCTATCATAGACTAAAGGTGTTCGAGAAGGCCGTGGTTGGAAAAATCGTGATCTCGTTTCCAGGAGTAATGCACGATTCCGCATGAGTCACCCTATGGGGCGGCGCCTTGAAATAGGCAGTCAGGATAACCATAGATGGAGGCGGCACCTCGTGTTAGGATGTCAGGATAATCCATGAAGGCCATGCGATGACACTCTCCTCTAGCGTTTCCCCTTAGTTATTTTATTTGAAAACCTCTGGAAGTAATTTTATTGTTTTGATTTGTAGTTAATTGTTGTCATGTTATGTAGTTGACTTATGATGTCACATTTCCTTTGTGTATAAATTATTTTCCATGTTTGGTGTTGAGTCATGTGTGTAACTGTTGACGTCTTGGTCGGGAATCCTTTCTTAACTACTCCTAGCACGGGGGTGGTCGGGTGGAACGTGCTTCACACCCCATTGGGTTTCTTATGCTACACTCATACCTTCCGTGTAGAGATTGTGGTGACAGTTTGTACCAGATTTATGTACTTTCAGATGTATACATTTATACTTGTTTCTTATCATGTAATTTGTACTATAATTCGCCCATGTGTTGGGATATTGTATCTTGTAACTTGGATAATTGGTCGTTGGTATTTAGATTGTATCTTGATGTATTATTATATCTCACCTTGTAATTTAAAACATTATTCACTGATGCAATTATAAATATATTTGATGTTGTTAAGTTGAGTAAGTTAGTTTCTCTTTGTTTCCATGTTTTATTGGTTATGTGATCTTGTATAGCGTATGTGGTTCATCATTATTTGATGCCTTGTGTTTATCACTTTCATATGAGAGCACATATCCTTGGAATGAATGTTGGACATTAGTTTAGTTTGTTAATGGGTAGATAACGTAATGTCTCTATGTGTACCCCAAAGGACTTAGGAGTTTAATATATATGATGTAATTGTAATTATGTTAGTTGAAATTGATAACATAGTACTTTTACTTTATGTTTTAAAAAAAAAAATTGTTGTGTAGATAGTTGTCCTTTGGGGTTTGCGCGTCGGGGTGTTACAGGTAGCAAAAAACACAATGAGAATGAAATGAAGTCATTTGTGCTTTTTTGTTTTAATGAGCTATAACACGCTCACATTATAACGCAAGCACATTATAGTCTTAATGTGACCAATCCTTTGGCTCAGTCACACCAAGCCATAATGTGAGCATGTTATAAAATTTTTTATAGCCTATCAAATGATTTTTGAAATTTTGGCCACTTTTTGGTCCCCCATCTTTTGCACCTGCCCAAAAGTGAAGTTTGTGGGAGAAGATGAGATGTATTTTTTTGGTCATCTACAAGAGTTTAAGTTGTTTATGTAGGCAATAAAAAATGTCTTGGTCTGCAAACGCCATTTTTTTCCCTCAATCTCTCTTCTTCCTTGCATAATTAAATAATTTTAATTATTTAATTATTTTCTTTGGTCACATTCCTCTATTAAGTAAATAATTATTTAATATACTCATTTCCTTATCTTTATTCTTCTTCACTTAATTAAATAAATTAAATATTTATTTAATTATGTCGCTAACATCCTACCTCATTCTATAATTAAGTAAATAACCATTTATTTAATTATTCTATCTTTGCTATTCGTATATAGTTAAATAATTATTTCAATTATTTTAACTATTCATTTAACCTCTTCCTCCATTATTAAATAATTAATCCAATTTAATTATTTAATATCTCTTATCCCATTTCTTCCACATTTAATTAAATGATTGAAATAATTATCATTTTAATTAAATATCATTTTCCCTCTTTCTCCATAAATAAATAATCATTTATTATTATTTATTCCTCCACATCCTCTCCCAAATTAAATAATAATATGATTTAATGGTCAAGACTCCTTCTTCAATTAAAAATTATTATTTGATGCCTCCACTTCCTCTTTCAACTTTTGATCATTGATTCTCTCTGGTCTTCTTTCAATCTTGACCGTTTATCCTTAGCCATCCCTAGCCCCACTACTCTATGGTGCATGAAACCTCAACCATTGATCCTAGCATCTTCTAGACTTTCGATCTTGTCTGTCTGTTTGAGAAGCTTTTCTATAAAAGAGAGTCATCTCCTTCATTTTGGCTTTGCAACCACATTTCTCTAAAAATCTTGCTATCAATCACTATCACTTGTAGGTACTGGGACACACCAAAATCTGAGGGAAATCTTGTAACTTGAGAAGAGTGGAGGAGAAGCAAGGAAGATGAACCAACTTTGATAGGGGAGTTTGTTATATGCTTTGATATTTGCTTGACTTCCTTTATCATTTTTTACTTCATTGTCTTGGATTTGGGATTCTTGTCTTAGATTTTAGGTAGAGTGGTTGCTACTTGATCTTTGCCTTCTTATTTATGAATTTCCCCCTTCCTTACATTGGTGAACCTCGCGTGAATTTCAAAAATTTCACAAAAATCCATGTTTTTGTTTTCTTTGTTGTTTTCCAGGTTCATGAGCAACAATCGCAAGATAGTGAATCATAATCGTTGGTGAAGTTATGAAAATTCAAATAACGATGCATTTGCATGTTCCTACAATGCACTTTTGAAAACCAGAATGATGCATTTGATGCACAATGAGCCGCATCTGTGAAGCTGAATGTCATAGTTGTAATACCTTGAGTCATAATCACCAAACCCTGAACCGCATTTGTGTGACACATACGTTAACCAAAACAACACATTTGACTGTTAAGGTAAGAAAATCAATTTCGAATTTTTTTAAGTCTTTTCTTTTGGTTTGCATTAGGTTAGGATTTTTGTTGTTACTAATCTTCTGTTTCCAGCTTGTGGATTTTGTTTTGGAGAAGAAATTACTCTCGAAACTACTAATATTATGAAAATAATATTATGATCTTTCAAAATATAAAAAACATTTGACATTTAGACCATTTTTTCTAATATCTTTATACTAAATGATAAATGTAATTTCAAATTATAGAAAACATCTAACATTTAGATTTTTTTTAATATATTTAAACTAAATAATAAATGTTGCAATACCAAATACATTCCTACACAATCAAATTTCATTAAAGTTAAGCCACTTGTGGAGGATTTCCTTTTTTTAATTTCTCTTTGTCAAGTTGTTTTGCTCAGCTTTAGTTGACAACTCCATTATAATTCTTTAATTTTTTTGTACTCTTTATTTTTCAGTCTAATAAATCATCTTCTTTCAATAAAAATATATATATCAAAGTGTATCAAATAATTATGTCATGCTTGATAATATTCCACTTCCTTATTTTTGCAATCATCAAAATTCCTCCACGACAAAGTCATTTATAAATTAGCTTGCTTTTAGATTACAAAACAACTTTCCCAGGTATGTGTTAAGACTTTTCCAAGAAATGTATCAAATAAAATTACAATAATTTGTCTAACTATACATACCTTATATAAATAATTTTGAGAAATTTTTTTTAAAAAAAATAGCAAAATGGAAGAAGTGAATTGAATTCAACTACAAATCTAATCAAATTTTTTATAATTTTTTAATTGATAAATTGATTAATTGTTAAAATTCATTTTTTATGAGCTACTTTCTAATGTAAAGGGTTCTGGGGCCCTTTCAAAACCTGTATTTTACCTCTAATTAAAAACACTAGATTTACATGGAAAACACAATGAGGGAAAAACCACAATGAGGATTAACTCACACTATAGAGAATATCAAAATTGATTACAAAAAGGCTCATTGCCTAAGATAAGGCTCACTGCTTGAGATAAGGCTCACTACCTGAGATAAGGCTCACTTCCTACAATAAGGACTCATTGTCTAATAGGGCTACAACCCATAGGGCTCACTACCACAAAGATACAAAAGATGGCTAACTGGCAGAATACAAAAGTTAAGGCTTACAACCAAAAGTGTGAACTGATAGATTACACCTTACTTGTGTAGAGTTTAGTTCTAGGTGAAGATCTATATAGATAGTACTACATTTTAGTAATCGCTCAATAATTTTGATTTAATCATACACTTTATTGTCTTCTCTTTCTTTGCTTACTCTGCTATGTTGTACTCTCTTCCTCTTTCTTACCATTACACTCTTTTCATGTCTCTTTTCCCCATCTCTCTTTTCTTCCCAGAGAGTCTCTATATATATGTATGTATATCTTGTTTGTCAATTATGTTGGCCAAAAATATCCACATAAAATATTGCACACACTGAGTCGGCCAAGATCTTCGAATATCTGAATCATAGCTTGTCTTGATAGTAGAAATCAGACCTAAAAACCAACACATTGGGCCACCTATAAGGGTCATCTTCAATGGGAAATAGCTTCTGGTAACAACTCATACATTCAATACTGTGTTGACATCAATGACAACCATTTGATGCAAGCTTCAACTTCCAATAGATTGCATTGCCTACCTTGCATTGCTTAGTTGGTTTTTCATCATTTTTAGCTTTAGGAACCCTTCAAGTTTTAGATTAGGAGGCCTTCCATATCTTTGATCAAACCATGGTCACATTTATAGAATGTGAGATTTTCTAACTAGCCTACCAAGAATCTAATGATTGAAGGAAAGTAAAACCAAAAATATAAGGAGGAATAAACTGTATTCCTCTCAAGAATGCAAAGCTATATTCAACTTGAGAAGTGAGAATTACAAAGTAAATGCCTTGGTTATATAGGCCAAAGGGAGAGATGGATGCAACCAGATTATGACAAGTGTTGGCATCCTATGATGTGTGACAACTCATGTCATTAAAGGCTCAACCACCTTATCATTATGTAAAGTTAAGCTAGTGTTAAGAGGACTTTAGTGGAAAACTAGCTAAGAATGAACTTGTTAGATAAAGTACCCCTTTCACACTAACATAGAATGTTATTGACCCAACCTTTTCTATCAATCAATTGTCAAACATCATTGGATCTCAAACTTACGTCTTAGTTTAGACTCACCTTTGTCAAAATCAATCATCCTTTAGCATTCATCTTCTAAGGTCTTGACATTCTAGTTGGTTACCTTTTGGCACCCTTTTTCTTAGGTCCAAAGGTTCATCCCCTTAGTTTCATTTGGCATTACCTTAATCTCAGTTGCATATCAAAACCTTAGTTATAATCTCATTTGGTCTCATCGCATATCATATCCTTTGGTGATAGGGTCATTATCATCATTGCATTTCAAACCTTTAGTCTTAGGTGCATTAACAAATACCATCATTATATCTTCAAAAATTCAAAAAAATATAGCTTAGTCTCATATTTCACCTTGCATTATCACCTTTTCATTATCCATCCTTAGGGTGCAAGTCTTATATAGTTCAAACAAGGTCACGAGGAAAAAGAAAGGACATGGATTCTTCAAGTGATCCCCTTTTCAATCCCATAAGTGAAATGAACCTTGGGTCAAATTCAAATCCACCTCAAACACCACAAAGAGAAACATCAAATCCATTTTCCAATCTCACATTAACTAATGTCAACAAATATTTGACCCCCATAGAAATTGAGCATGTTTCCCAAGATCCAAGAGTAATACGTATTGTGGATGAGCTTGTTAGTGAAAACCCTAATAAATTCTTTCTTTCACTTGCCAAGAAAGGTGCCAAACTTCCCTTTGATTATGAAACTTCAACAAATGTAGAGGAAGTAACACTATCACAAACTCAAGGTCCTAGTCAAAACACATTCACACAAGGTGAACCCATTTCACAACAAATGTTCACTAGTCTGACCCTTGGGACCACAAAACACATTGCAACAACTACACATATTCCTAATCCACCAATATTTGGAGCTAAGAGAACACATACTATGTCCCAAGGATCAACATTTACATTTGATAGCTCATCTTCTGATCCCATGGGTGCAACATTTGCAAATCTATTTGGCACACAAAATAATACACCCTTAATCAATGCAAGTCAAAATACACTAAACAAAACAAGGAGAATTCATATTGTCACATCTAGAGTGCCAACACAAACAATCAATGCTACACCAAATACCAACATGACTTTTGGAACAAATTTGAACACCAATCCCCTCCCATTGCAACAATATGTTAGACCCAATGCCAACTTCGTGCCACAAAATCAAATCAATAACAATGCCACATTTACACCCCTTTATCAAAAAGGAAATCCAAATCTTGTGCAACAAAATGTCAATCCTAATCACATAGTGGTGTCAAATTTATCATACAATTCTCTTAACACTAATGTTGATCCCCTTATGCAAGGAAAACCCAACATGACACCATCACCCATTGACACCTTGATGCAACAGATGCAAACAATACAACAGCAAATGGAAAACATACAATTGGGGAAAACTAAGAAGACATATTCTATGGAGGAATTGTGTCCTTACCCTTTCAATAGAAACCTATACACGCCACCTTTCCCCTCACATTTCATTGCTCCAAACTTTAATAAATACAAAGGAAAAGGGGATCCAATGGAACACATACAAGAATTTAACACATGTATGGGAATTGCTTATAGCCCACTTATTTTATGAGACTATTCCCACGAAGCCTTTAGAGGTTGGCTCTAAAGTGGTTTGTGCACCTTCCTCCTAGGAAAGGAACATGGGGTGAATTAGTTGAGATATTCATTAACCACTTTTCCTATAACATAGAAAGTGACACGAAATTAGAAACATTGTGCTCCACCAAATAGAGAGAGGGAGAATCACTTACAACATTCTAATGGTGTTAGCATGGATAATAAATTTCCTTACCATATACCTGAGAAACAATTCGTCACCATTTTCATAGAGAGCCTAAACACAAAATCAATGATCCAACTTCAAATTCTATGATGCACTACCTTTGAAAATGTCATTGAAAAGGGGTTCTTTATTGAGAAGGATCTTGTGTCAAAAGGACTTGTCAAAATCTTCAAAGAGACCCCTAATGCTCCTAGTGACAAGGGTAAAATTCAGTCTCAAAATAAGAATGTCACCAATGATGGAGTGTGGATGCTAAAGTGGTAAATCAAGGTAACCCCACCCTTCATCTTAAAGTTCCATCAACATCAAACACACCAACACCCAGAAATGACTATACATTTAATGCAATTCAAAATAATCAACAATGCAAAGGACCTCCACACACTGAAATTACCATACAAACCCTAGGGGAACCCATTGAGTTAGTTTTGAAGAAGCTTTTACAATCAAACTTCATTCAGCTTCTAAAATTAAGATATATGAATTGACTTTGGTCAAACCTAATTGGTGGAATGAGAATGAATTTTGTGAATACCATCAAGGAAAAGGACACAAAACATCATCATGTTGGACACTCAAAAACCTCATTGAAGACCTTATTAAACAAGGAGATATATTAGTGGATAATTCACAAGGTAAAACCAATGTTGATCACACCATATTCAAAACTCCCTTGCAAGAGCATGGGAAAGGGAAAGCCTTCAATTCAAGGAATAATAACAATGCTAATTATACATGTGTTGTGCATGACTATACCATCAATCACATTCAATCCCTTGATAATCATGTTGCTACCATTACCATTAATAAAAGTTTATAATGTGTCATTACCACCCATAGAGCTAAGGTGACCCCCTGCAAGGGGCTACCTCTGATCCACAACCAAAAATCCAATACAACCTCTTGGATCATCTAGGAAAGACGCCCGCATAGATATCTATTCTTGAATTGCTTCACATTTCCCCAAAGCACATGACCATTTTGGAAAAAGCCTTGTAAGATACATTTGTACCCTCTAACATAAATTTCAATCAATTTTAGGCCATGGTTGGATACCTAGCTACACCCCACATGTCACATTTTTCAAACAAGATCTTTCTACACAATAACCAAATCATAATGATCCCCTACACCTTGAAGTCTACATTAATATATATATAAAATCATACAATTCTCGGTAGATGGTGGAGCAGGTTTGAACATATGTACCCTAAAATTGGTTACAACATTGGGATTCTCTAAAGCTTGCGTAGATCAATCTAAGACAGTTGTTATCAAGGCTTATAATGATGTTGAGCACTTGTTTGAAGGATTAATCACACTTCCCATAAGGGTCAGCCCCGTTATTCAGAACATAATGTTCTATGTCTTATATCTAGACTTTCCCTACAATCTTCTCCTAGGTCACCCATGGATTCATGCCATGAGAGTTGTACCTTCCACTTACCATCAATGCTTGAAGTTTCCTTACAATGGCCTTGAAATTACCATACCAGGTGATCCTGATCCTTTACAGTACTACAACAATCTAAGAGGAATTGTTGAGAATCAAGTTCTCATTAACCAAGAAGCTTCATCTTCTACCTCATCACACTACATTGATCCATCTTCCCTTTCAAATCATCTACTCCATTAACCACACCTCCCAAACCCAAATTCTAGATCCATGATAAGGGATGTGGGGAATACAACATGGAGAGATTATTTTATGTTGGAAAGCTACCTAAATCACCAAAGTACTATGGAAAACCTCATCCTATTTAGCCTAAAATCATTATTTGCAACCCTCCTACCACCTTCATTAAATGGAGGGAATTAATTAAAGAGTGCATCAATGAGGAAACCTTTATATGGATCTACAGAGATGAAGAGTACATTGAGCCTAAGCAGCTACCAATCGAGCAGTATACCAATGGTTTCCAAATAATGAAGCAACAAGGATACGGTGGAAATTGTGGTCTTGGACTAAACAAACATGGATTGGTGGAACCTATACTGCCTCCTCGTTGACCAAAGAACATTGGGCTAGGGTATATACTATCAAAAGTGATTATTCTTGGTACTAAGTTTCCTTCAAGTGAGAACGTTAACATTTCAAATGAAATCATGACATCTGAGGAGGACTATGTTGAAACCAATTTTTATGAGTTGGAATGGGATTCCTACACATCCAGTGAATATGACCTAGACGAGACCTTTCAAGAGTTTGAATTATCCTCCTTGACCAATACCATGGACATTAATATTTAGATTGATTCCTTTTGGGATCCTGACTACACCTCCATCTTTACCATATCTACCTTCAATATTGATGATACTGATGATGGCTTACCCATTGTTTACCCACAACTCATAGATTGGGACCAACAAGGACCACCGAGTTTAGACACATTCAAGAACAACGAAACAATTGTTGAGTTCATGGGACTTCATAAAGGAATACTAAGTGGGGGTCATAAAGTTGGTTTCATCATAGAACTTGACAATGTAGCATATTTTGGAGAGTCTGCTCCTCCCTCTATTTTCAAAAGTGAGAAAAATAATAAAATAAAAGTAAAAAGAATAGGTCTCTAGGTGAAAACCGAAAAGAATCTTTAGACCATGAAAAAGTAAAAATAAAGGACATCCAAAGGTGAAAACCTCTTTGAGGCACCTAAGGATGGAGGTTTGGACAGTTTCCCTATTGACCAAGAGAGATCACCATTGCTAGTAGAAGAATTAGAAGATGCTAATCTTGGGACAAAGGACAATCCTAGAATCATTTAGTTTGTAGCATCTCTGACCACTAAAGATAAACCAGAGTTTACTACACTCTTTTCAAAAAGAAAAGTTAATTTTGCATGGAAATATGTTGATATTCCTGGGTTGGACCCTAGATTTGTTCTACATCATCTCCCATTGATTCAAAATGCTAATCCAATCAAGCATAAATTAAGAAAAAATGCACCCACAGATTACACTCTTAGTAAAGGTTGAGCTAAAGAAGCTTTTGGATGTTGGTTTATTCATCCCATAGATTATGCAGAAGAGATATCTAATCTTTTTCATGTCACTAAACCAACTGGTGGTATCAAAATATGTATAGATTTTAGAGATTTGAATAAGGCTTGTCCTAAAGATGATTTCTCGCTGCCTAAGATTAACATCATAGTAGACCTCACAACAAGATATGAGATGTTATCACTTATGGATGAATTTTTAGGATAAAATCAAATTAGAATTGCCCCTGAATATCAACACAAAACATCTTTCACGTGTGCCTGGGGTACCTTTTGTTGGAATGTTATGCCTTTTGGTCTCAACAATGTTGAAGCAACATATCAGAGAGCTATGACAACCATTTTTCATGACTATATGCATGTACTAATGGAAGACTATGTTGGTGACTTATTAATAAAATACCTAACAAGAGGTGGTCATCTAGTGATGCAGAGTAGGGAGGCCAAATCCTTTAAGCAATTACAATCTCAACAAACTCAAACAATTCTTGATTATTCTTCCACTTTTGACTCATCTTGCCCTTCACAAAGCACTTGACTCAAATCACCCAAACTACAATTAGGGCACAAAACCTTTTACAGAATCTTCAAAACACTTTGAACATCATAATATTGATTGATACAAGCCAAAGAAAGTCCCCTCAAACACTGATCACATACTTTCTCAAATGCTCACTCATATGAGGTTTATTTGCTTATAGTGTCCAAACTGGTAAAAAAGGGTATAACTCTCCAAATAGATTGAATCTCCAAAAAAAAAAATAGATTCAAGGACCCATTTGGGCCTCCTCAAACATATCAATAAATAAAATAGACTTACTTTGTAAAGTGTCCTTCTAAAAATGATTTTCCTACAGCAACAAGGCTCAATTAAGCCTAATTAACAAAGTGACTCTAACCTAGGCCTTCCTCCAACCTCTAAAATCTATTTCAACCTTTTCAATAGGTTCCAAAACTATAGAAACAACAACTTTTATTAGAAAAAACAATTACAAATTCACCAAACAACAAAACCCTTAGTTGTGCCTTTCCCTAGCTTGAAACAAGGAGGGTTTAATGGATTTCACTATTCCAGGCCTCCAAATACTTTTCCAATGCCTCAAAAATATCACATAAGGTCTACTTATGCTATTCCAATCGTTTCCCATCCTTAAACACTGTAATTTCATCAAAACCCTACTTGTAGCCATCATCTTTAAACCAAAATTCATGCATTTTCAATTAGGGCAGCAAACAAAACCCTATCAAACTCTACCCCCTGCTCTTAAATATTACTTTGACATTGAAACCTACCTAAAAACCCCCCATTTCACCAAGTTTTAGACAAATCCATTGGATAAAATGATAATAAATGCATTTTTTGTGTTTCAAACCCCCAAAACAAGGTTACAGGCCCATTAACAACAAAATGACCATAAAACTCACAAATCTTTATAAAATTCAATCAAACAAAATGTAAACTAATGATACTTCATTTATTTATTGATTCCCATGGATTTTAGATCATTTCTCCTCTGTATGGTGTCGTACAAGTCTTGGGAGCAACATATTTACAGAAAATACACATAATTTACAATACAAAACAAGGAATTCTTATTGATTGTCTGCATATATAATTCTCTAACCTCTTCCTCGAGGTTATACAAACATATATAGACTTATTACACAAGAAAAAAATGGCCACAAATGACCCTTAAACTAACTGGCCCTTCAACTTCCTTACTCGCAATTTTTACATTTTTTGCAACTTTTATGACAACATTTTGACAATTTTGCAACATATAAAAAAATGAACTCAAATGACTCCCAATACATCACATATGGTATGTTATGACCTTATTTAATGCTTAAAAGACTCAACACACCAAAATCAACCTAAGACAAACTTAAGACCTTCACTAGTAGAATTTGGCAAATAAATGACTATGTGACTAAAACTTTTAGTCTCGTGACTAACACTAGTAGTATTTGGAAAATAAATGACTAATTTGGTCATTTATAAGTGACTAATTTGGTCATCGAGTAAAATAACAACTAAATGACTAATATTAGACAAATAAAAATGACTAAATAAATGACTATTACTCTATTCTTTTGAATTTGAATTTGATCATAATCCATAGAGCTTAAGCTCCCCTCATGGGACCCCTACCTAAATGGGCTATTTGGCCACCTAGATTTCTTGGTGCACCAAAAATACCTATTGCATGGAAGGAATTGCCTCTCAGTGCAGTCTTAAGTCCTTCACATATTTTATAAAAAAAAATTTAACATTTCACTACTAAATGGTAATCATTCATATATCCATGTGTCACTACTATATAAAGGGAGGATTTAAAACATTAATTTAAGAAAAATATTAATTTTTTATTAAATATATTTACATTGAAGGTGTATCCTATTTGAAGAAGACAAAGCTAATTTTGTCGATCAATGGTTGGTATCAATGTGCTGGCCATTAAACGAATCTCAGTCGTTCATCATTTTTCACAATTTTTTCGAGTTGTTTTCTGTTGTTTTTTCGCTGCTTTCCCTGCTGCTCCTCCAAACTCTTCCTCACTAGTATTGACCATTCACTTCTCCAATTTGGTGAGCTATAGCCTAAAAATAAGGTTTCAACGAGGGTTTTTGAGTATATTTATCAAAATAAAACTTTATGTCGTTGCCTTAGTAAACGCCTCCATTTCATAACAATTAGGGTTTGCTTTTATTTATTTTTAATTTATTTATTCCTACCCATCACCATCAATACTCTCTCCACCATAATTTGAAGGGAATGTTATAGGTATGGTCCTTTTAGATTGATTCTTCTTAAATGGAAAGAGACTAAAATGAGTTGTCATTATTAATATTTATCGCATAAGCCTGGCCTAACTCTATGAATGAAAACAAGTATTTTTTCATATATATATATGGATTAAAGTTTAATTGGCATATGTGAGTTATATTATTTGATTATACTATTTATTAAGTTTTAAATTTTTCATGGCTATAATGAACAAGTGTTAAGGTTTGGTTCATTTTTTAGATAACGATTTTTGCAAAATAAATATCTTTTAATATTTTGAATTTTGCAAAATAAAAATAATTATTTTTTAAGAATTTAACTTATATTTAATATATAATCAAAATATAATCAAATTTTTTAACTAAAGAAAGTTTTTATTTATGTTATTTTAAATATATTAGATATAAGTTAAATATATTAATTATATTTAATATTATATATTATATTTTAAATAAAACTATTAATTACATAAAATGATTAAAATTTATAATTAATAATTATTATAATTTTATATAGTACAAAAATAGATCAACATTTATCTTAATTGACTTCCACACTTCTTCAACCTACCCATTGCACACTAAGGTGTAATTGCTAGTTTATGTTTATATTATATTTCTAATTTTTTAATTATCCTAAATTAAGACAATAAAAAAATACTTTTTTCTAAAATAAATTTTTATTTCCCTCTCATTATTCATTTTCCCTCCCTCAATTGAGATGCATTTTCCTTTTTCCCTCCCTGAAGAAAACAAAACAAGAGGAGCAACACAAGGAGATATGGTTGAACAGGGTGCTGGCGAACCTGCTCATGGCCAAAGGCCTTAGTCTCTCCTCCCTCTCCAATGTCAAACTCCTCAAGACAATCAGCCGCAAGAAAGTTAAAGTAGCTTGTGTCTGTGTGTATTCCCTATTTTCCTATTTCCATTGCTTTTTCAAATGGCCTTCTTGAGAATGAAATGGAAATGGTTGGTTACAACAGTAGGAGAGTAAGGAAACACCAAAAGGGTGAAGGTAATGTCTATTTTTATGCTTCATGCGCTATTTTAATTTAAACCCTATCATTATTATTCAATGGTTGCTAACCCTTTATTGCTTTCACCAGTACTGGCATTCGGTTATTTCTTATAACCAAGAAGGGTCGAACCTTCAACCAATTAGTTCTACTAGTTTCAAGTTGCATCACCACGAGATGCCTATTGCAATGCAAACCCTTTCATATTAAGGCAATGGTTGTTAATTGTCCATTCCTTTTACCGCTGGTGTTGGAGAAATTTTGTAGTTGAAGTAAATGTCACTTTCCAAGGTATTTTTTGTAGGCCCACTATTGTAATTTTATTTTTGAAGTAAAATGTATATCACATAGATATTAAATTATTTTGTCTTACCATCATTTTTTTTTCAATTTTTAAAATTTTTCTCCTTAAAACGAAAACTAAATTTGTGTATAATCTTTATTTTATTTTATTTTTAAAATTTTAACAAAACCCATCATAGAAAGGGCCACAATTGCAACAATTTTTCGTGTTGATAATACTATGGTGAGACTATAAAGGGTAGAAACTTTGATAAAGCATTATTGGTATAGCGTGCATAAATTACATGTAACACCCCATCGTGCGAACCCCAAAGGACAATTAAACAATAATCACTGCATAATTTTTTTTTAAAGTAACCATAACATACATGTAATACACATTAAGTCATGACATGAATTTCATTTAAGTAGATTCACTAACACATACATCCCTTGGGGTAAACGAGGGGTCATTACGAGACTTAGATCCACACAACGACAAAAAGGAATAAAAGTCAAAGATATAGTCCATAACAAAATAAACATTAACAAATATAACACATACATGATAAATCATTGATAAGAAACCATCGGTGTACATAAATACAACATATACATGATTAACTCAACACATTGAATAACAACTACCATGGCCAATATCCACACAAGGTTTAACATTACATTACAGTACAATGTTCAAGAGGTACAATGATACAAAAGTGTTTCCAATCATGAACGGAAACCATACAACAAGATAACATGATACGAATGAACAGAGGAATACACAGTATCATAACTGGCTCCAAGATGGATACAACTCACGGGGTCACCACAATAACTTCCAATCACCTCTCCAATCGCCCGGTAGGGGACCCAATGGGGTGCTTCCATTCGCGTTCCACCGACCATGTGGGTCAGAAGACCCACCCAGGTGCTAAGGCTAACAAGAAAAGTCCTCAACGAGAACATCCAAACATGGAACCACAAGACTCAACATCATGCAAAAGTATCATAAAACTCAGGATTACAATGACATAATCAACAACATCCAAGAGTCAACATAACTTAAGTCATAAAATCTCATCACATAAATCCAAAAGCAATGACCAATAAACAAGAAGTAAACAAGGATGATCTGGCTACTTCCAAATCAAAGATTTAATAAACATAATACAATTCCAAATTGCAATTAAACAATACAATAACATCATATCACAGTACCATAAGAGTACAAGGTCATAAGTCAAATATCAATGAGATCATACAAGACCACAAAGTACACCAAAGATGTATCAAGGCAATACTCCATAAATCAATATAAGTCCATTCAACCACAATCTAAACCAACTCCCATAACATACTTCTAAAGGAACACAATAAAGTAAAACACCTGGGCAACTAGGGGAGAGTGTCATTGCATAGTCCTACATGGGCTATCCTGTGCTCTTCCTCCCAACTGGAGGCACTGGTCCCATCTATGGCTATCCTGTGCCCTTCCTCCCAACTGGAGGCGTCGGTCCATAGGGTGACTCATGCAGAGCTGTAAACCTCTCGTGAAGACGAGGTCACGACCTTGCCAACCACGGCCTTCTCAGCCTTCTATTAGTCTACATAAGCACTAATGAAGACGAGGCATCCACTTTTAAATCTTATAATGATATTACTACCCAACCCTCCTAAGTTAATTATTAGGTTTTCACTTGATTACTAACTCACTCATGGGTTATCATGTGCCCTTCCCCTTAAATGGGGCATCGGCCCC